>BSBK01000361.1:0-600000 GCA_027943335.1 Chamaecyparis obtusa
TCATCTATCCACTTCTCTTACCCTAGATCTCTTTCTTACCTTCTCTCTTAACCCTCTCCCTTTCTCTATCTACCTTATCTCACCCTATATCTCTTTGAACTTTCCTTCTCTCTCAACCCTCTCCCCTGCCCCTCTCTCTCTCTCTCTCTCTCTCTCTCTCTCTCTCTCTCTCTCTCTCTCTCTCTCTCTCTCTCTCTCTCTCTCTCTCTCTCTCTCTCTCTCTCTCTCCCTCTCTCTCTCTCTCTCTCTCTCCTCTCTCTCTCTCTCTCTCTCTCTCTCTCTCTCTCTCTCTCTCTCTCTCTCTCTCTCTCTCTCTCTCTCTCTCTCTCTCTCTCTCTCTCTCTCTCCTTCTATCTACTTCTCTTACCCTAGATCTCTTTCTTACCTTCTCTCTCAACCCTTTTCCTCTGCCTCTCTCTCTCACCCCTCCTCTTCCTCTCACTATCTCTATATCTCCCCTTTCTCTATCCTTATCTCTATTCTTCTCATAACCCATCCCCCTCTACCTCTCCCTCATTACCCCTCTCTATCTATCTATCTATTTCTCTTACCCTATATCTCTTTCTTACCTTTTCTCTTACCTCTCCCCCTTTGCATCTCTCTCTCTCCCCTATCTATCTATCTACTTCTCTTACCCTATATCTCTTTCTTACCTTCTCTCTTAACCCTCTCCCTCTCTCTATCTACTTATCTCACCCTATATCTCTTTGAACTTACCTTCTCTCTCAACCCTCTCCCTTGCCTCTCTCTCTCTCTCTCTCTCTCTCTCTCTCTCTCTCTCTCTCTCTCTCTCTCTCTCTCTCTCCCTCGTTACTCCCCCGCCTCTCTCTTGTATGATTCATTATGATCCCTTAACACCTCTTTAACATTCTAGGACATATCAATGAGTCCCAAGTACCCCATATGACCCTTAGGGCCCCTAAGGGTTGCATGGGGTCCTAAGAACCACTTTTACACCCCCTCATGACTCCTTATACCCCTTAGGACCTCTTGAGAACAACAGGATGTATTCCTATCGGTGCTATGGGGTTATAAGGGGTCATAGGATTGATTATGATCTCTTAACACCTCTTTGATATACTAGGACATATCAATGAGTCCCAAGACCCCATATGACCCTTAGAACCCTAAGGGTTAGATGGGGTCCTAAGAACCACTTTACACCCCTTACGACTCCTTATGACCCTCTATGACCAATTAGGACCCTTTACAGACCCCTAAGGGTCACATGGGGTCCTAAGAACCACTTTACACCCCTTACAACTCCTTATGACCCTCTGCGACCAATTAGGACCCTTTATGACACCTAAGGGTCACATGAGGTCCTAAGAACCACTTTACACCCCTTACGACCAATTAGGACCCTCTACGACCAATTAGGACCCTTTACAGACACCTAAGGGTCACATGGGGTCCTAAGAACCACTTTACACCCCCTTATGACTCCTTATGACCCTCTACGACCAATTAGGACCCTTTACGAACACCTAAGGGTCACATGGGGTCCTAAGAACCACTTTACACCCCTTACGACTCCTTATGACCCTCTACAACCAATTAGGACCCTTTACAGACACCTAAGGGTCACATGGGGTCCTAAGAACCACTTCACACCCCTTATGACTCCTTATGACCCTCTACGACCAATTAGGACCCTTTACAGACACCTAAGGGTCACATGGGTCCTAAGAACCACTTTACACCCCTTACGACTCCTTATGACCCTCTATGACCAATTAGGACCCCTAAGGACTACTTAAAACCCCTTATTCGTTAACTTTCTCGCACTCTCCTCTCTCTCTCTCTCAATCTCTCAGTCACCCCTCTATCTCTCTTTGTCTCTTTATCACATCTCTCTCTCTCTCTCTCTCTCTCTCTCCCTTTCTCCCCCCATCTATCTCTCTTTTATGAATTTCTAGAAAGGGCGTGCTCCAAATAGGGCGTGCGCTAAAAAGGGTGTATGCCCTATTTGGCACATGCCCTTTGTAGAAAGCCCAAAAATGGCAAAAAACCCAAGAATCCCGTGAAGGAGGCCCACTTTTACTATATTCTATCTGGAACACGCAGTTTGCACAACAAATATTCACTTTCATGGTGTTGGAGGTCAAAAAGAAGACTATTTTATCAACTTGGACCACCTTTTGTTGCAAGGTCAACATTGTGGTGCAAAAAACAACCTTTATTTAGCAAATTTGACATATTTCAAGGTAAGTTTTGTTTGTTCTTGAATGCCAAAATGTGAATAAATCCTTTTTATTTTATTTCATATTATATGGACTTGTGGAAAGCATAAATAGACATGTATTAAACTATAGTTGTATTATAATTTGATATATATAAATTGTAATACTTTTATATTATGTTATGACTTGTTATAATAAATTTATTAAAAAAGCCATAATTGTTGTATTAGATTGATATTTTATAATGTGTAAATTTTAATGAATTTCAATGTATATATAGATCTTATTCATCATGCCGAGAAAATGACCTAAGATTCAAACACCCGAAGAGCATGAAATAGAGAAAGAGAAGAAAAGAGAAAGAATGAGACAACTTCGCGAACAATGACAATTGGAGCCCATACAAGAAGAATTACCTAATAGGAGAGAATTGGAATTGGAAACACAAAGGAACCAAATGAGAAAGTTGCATGCAATAAGACAATTGAATTATGAAGGGGTGAGTATATCATCTATTGGATCACAAGTTGAAGGGATGCCATCATCCAATGTTGGAGGTGCACATGAATTATCTAATGTTGAAGACATCGCACACTCTACACCTCAAAGTGTAGCCACACCATCGTATTATGTTGAAGGCACACCATTAGCTACATCCAAAGGAATAGACACATCATTGCATCATTGTGAAGGCACCTCATTTCCAACTTCTGAAGGTGTAGGAATCACACCATTGCATCGTGTTGAAGAAACACCATATTCATCTCAAGTTGGTGAAGGTCCATCTTCCACATCTCAATTTGAAGGCACATCACCTTTGGTCGAAGGTACGCAATTCATCCCTAACATTGTTGACATTCCCAATGTTGAGCCTACACAACAATTGAGAACACCTCCTAGAGTTTTGCATAGAAAGCCTAAATATTTGATTGATATTGACACTAATATTTTGAAACCAATGCCTGACAAGATTCCCAAGCGCACTTGTCAAAGATATACTAACCGAATTTGGAGGATATTTTTTGAGAATTTGAATGTCACAGGAAGATGTCAATTGTTTGTTGAAATGATGAGAAATCTGAAATTTAGGCCTATCATGAAGATTCTTGGGTTAAGAATAGATGACACCTCCACTGAAAAAGCTATTGTAAAGAATCTAATGGATGCATATGAGACTATGGGTTCTACATCATGCATGAAAGATAGTAATGTCACACAATGTGTGATAACATCAACAATGGTAAGCAATCAAATGAAGAAGTCTCGACTCGTTAGAAAGACAAGTAAATCATTGAAAATAAGTAGAAGGTCTCTAATGAGAGACGTGGAAAGGCGTCAAAGAGTGGAAGATTCAAATAGCAATGAACTATGGGCTTTTTCCGGTAGATTGCCACAGAAAGACAAAGACATTGTTGAAGCTTTGAAATCCTTCATTGAAAATTTTTGGAAGAATAATACATGAGTATCTCCTAATCAAAGAGATGTTGTAAGGAGGAGGATTGGTAGTCGATTGCATGATCCACATCCAAAGCATTTTTTGGATTCAACCCAGACACAATTTTTTGCAAAATTTATAGATGTGTATCCTCAAATTAAAATTAGTCAAAGATTTTTTGAAATGGCTAAACCTTTTTATGTCAAGATAAATCACACATGCACAACTTGTTGTTGTAGAGTACATATTGAATTTTCTAACCATTATACTGTCTATCGGCATATATGTGTAAGTTTGAATGCTAACAATGTCTTGCAAGAGTGTAACATAAAGGAGCCACCTAGATCTTCAAGGGAATTGATAGCTACCATTTTATGTCATAGACCGGATGGACAACAATTTCACAAACTATCATGTTTGAATGGTACATATGTACATTGCGGTGGTTTGCAAGATTTACCTGTTTGTCAGCATATGGAAAGTAGTCATGCAATTGGGAATGAAATAGTAGAATTTTGAAAATATAAGACCATTGCATATGCTCTAAAAGATGGAAAAGAGGCAAAAATATGTGATTTAGTAATTGACAGGATTCCGGTGTATCAGTTCATGGATATATTTTGCGGGAAAATTGTGTATGAATATGCAATGCATACACATAGAGCACGATGGTTGGATACACAATTCAAGTTATGCAAGGACACTTTTTTGATTGATACAATTGTTTCAGTTGTGGACTTTGCTGAAAACTACACTTTGCAACCACAAAATGAGGTACAATCACAGTATTACAACTCTCAACAGGTTTCTATATTTGTTCATATAGCATACTTGCATGCACCTGATAGTACGGAGGAAAATAGGAAGATATTGAGGGAGTACCATTTTTATATGAGCGATGATCGCTCACATTCTACAGAGTTTGTACATGGTTTCTTTAGTTTGTTTTACAGTGATTTGGCAAATAGGAGCATACCATATTGTCGACACATCATATGGTCAGATAATTGTACATCCCAATTCAAGAATTCTCGTATGTTTTATTGGTTGAGCAGGATGCACAAGAACATTGATATTCAATATATGTGGAATTTCACTGAGGCAGGCCATGGAAAGGGAGAGCATGATGGTGTGGGAGCATGTATAAAAAGAGCTTTAGCACGTGAAGAATTAAATTATGAGGGGGGAGCAAACTTATCCAATGCAAGATGTATTGTCAACTGGTGTAATACCACAATGGGCCCAAGTAAGGAAGGTGAGTCAACAGTTCATAGATTTTTTTGGTTGATTGATGAAACTAACATTGCACCATATGAGGATTGTTGTACAGTAACAGGATCAAGTGAGCTACACTCTTTTAGAAGTTGTAATGCAGGTTCATGGATGGTATACACATGACATATGGCATGCTTTTGTTCATCTTGTGCAGAGGAGAATTGGGATGAGTGCGACTTAAAGGAATGGGTTGATGAATGGTCTATAAGACCTTTGAGCCCACTTGACTCCTATTGTCCGCCAACAGCATTGCAACTAGGGGACATGGCAACATCTATTGACTTTGACTGTTTGTCAGATATAGTACAACCAGGTAAATTGTCCATTTATATAGTTTGTCTAAACTATTTTGGATATTAATGTACTGAATATGTCTACATTGTTGCAAGTCATGTTTTTGTAGTTATTGCACCTGAATACAATGACGAAGGGACAAATTATTATTTATGTCATTGTGTTGAGGCCAAAAAGAAATTGGATGTCGCAGTTGTAGACGACGAAGGATTACAATACCCTATAGGAGCGGTTGTTGTAACAGGAACATGGCTTAGATGATATGGTATGAAGAACTCTAAGTTGTGGTTGTTCGAGGACTGGGAGACACCAGGAAGATTCTACATTATTCAAACCTTGTTGTTGCTTCGAATGTTACTTTGATCAGATATGGGGGTAGGCTAGTGAAAAGAACTCTTTCGAAGGTTCCCGAGTCAGAGCATCAGGCAATACTTAACACACTAAAGGTTAAGGCAGATCCAGCTGGTTCAATGGACTAAATCAGGCTATACTAAAATGTTGTAATATGTGTTCAGCTGTACTATTTGTTTCTCTGACAAAGTTAGCTTCTATGGTACATACCCCATGTGTATAGAGGGAAGTTTGTAATTGTAATGATAATGCAACGCTGCATATTTTTTGGGGCAATGCCAAAGGTTTTCTCCACTCAGCTCTTTCCTACCAGCGCCTTTATTGAGCTGAGTTGTAAACATGTTTCATAATATTAATAAAAAAAGAAACATGTTTACAATAATTTCTTAGCATTTTTATGGTGTTTTATCCAATGCAAAATTGTGTAATTTTTA
Source organism: Chamaecyparis obtusa (assembly GCA_027943335.1). NCBI lineage: Eukaryota > Viridiplantae > Streptophyta > Pinopsida > Cupressales > Cupressaceae > Chamaecyparis > Chamaecyparis obtusa. The sequence goes on from BSBK01000361.1 coordinate 5,973, forward strand.
TGTGACTAATGATGGGACAGAAATAAAATTTGTTCTTAGATCAAATCTCCTCAAAACATGTTAGATCAGATATAAAACTTGGTCAAATCTTCTCAAAACATGTTAGATCAGATTTCCTCTTGTTTCCACTATGGATTTATGAGATCCATGCATAGTATGACCTTCTAACCCTAGGGATGGATCCAATAAAATGTATATTGACAACATAACATGAAATAAGGAAGGTACAATGATTTTTGTTGTAAGAAAGTGGAGGAGAGCTGCCCTATGCATGCTTTGGGTGCACTTGGAAGGTGCGAACCATGACACAGACAGGGATTTGGCTTAAGAAGACAATGACCTAAGGATGTTCAAAAACTCCTTAAATGGTGTAACACAACCAAAACAAGGGTTTCCTACTCCAACAAAATCCTTTAGAAAGTTTACAAACTCAATCAAACTTTGGTGCCTTTTGGGCTTTAGGGACACTAGGCCTAAATCTAGCCTTTAACTAGAATTCTTCACCAGTGGACTTCCTGACCACTCCCAAGCATTTAGATGGTCCTCATATGACCTAAGGATGCTAAACCAACTCTTGGTTTGGTCCCTTTACAACCATACCATAGAAAACTAGACCTGCACCCACTTTTCCTTGTAGCCCTCTCAACATAGATTTTCTATTCTAACTTTTTCACAACTGAGTATCTTGACACAAACAGGGCATTTTCAGACACCCATTTGGAAGTTATGTAAGATCCCAAAGCCTTGTCTTCCAACTCCAATCCAGCACCACCTAACTCTCACCTTGTACACAGACCTAATTAGCCTAATTAGGCTTGGTTTACAAAGGAAGTGTGAGGTATAGGGTTCTTGGAACTGGTAGCTCAAGTAGTGACAAAATCTCTTTAGTGCACATGTACATTGACAACAAAAATTCAAATAAAGAAGTAACAAGTGTTGTGGAATTATCCACAGAGCAATGTGAAATGAAGCCTCAAATTGGTTCATTAGCAGGCAAAGAATTTGGTCATGCACTTCATTCTAGCATCACAAATATTTCTATTAGAAATGAGTATCTGTCAATGGCCTTGCATTTACGGGACTTGGGCATTATCATTGAAAGGTAAGTTCATTGCCACCTTTGGCAAGGCAGTCTCACTCCTCATTTTACAACAAAGGGTAGCCATCTATGGTCCAAGGTTTTAATTCAGCTGACAAGTGGAGAGCTTCTCAAGGTACTGATCTCTTTCATAGAGAAGTTCCTGCTTCATCTCAAGGTTCTTGTTTAGGTGACCAACTCCTTCGAGGTCCACAAATAGACCCATTAATTGGTAAAAGGGTAGATGCAATTTTGGAAAGAGTATTCCAATTGAAGAGTAATGGAAATTCCAGTGAGTATGAAGTTATTGCAGATACAATGGGTGCATCTCCTCCACTGACAAATATAACTACTTCTAGAGACTTGAGTTTAAATGGAGACTGTTTGTTCCCAAACATGGCCCAGTTGAGAAAATGAACCAGATGTTGGTTGAGTAAAGAAGATAGTGGTTTATTAAAGCATCTACATTATCCCACTTGCTATCAGTTACTACTTTTTGAGCAGCTTGCCAGCTACTTCTGTGCAGGATTTCTATAATATATAATGTCCTCATGCAAGTACATGCCATGCACAGTCGTTCCAACCCCGCCGACGACTCCGTGCTGAAGTGTCCCTCAAGGTCCCTTAAGCATGAAATCGGCAATCTTTGTCATGTCGTATCTCGGAGCTCGTGTGAGGTGGCATGGATCCATCAATTGATACGAGACCGTATTGTCGGGGCCTATAAAATCCTGTCTCAATTTTTGGAAATTCAATTTTGTTTAAATTCGGCAACACATTCTTGGTCAGTGTCAGAACTCAAAGTGTTCCTCAATTGAAATGACCAACATTGCGTATCTTTCCAACCATTGGTCATAGCCTCGAACCGTCAGTTCCAATAGCTCTAAATGGCCGATTAAACGCTAGTGGAAACCTCATTCGGCACCCACAGTCATTCGATCCCCGCCGACGACTCCGTGCTGAAGTGTCCCTCAAGGTCCCTTAAGCATGAAATTGACAATCTTTGCGAGGTCATATCTTGGAGCTCGATCGACGTAGAATCAATTCATCAGGTGCTATAGGAACATGTTGTTGGGGCCTACAAAAGCCTGTCTCAATTTTTAGAGATTCAACTTATTTTAAATTTGGCAACACATTCTCGGTCAGTGTCAGAACTCAAAGTGTTCCTTAGCTGAAACGGTCAACGTTGCGTATCTTTTGAATCATCGGTCGTAGCATCAAACCGTCAGTTCCAACAGCTCCGAATGGCTGGGTAAATGCTAGTGACAACCTCATTCACCATGCACAGTCGTTCGAACCCCACCGACGACTTCGTCCTGAAGTGTCCCTCAAGGTCCCTTAAGCATGAAATCAGTGATATTTGCGGGGTCATATCTCGGAGCTCGTGCAACGTAGAATCGATTCATCAGGTGCTACGAAACTGTGTTGCCGAGGCTTATAAAATCCTATCTCAATTTTCAGAGATTCAACTTATTTTAAATTCGGTGACACATTCTCAGTCGGTGTTAGAACTCAAAGTGTTCCTCAGCTGAAACGGTCAATGTTGCGTATCTTTCCAACCGTCGGTCGTAGCATCAAACCATCAGTCCCAACAGCTCCGAATGGCTGGGTAAACGCTAGTGGCAACCTTGTTCACCACGTATACTCGTTCGAACCCCGCCGATGACTTCGTGCTAAAGTGTCCCTCAAGGTCCCTTAAGCATGAAATCAGTGATCTTTGCAGGGTCATATCTCGAAGCTCGTGCAAAGTAGAATCAATTCATCAGGTGCTACAAGACCGTGTTGCCAGGCCCTACAAAAGCCTGTCTTAGTTTTTAGAGATTCAACTTATTTTAAATTCGGCAACACATTCTCGGTTGGTGTCAGAACTCAAAGTGTTCCTCAGCTGAAACAGTCAACGCTGTGTATCTTTCCAACCATCGATCGTAGCATCAAACAATTAGTTCCAATAGCTCCAAATGGTTGGGTAAACGCTAGTGGATACCTCATTCAACACCCACAATGATTCGATCCCCGCCGATGACTCCGTGCTGAAGTGTCCCTCAAGGTCCCTTAAGCATGAAATCGGTGATCTTTGCGGGGTCATATCTTGGAGCTCGTGTGACGTAGAATCAATTCATCAGGTGCTACGGGACCGTGTTGCCGAGGCCTACAAAAGCCTGTCTCAAATTTTAGAGATTCAACTTATTTTAAATTTGGCAACACATTCTCGGTCGGTGTCAGAACTCAAAGTGTTCCTCAGTTGAAACAGTCAACGTTGTGTATCTTTCGAACCGTTGGTCGTAGCATTGAACCATCAGTTCCAACAGCTCCAAATGGTCAGGTAAATGCTAGTGGCAACCTCGTTCACCACACACAGTCGTTCGAACCCTGCCGATGACTCCGTGCTGAAGTGTCCCTCAAGGTCCCTTAAGCATGAAATTAGCAATATTTGTGAGGTCATATCTCAGAGCTCGTGCAACGTAGAATCGATTGGTCAGGTGCTACAAGACCGTGTTGCTGGGGCCTACAAAATCCTCTCTCAATTTTCAGAGATTCAACTAATTTTAAATTCGGCAACACATTCTCGGTCGGTGTCAGAACTCAAAGTGTTCCTCAGCTGAAATGGTCAACGTTGCGTATCTTTCCAACCGTCGGTCGTAGCATCGAACCGTCAGTTCCAACAGCTCCGAATGGCCGAGTAAATGCTAGTGGAAATCTCGTTCACCACACACAATCGTTCGAACCCCTCCGACGACTCCATGCTGAAGTGTCCCTCAAGGTCCCTTAAGCATGAAATCAGCGATCTTTGCAGGGTCTTATCTGGGAGCTCGTGCGACGTAGAATTGATTCGTTAGGTGCTATGAGACCGTGTTGCTAGGGCCTACAAAATCCTCTCTCAATTTTCAGAGATTCAACTTATTTTAAATTCGGTAACACATTCTCGGTCGGTGTCAGAACTCAAAGTGTTCCTCAGCTGAAACGGTCAATGTTGCGTATCTTTCCAACCGTCAGTCGTAGCATCGAACAATCAGTTCCAACAGCTCCGAATGGCTGGGTAAACGCTAATGGCAACCTCATTCGGCACCCACAATGATTCGATCCCCGCCAATGACTTCGTGCTGAAGTGTCCCTCAAGGTCCCTTAAGCATGAAATCAGCGATCTTTGCAGGGTCATAGCTTGGAGCTCGTGTGACGTAGAATTGATTCGTTAGGTGCTACAGGACCCTGTTGCCGAGGCCTACAAAAGCCTGTCTCAAATTTTAGAGATTCAACTTATTTTAAATTTGGCAACACATTCTCGATCGGTGTCAAAACTCAAAATGTTCCTCAGCTGAAATGGTCAATGTTGCGTATCTTTCCAACCATCGGTCGTAGCATCAAACAATCAGTTCCAACAGCTCCGAATGGTTGGGTAAACACTAGTGGCAACCTCATTCGGCACCCACAATGATTTGATCCCCGCCGACAACTCCGTGCTGAAGTGTCCCTCAAGGGCCCTTAAGCATGAAATCGGCGATCTTTGCAGGGTCATATCTCGGAGCTCGATCGACGTAGAATCGATTCATCAGGTGCTACGTGAATGTGTTGTCGAGGCCTACAAAATCCTGTCTCAATTTTTAGAGATTCAACTTATTTTAAATTCGGCAACACATTCTCGGTCAGTGTCAGAACTTAAAGTGTTCCTTAGCTGAAACGGTCAACGTTGCGTATCTTTCCAACCATCGATCGTAGCATCGAACCGTCAATTCCAATAGCTCCAAATGGCTGGGTAAATGCTAGTGGCAACCTCGTTCGGCACCCACAGTCGTTCAAACCCCGCCGACGACTCCGTGCTGAAGTGTCCCTCAAGGTCCCTTAAGCATGAAATCAGTCATCTTTGTGGGGTCATATCTCGAAGCTCGTGCAACATAGAATCAATTCGTCAAGTGCTACGGGACCATGTTGTTGGGGCCTACAAAAGTCTGTCTCATTTGTCAGAGATTCAACTTATTTTAAATTCGGCAACACATTCTCGGTCCGTGTCAAAACTCAAAGTGTTCCTCAGCTGAAACGGTCAACATTGCGTATCTTTCCAACCATCGGTCGTAGCATCGAACCGTCAGTTCCAACAACTCTGAATGGCCGGGTAAACATTAGTGGCAACCTCATTCACCATGCATAGTCATTCGAACCCCGCTGATGACTCCGTGCTGAAGTGTCCCTCAAGGTCCCTTAAGCATGAAATCAACAATCTTTGCGGGGTCATATCTCAGAGCTCGTGCAATGTAGAATCAATTTGTCAAGTGCTACGAGACTATGTTGTCGGGGCCTACAAAATCTTCTCTCATTTTTCAAAGATTTAACTTATTTTAAATTCGGCAACACATTCTCGGTCGGTGTCAGAACTCAAAGTGTTCCTCAGCTAAAATGGTCAATGTTGCGTGTCTTTCGAACCGTCAGTCATAGCTTCGAACCGTCAGTTCCAAAAGCTTCGAATGGCCGGGTAAACACTAGTGGCAACCTCGTTCACCACACACAGTCGTTCAAACCCCACCAATGACTCCGTGTTGAAGTGTCCCTCAAGGTCCCTTAAGCATGAGATCGGCGATCTTTGCAGGGTCATATCTCGGAGCTCGTGTGACGTAGAATTGATTCGTCAGGTGCTACAGGACAGTGTCTGAAAATGCCCCGATTTTATCAAGATACTTAGTGGTTCAAAAGTTAGAGTAGAAAACCTCTATTAGGAAGGCTACAAGGAAAAGTGGGTGCAGGTCTAGTTCACTATGGTACGGTCTTGATGGGAATGAACCAGTTGTTATTTCAGAGGACTTAGGTCAAATGAGGACCATTTACATGCTTGGGAGTGGTCAGGAAGTCCATTGGTGAAGAGTTTCAGCAATAAGTCACTTTTAGGCCTAGTTTCCCTAAAGCCAAAAAGGCATTGAACTTTGATTAAGTGTCTAACTTTGCAAAGGGAGTTTATTGGGATAGAAACTCACTTAATTGATTGTGTTACACCATCCTAAGAGATTGTGAATACCCTTAAGTCATTACAGGTGATTGGTGAATTGTGGGAGTTAAGTGAAGGGCCCACTACTTTCCGGCTGTCACCTGTGCATTAAATTAGGTCTGTGTCCAAGGTGAGTGTTAGGTGGTGCTGGAGTGGAATTGGAAAACAAGGCTTTGGGATCTTAAATAACTTCCAAATGGGTGTCTAAAAATATCCTAATTGTGTCAAGATACCAAGTTGTGAAGAAGTTAGAGTGGAAAATTAAGGTTGAGAAGGCTACAAGGAAATTGGCGTGCAGGTCTAGTTTGCTATGGTATGGTTGTAAAGGGATTAAACCAAGAGTTTTTTCAGAGTCCTTAGGTCATATGAGGACCATCTACATGCTTGGGAGTGGTCAGGAAGTCCACTGGTGAAGAGTTCTAACTAAAGGCTAGGTTTAGGCCTAGTGTCCCTAAAGCCAAAAGGGCATTGAAGTTTGATTGAGTGTATAAACTTGCAAAGGGAGTTTTTTGGGATAGAAATCCATTTTATTGGTTGTGTTACACCATTGTAAGAGCTTGGGAACACCTTTAAGCCTTTGTAGTTGGTTGGTGAGTTGTGGGAGCTAAAAGAAGGGAACTCCACTTTCTTGCTGTAACCTCTGCATTAGTTCTCGTTTAGGTGACCAAATCCTTCGAGGTCCACAAATAGACCCATTAATTTCCCAAATTGGTTTGTTAGCAGGCAAAGAATTTATCGAATGTCTTGAAATTTAAATGAAGAATTTTAGTGCAAGAGCACCTCTCCAAACACCTAAGTCCACCTTGGAACCAAATGGAGGTAGTGGATCTAAAGAATTCCTAAAAGTGAATTGGGATATATTAAGGCCAATAATGGAAATATCTAATAAACAATTTAATTTAAATATTATAAGTCCTAGAAGTCCTGGCAAAGGACTTAGTTTTTCCTTGCAAAATCTTTTTTTTTTGATGTTTGGTTGATTGTTTTGGGTTTGGAACAGAATTGTGGGTGATATAATAACATCATAACATCATTTTTCATCTGTATTGAATGATTGTATAATCTATTTTTCTTCAGATTTGGAAAGTTGTTGTAGGTGGTCATATTGGTGCATTGAAATAACTCCATTTTGGTCTTTTTGATGATATAATGGGCCATTCAATGAATGTAATTGCTTTTTCTCATTGAATGGACCCTATGTAACATATGTATGATGTTACTAACCATTTGAATGCAGGAGAAGTTGTTTTAGTGGGTGTACACCATGAGGAAGAGTGGAAAAAGGGCACAAAATTGATGCCACAAGTATAGCAGCAAAGGATCCACCTTAACAAGGGTATAATTTTATTTGAAACAGTAGAAGTATATGTCAAATGAAAGGTGAATCCACAAGGAGGAGTTTTGGAAATGAGTTTTGAGTTGTTTTTAAGAAGGCCCTAGTTTTGAAGGCCTAGAGGGAGCAATTTGGGGCTTTTGGGTATAGAAAGCCTATAGGATCCAATTGACTTCAAATTTCTCTAATTAGGACCATATTAACACTCTGTGAAAAGTGGCAAGGTTGGGTGTTAAGTCTGTAATAGGGTTCCTTTGTAAAAGTGACCTATTAGGTCTAGGAAGGAAAGTGGAGCAACAGTTTTTGGGGGTTGTGTTCCAAATTAACCCTACCTAATTCTAAGATATGTTTTGTAAAACCATAAAAGGTATCTGAATATGTAATTTATTTTGGAAGTGTTTTGGGAAAACTAAGAGTTATTTGGGAAAAACTCGTTGGTTAAGGCTACAAGGATAGAGAGCCTAGAGTGTGGATTGAGGGTAAGATCTTGGAGTAGGACTTCAAGAACCACTTGAACATTTCTGGAGTCATATTTTAAGCCATATTGAATCCCTATAATAGTAAGGGAGTTGGGAGAAGTTAGATTGATAGGTTAGTGGCATATTGGCACTTGGGGCCACTTGGGTAAGGAACACTTTTGAGGAAACCAAGAACACTTTATTTATAAAATAACCCCAATCTAACCTACCTATTTGCATAAAATTTTCAACTAAGCTATAAATAAATTGTCGAAGCATTAGTATCTGGATTTGTCAGAATTTCTTTAAAAAATTATTATTGCAAGAACAAGAGCCACTTAGGCTTCTTACATATTATATTTATACATTTATGCATTCATTTCATTACTTTTGTTATTATTACAGTTAAGGAATTGACTGTTATTGAGGACAGTGATTGGCATTTGTAGCACAGTCAGCAAGTTAAACATACAAGCATAACTATAAGGCATGGGAAATTTACAAAGCAAAGACATGAACATAAACATAATTTAGTATACATCAATACACCAAACACATGAATTTCATACCTAAAACATAAAAAATATATATTCGTAGGGCATGAAGTCAAATATATATGTCCAATAATGTCATACATTGAATATATTCAATACAGTAAAACTGACTTCCTCAAAGTCAAATGGATGTACAATGTTTCACTGATACAATATACAAAAAATATGTCCACTAATGCCATATAGGCATACAATCCATATCCCTAATCTAGTCCTTTCCCGCTAGGGGAAGAAAACAAATCCCGAGCTGTCTTTGATCGTTGTGTCAATGGAGATGCAGTGGATGCCATAGTCTTCCGAGTGCGCTCACTCGTCCTCCTGTCTAGACTCTTCTGTAGCTCGACCTGATAAAAAATAAAATTAGATAGAGATAACTAATATACATCAAAATTGAATTATACAATGACATAAAATTGAATATTGGCTTACCGCTAGCAAATAGTCACTATGTTCATCCACCAAAGGTGCATGCTGGCGATCTAGAGTCATAAGTCCCTACAACAATGATCAAAATAATAATTAAAATACATACACGGATATCATTATAAAATTCAATACAAACTATTAAAATAACAATTAAAGTTAAGTGATCTCTTTCATACCTCAGTCAGTGCTTTAGAACTAGCTACTGCTGCAGCTACTCCACAATCCAAAGTATCATGGATAGAAGGAGGAGTCTCTGATGTCAAAAGCTGAAAATGAAACAAAAAAAGTAAATTATGCAGTTATCAAGATTACATATATTTTTTACAACCCTACTAAAGAGTAAATGATACCTCCGTGAAGGTTCCACCACATCCTCCGGTGTGCGGTGTCGAAGTCGAAGCTTCGACATTCAACTAGTGCACATGTACATGGAAAATTATAAGATAACCATTCATATAAGAGCGTACTACTGACATGTTAATTATAATGCATTATTACATGTATACCTGTGGACTCAATGGCGACCTCACAAACCCAGGTGAAAGAGTGTAATCATCGTGCCTCTGGATTTTGATCATAATTTGTCTAGTAATTTAGTCATTCATTCATTAATTAAATATGATCAAGTAAATCCAATTAATATGCAAATAAAGATACCTCAAGGAAAGTTGCACGATGCCCTTCCCTGTCTTTTGTGAACGTGGATGGTTCACCAATGCACATCTAATGCACATGCACAATAAGTTAGGATATAATTATTCATATAATTACATAGTAATCAAACATGTTAATTAAATTTTTTATTCGATACATACTTCTACAATTGACGATGATGTGTAAAAGGGGACATTAGGATCATCGCCACTGCCACTGCCACCACCACCACTGACACTCTTGCCCTAAATTTTCATTATAAACAATAGATACTAAATTAAATAGTTATTCTTTTATAAATGAAATATGATCAAAGCAATTTAATGAACTTGGAAATATTTACCTGTGTGTCAATGCCAAATGTCATATTTAGAAAGTTATCAGTCATCAATCCAGAATCCTCTTGCTCTCTCTCGCCAGTACCAAATGTGCACAAGCATCCACATGACCGACAAATATGCCCCCTCGAGGATTGACCATAGTCAGCCTCAACTAAAGGAGTGGCACACTGAATGAGAGTTTGTGTAAGAGCACTAATCGTGCCTAGTGTGTCTGCCTCTACATGTTCCTTCACAACAGAAGGAATACTAACATGATCCAACGGTGGCTTGCCACTATCAACCCTAGGTGCGTTAGGGTCACGATGTGCCCCTTCTCGATCAAATGATGAACACCCTCCTCTACCCTGAGAATCCAGCATGTCAAAATAATTTGGTACCTCCTTGAGTACAAACTCGCAATAGAGTTTCCTCAAGAAATATATAGGAACCTCATGATTGTTGCAAGGAGGCGAATCAAAGACCATCTACCATCTCTCCCAAAAATTATTTTTAATGTCTTCATTTATGCACCAATGAATTGGGAACCTCCTTGTTGTAGTTCTAAGAGTATCTACGTCCCCTGGTTTTTTAAATAACTGGCAAATGTCATCTTTTGTGATTTTTTTCTTTTTTATGTCCGCATAAGATAATTTATTTGCATAATATTGTTTTTGTTCTTCTCTTTTATCCCGCCATATATTAATTTTCCCACTAACTGTGCTTACGTGGGTCGAGATTGCTTCCAATGATTTTGCAAGTCTTTCCCTTTCGGGATTTGTACCACTAGAATCTTTTAACCTATTAATTAAAGATTCTAATTCTTTTTGCCCTCTTTCAATTTGGTTCAACAAATTTTGTTGTGTTCCAGGAGGAGGTTTCTCGATTGGTGGAGGCAATTAAGGTTCATTTTCTTCATTTCTTTCTTCATTCGGTTCTTCATTTGGCTCATCATGAGGAGACAAAGGGTTTGGTGGAGGGAGATTATTTCTTCCTCACAATTAAAAAACTACATTTTAAAATATTGATTACACAATAAATTTAAACAAAAACAAATTTGAACAAAACAAATTTAAACAAAAACAAATTGCAACAAAACTAAAATTTTAAAACAAATAAGAGGCATGAGAAGTTGTAAAAACACTTACCTCTTCTCCCGGATTGAACTTGACGACACCATGGAGCCATTTGATCGATGGATGAAGAAAAACAATCAACTCACAAGCAACTATGATAGGGCGTGCGCACTTCCAAATCCTCTCTAAGCTGAAAACGTGGGTTTGAGAAAAAAAAATGAGCTCAAACCCACGTGCAGCAAATATATGTGACTTTTTACAAAGGGCGTACGCCCTTTGGAAAACATTAAGCATTCCAAAGGGCGTGCACCCTATAGGGTGCACGCCCTTTAGTGCGTGCGCACTATTCATGATGGGGGGCCAAAAAGAAAAGTGGCAACTTTTTGGTCCCCCATCTTTGTGCACTTACCCATCCAAAAAAGGCTTGAGTGAGAGAAAGAGTGAAACAAAGATTGAGAGAGAGAGAGAGAGAGAGAGAGAGAGAGAGAGAGAGAGAGAGAGAGAGAAAGGGGAATAGAGGGTGATAAGATCTAGAGAGAGAGAGAGAGAGAGAAGGGGGAGAGAGGGTGATAAGATCTAGAGAGAGAGAGAGACCCTCTCTCTCCCCCTTCTCTCTCTCACCTTCTCACCCTCTAGAGGGAGAGAGAGAGAGAGGGTGAGAAGGTGAGAGAGAGAAGGGTGAGAGAGAGGGGGTCTCTCTCTCTCTCACACACACACACCTTCTCTCTCTCTCTCTCACCTTCTCACCCTCTCTCTCTCACCTTCTCTCTCTCTATCTCTCTCTCTCCCATCACCCTCTCTCTCTCCCCCCTTATCTCTCTCTCTCTCTCTCTCTCTCTCTCTCTCTCTCCACTTTTTTGTTTCTTTCAAAGGGTGCACACGCTATAGCGCACTAGCACTATGCAACACTATGCATGTTACACTTTTCTAGTTTTTGCATAGCATGTGCATCCTATAGGGTGCATGTGCTATGTTTTGAATTGACCAAGCCTAAGGCTTGGGCACCCAAAGCCATAGTGCGTGCGCCCTATAGGGTGCACGCGCTTTAGTGTGTACACACTATGGCCGTTTGGGGGCCAAAAAGGAAAGTGGCACCTTTTTGGTCCCCCATCTTTGTGCATATACCCTCAAATGCCATTTTTTAATCAACTATTAAAATTAAAGCCATTGAAATAGGCTCTCTCTCCTAGAAATTATTCATGAACAGTTCATAAGATATGGGTGTAATGTTGTCTAATATTTTTCTCACTTGGGTATTGTTGTCATGGTGGTTTATTCCTCAATAGGACATGTGCTATGTTAGAAATTTCAACCAATTATCATCCTTATTATGTGAAGATGAAATTAGCATCCCATGGTTCTGCTGAAGGTGTTACTGCATTTATCTTACACATGTCATTGACCACTTATAGTAGCAATCTACATTAAGATCACCTATGCAATCCAAAGGAAAAAGTGTCATAAATCACATGCTAGTTTATCTCCACTTTACAATTAGCAAGGATGGATCATTCATCTCGGGCAAGAAATATGTTCTACTTTGCTGCTTTACAACTTGAATGTGTTTGGTTGTAATAGGAGATATTTTCCTATTTGTAGGTACACTATCCTCAATAATTTTTAAAGTTTTGCATATAATTTTGTTCTAGAAGTAGATACTTTTACTCAAAAAATAATAGCTGATTGGAAAAGCTACATAAAATGTTGAAGAATCATTCTAGGTCTGTGTTCCCACTCTTCACTCATACAAACATCACCTAGTTGCGGTAAGATATAAATGGAATAATTGTACTATTCATGAAACATGTCATGAAAATTCAGATAATATTAGTATACAGAGCTCTCAAAATACTGTATAAATGACACATTTTTGAATTATCATTTAAACTCATAGTTGGTACTATAGTGGTGATCTGATTAGAAAGTAGCTATATTTTTGTAGGATGTTATAATTTTTTCTTGATCTTTGATTGCTCTAATAATGTTGACCAGCAAGATAACAATCTTACAAAAAAAATTTATTAATCGAAGTACACAACTGTAAACAACATGAATCATACATTATTTATGAGGGTAGCTCTGACTTTATGTGAGCAAAATAACCAGTTGCAAACATCTATTATAGTAGAAATCCGATCAAAATAATAAGTGGGATGTCACTTCTAGCAGCTATAAGAGATCCTATTTTTCTTGTTCTATTTGAGAGTATCAATTTACCCGAATTTTGTGTGCTCGCATTTCTACTTACCGTAAGTGAGCCCAGGCTTGCTCAAGCTGATTAGCAGCTCCTTTACTCAGTTCTTCAAAATTCTGAATGCTACTATTCATAAGTTGATTATCTATTCATAAGTTGAATTAATTCATAATCTCTTCCCAAACCAAACACGAACCTTTAACATATATAGACAACCTGCTACATAGCTTTGACAATGTTTGCAGATACCCTAACTTATTCTGAGTTTTCAGGATGAGTGGATGAGGAACCTTTTAAAGTTTTTAAATTTTCAAGTCATTTTTTAGGACGATTGGGGAAACAGGAAAATTTTAGATTTTTATATGATAACATGGATATTTGATGAAGTGTGTGTGTGTGTGTGTGTGTGTGTCTATATATATATATATATATATATATATATATATATATATATATATATATATATATATATATATATATATATATATATATATATATATATATATATATATATATATATATATATCATTGAATCTTAATATATAACATTTGTGTTAAATTGAGAGTTTATATAAGAATTAAAGTTAAACAAATTAACAAAATTCAAACCTTGTTCTTGTAAGTTATTATAAATTGTGAAAACCTAACTTGCATATCCAGCCACCTTGCTCATTGACACTCCTCATCAATGATACAGTTTGTAATTTGTAGTTTATAGACTGACTTCAATTCTTAAAATCTTACCAAATATGCTCATCAATCCCATTATAAATATGTGAACGTTAGAAATCAGTTTCAATGCTCATTCATGTATGTTGCACCTTTTGAGGCTAGTTAAGGCACAATTCTTAATAGGTGTCACTAATATCTCCTTAAAGGTAGTCGCTTGTGCAAGGGTCCTTTGTAATGAGAAGTTGTCTACAATTCTCCATAAGATCAGAGCTACACTTTTACTCTCTATTAATCTTTGAAATCGTAAATTTACTGTACAAAGTTAAATCATACGAAAGACCATATTTCATGTTGTAGTTAGAACTAACTTATGAATGAGAGCATGAAATTTTTCAAAACACTTATTCACTATTGTTGAGGTGTGAGAGCCCACAGAAAGAACATGTATAGTTCTCTTAAGGTTATTTGATTTCCTTTAGTGAACGCCCTTTTGTGCGGCACTTTTAGCTTTATTATTTGCAATGGTTTGTTTGGATAGATGGAAGAAGTCTTGAAAATTTAAAGCAATTTGCTTGCAAAGCTTTGATTGAAGTATTTGAAGTCAGACCATCTTATTATGAACATGGAGAAGTACTTCACTAAGGACATTCAATGAAAGGATAGCGAATGACTATTAGAGAGCCACTAAGAAATCTGTATGGGACTTTCCCGATTCTAATAAAATCTCGATCCTCATACTGCAAGATAAAAATGCTATACGTGCTCTAATTTTTAGTTTACGAGATTTCCACAATCCATACTAATGATTGAGATCATTTTCTGAATTACACTGTGTAAGAATATTTGCATCAAAAATTCATACACAATGTAATCCAGATAACAATCTCAATCATGCTTTGATTTGTTTAGCAATAACATTTTAATGTTACAAAGCATCCCCTAAGGTGTTTTCAATGTTCATGGTAAGTTAGATTGGTCAAATAAAATAGAAAATATAACCACCTTTCATTTCACAGACCTTTTAATCTTCCAGTTTCTAACTGTACACATAGTTTTACTTTCTATTTTTTAACTGTTAAAAAATCTAGGCAATTTGCATTGCTAGCGAGCTCCAGCACTTCTGCCGCCAAGTACTCCATCACAACTACAATGTAAATGGGGGCACCAAATCTAGCTCTTTTAGCATATTTGCCCTTCTTCAGATATCTGCCCACTCTACCCACAGGGAATTGAAGGCCCGCCTTCACCGATTCGGAGATGCTTTTCTTCTTCGCTCCGTCCTTTTCATATAGAGTTTCCACAGATATTTCGGGGGAGCTCTGTGAATCGTCTGATTAAGATGTTCCCGACGGTTTGTATGTGTTTACTGGTGATCTGTGGACTTTTTCTCTCACCAATCAATTGTGCCTTGCCTTTAATGCAGGATGGACAGCTCACAGTCTCCCAATGTCCGTCATTGCCTTCTCCAGAATTTCCAGCCATTGGATCAACAAAATCAGCTCAAATGCGTTCATAGTGAAACACCTATGGCATAATAATTGTGAAGGAGAAACTAGAATATGTCGTTGTTTTATTTCATTTTTAGACTTATTTTTATTCATGTCATAAACACATCGATGTTTAATTTGCTTTGTTTTAAAAGTGTTAATTTTAATTATAAACTTAGTTTTAATCATTCTTAACTTATTGTTATAGAATAAAATTGGTTATTTGTGTTTGTTTATTTTATTTTGGATAAAGTTATGGATCTCAATTGGATTAGATTATCCAATTGAGATTATGTGTGTAAATATATTTTTAGGGTGCATCGATGAATATCATGTCTACAATAAAGAATGGTGCGGACAATTTACTTATAAAAATTATAAACATCGATTTGTACATTTGGTAAATGAACGAGATCCAACCAAAACTTAGGAGAGGGCTCAACCCTCTACCATACTTTTATAGATCTAGATCGCTTATATGAATGCCCTTCCTTTGAGAAGGGTTATACTAGTAGGCTAGTCTTTTAGATTTGAAATTGATTTCTAATTTTTTGAGCCAATTGTTTCAAAGAATATGATTATATATTGAGGGTCTTATTTTAGGGCAAGCCATACATCTTTAGTTCACATTAGATAATGCAATTTAGGAAAGGAAATGACCTTTTATAATCCACGATACTAGCCATATATTTATTGGTCTACATATGGTGATAGTAATATGGGATTACCTTGTACTCCTTGCAAGAGGCACCTAAATGAGCTACAAACAAGGCGTACATACCCTACCCCCTTGTGGGATTTGAACTTTTAACATATCTTTCAAGAGTACAAGTTCTCCACCACCGCACCAAGTCAAGGTTAAACAAATCATTAATTACACATATATGCCATAATATCACACGATCAACTTATCTCTTAGGCATGATCTTCTTTTTTGGTTTGGCATGTATTTAAAGTTGTTTATCAACAATCAAAATTGATTATTTATCAAGAAACTTTTCACATTTTCACTCTACAAAAATAGCAATCTACTTAAGTTGTTTCTCAGCACTACCCATATTTCAATACACAAAAACACAATTACCAATGACCAAGAGAGTGTAGAAGACAATTGTGGTAGCATGGCCAAACCATAAAAGGATTATCTATGAGTAAGTAATTTTGGGGTAGGTCTATGATAGTAAAATATGAATCAATAATAAATCTATCATTTGATAATCAGTTACATCCTACATTGAAAGGTCAGCCATTTAGTATCCAAGAGAATTAAAAAATTCCTAGCATGTAATGCCCACATTTTTGTAGACCTTGAGATGTCTATAATTGTCATTTTATTTTTAATCTACATCATGAGATGCATAAGTTATGCTTGTGTACATTGCACTAAGTGTTCACTAATTTTACAACATCATATATTTTATTTTTTGATGTGTTATGATTGTTGATTATGTACTTCCTATCTAATCTCATGTTATTCTTAGATTATTTGTAGGAGATGTGATGATTTGTTATCATGTTGAGATATTTTGTTACCATGTTTGTTTTTAATATTAAAAGCAACATAACTAGGGTGATGTCCATTTAACACTAACAATCTATAGAAAATTCAAGTAGAGCATAAAGTCAACATTAACAACACAGAGAATATTTTACTCTGGACAGGCGGTATTCCAAAATCTACAACTTCCATTTTGTGTCTGCTAACCACTTTAGGCATAAAAGGAGAATCTCTTTCCCTTACTATGTTTTGAGTTCTCTGAACAGCAGCATTATGGGACATAGGAAAAAGGCTTCTAACCCCGTGCTGCATGAGGGCTTGATCCTTCTTATTTCTGAACACATCAAAGACAACATTCTGAACCCTATCCCTAAAAGGATCACTGGTAAAAGAAAGGTGAAGATTGAGAGGGAGATAGAAGCTGAGACTAGTAAGAAGAGAAAGAAAAATAAGGGAAAACCTCCTATTGATACTAGTGACAAAGATATCAGAGGTGAGGAGTTAGAGAATAAGCATCAAACTAGGGGGAAGGGTATCCTTGAGGAAGACAATGAGAATGATTCCGATAAAGAAGAGATAAACAATGAGAAAGAGGAAGAGCACGAAAAAGATCAGGAAGAGGAAATGAATGATTGGCTAGTTGAGGGGAATGATGATAAAGAGGAGATTAGGCATGAAGATGGAGAAGAAAAGGAGGAAGTGGAAGAGGAAGAGGAAGGGACCCAAGATTATTCTTCTGATGAAGTAATGAAAGATTCTCATGATTATAATGAGGGTGCTGAGAAAGAGGATGAAGGTACTCAGATGTTATCCATGGAGGCTGATATTTCTTCTCAGAATGCCCCTGTGGAAGAAAAAATGATCAATGTTATACCAGATACGGGGGATGGTAAAACTAGAGAGGAGGAAGATAATGATGAAGAAGGGTTTTTTTGTGGAAATTATGGATGGACAAGAGAATGAAGGTAAGGAGGCTGGTAAAATCCCTTCTTCAAGTGATACTGGTGAGGACATCTCGAAAAGTGGGAAGGAAGGTAGGGACGAAACGACCATGCTGGAGAACAACAACAACAAAGAGGGACCTATTATCCTCCCGAGGGAAGCTTCTTTGCAAGAGGAGAAGAACAATGCGGAGAATCAAGATAAGAACATGGATTGGAAAAAAGGAAATGTAGGAAATGAAAATTCACATCTAGGAAATGGAAAAAACTATGAAAAAAATGACTACTAAGATGGGAAAAATGGAAAGTAAGGTTCTTGATAAGGTTAAAAATAAAAATACAAATGAGGATGGCACTGCTGAGATGAGTAAGAAGGTTAAAGACAAAATGAAAGAATTAGAAGCCAAAATTAGCAACCATGACAATATGATAAAAGGTGTTCTGAACCACAGCAACGAGGTCTGAAGGTGACCATTATAAATCTGAATATGTTGCATAACTATCTAGAAAGGAACATGCTGGAAAGAACCACTATCACCATCAATGAGGATGCTGGCAACACTAGGCCGGGGACGAGAACTAGAGGGTGCACCCAGAGGAAGGTCCCTGAAAAACCTAAAGAGCTAAAGGAGCTGCAAGAAACTATCCAGAAGATGGAAGACCTCCAGAAGAAGGCTAAGGAGACGATAATAGATAATTAGCTAGTTCTTGCTGGTAGTTGTTTTGTAGTTGGTTTTGTCTTTAGTTTCTACTTTTGAACTAGTCGGCTATTGGTCCCTACTGTTGTTTTCCAGCAGGTGTTTCATTTTGTTTACTTTAATGGTCTATCTTTATGTTGTTTTGTACTCTGGTTTCGGGTCCATGTAAAACCTGCTTTTACCTTAATCCAAAACATTAACAATCGATTAACGTCAAACATGGAAAAAAAGCCTCAGTAGTATAAACCTATAAACTACAATAAGTTTTATCAAAATATAATTGTAAACTTTTAAACACTAGAAATAGTCACCCAGTGGCTAGATAAGAACATGGCTCTAATCCACATTGAGGAACTTAAAAAATTTCTTGTAATTCTCTTCTTTTTTTGCATCCTTTCCGAAGACCTCCATCTACACGAGCCACATGGAGATTGTCAAGTTGTGCATCACCCTCAAACTGAACCTAAAAATGCTTATCATCTTCTTCTCTAGCTCCTAATTATTTTCTTCAATATTTCTAGCTCCATTGTTGTGAACTCTTACAATCCACATAGAAACTAATAGCATTCCCTTGGCTAGTATCCTTTTTTTCTGGAATAGCATTCTGAGTGAGATCCAAAAGTTCAGTCTTAGTGTTGTTAAAGATGTTCATGGAGCTATCATTGGTTGATTTGGCCAAAGTTTCTTCTTTTCCCAAGTGACCTTCTCCATCAACAACATTGTCCCCATCATTGACAACATCATCCTTTAGATCCAAGTCATAATCTACTAATTTCTTATTCTTCCCTTTGACAGCCGCACGACTCGCCAATCTATTAGATCATCAAGGATTTATGCTCCCACCCTTGCGATCTTCCTCCCCCAAATTCTTCCCCATATCATTGGCAACCTCTTGTATGGTTAATGGGTTTTGGGTTTTTTGTAAGAGGGGTAATTTTTTTATTTTCTTTTTTCTACCAACAATAAAGGTAGTAGCAGTGTGTTTAAGGTCACAAAGACTCTCTGTAACAATGTCATGGGTAGGGTACCAAGATGAAAGCAGATTTTAGGAACCCCTCGAATATAAAGATATTTTTTTCTTACTGGGATCAAGGGTTTCAAGAATTGTTGCAGGTGGGGGAGAAACTAAGTGTGGGGCTTCCATGACAACAATTTGTTTAAGCGGCCACAGGACTAGATGAGAATTATAGAGCTTGAGAATGAGATCCTAGTGGAGAGAGATAGGCTTCTTGTCTTAGGTCAGTCTTTTCAATCACATCCTTGATTGAATTTTCCATAAAATTCAAAAGAAAAAATGGACAAGAAATTGAAGTGTGGCGTCGAAAGTGATAAATGGTGAAAATAATAAACCTTAAATCTTACTTCTATGATAAAGAAGTTCATGATCATTAAACACACCCAATTATAGGAGGCAATAATTTATACTTTTATTTAAAGGGAATAATGTACAAACAAAATAGGCAATAAATTTTTACTTATATTTAAAAGGAATAATCTACTTAAATAAAAAAAAAGGAATAATGTACAAACAAAATAGTCATCCCCATAATTATATCTCTCCACATTTTATATATTAAGAAAGAAAAACTTAAATACAAGTATACTAGTTGCATTCCATTTTTCAAGTTGAAAAGAATTAAAAAAGTTGTTACTATTTCAAATTGTCATGAATGATACCTCTTCAAATGAACATTAGAAAATTATATATAAATTAAAAAAATATTAACTTAGTATATATAGAAATGAATCTTTTCATACAAGGACAAGGTGTACATATCTACTCACTATAAAATAAGAACTTGTGATCTCTTTTTCAAAAGAATAGATCCTCCATCACTAGACTAACTCAGAATGTTGGTACCATACCAGGCCTCCATTTTCGCATTAGCTTAAAAACTGCGAACTACATTTGCATAAAAGTTTAAAAACATGTTTGATAAATCCATTACGTGCATTTCCTGGAAGCATGGCATCCCATGAGACCACATTCCCTTGAGGAATTTCTCCAAATAGTTCACATGCACTGCCTATGCTTAAGCAATTTGCATACATGTCGACCAGGGCACTAGCAATGACAACATCTGCTATAAATCTCCTTACCATTATGCTATGGTGGATGTCCATACCCTCTTCCAATGCTCCATTTGGGTGCAGAGCAGGGAGGACACTAAGTTTGTGGTATTCAGCTTTACATCTACGAACTGTGCTTGCATGAAAGCTTCAAAATCTTTTTCAAAACCTCTGCTCATGGTGTGCCCTGAATTCACATTTCTCCAAGGCATTTTGTCAAACGGCTATTTCCTTGTGTATGTTTCTGTGTTTCACTTTATTTCCTTGTAATCACGACATCCTCCGCAACCAAATTTCTTTGGGAAATTCCTATTTAACATTTCACATGCCATCTGCCATGTCAATGCTTTTTTGTTTTGCTACCAAGGCAAAGTTGGGAGTTTGGAGCTGATCAGGAACTGTTGAATAGTTTCAAGTTCTCAAGTACATTCTGAAACAGCCAAGCAAGTGAAGTCGTCTTAATTGACCCTCAAAATCAGGTCTTTAGTTCTATGTCAATTATAGTTAATACGGGTTTGCAAACTACCACCGTTCCTTCTATCTTCCTACAAGGGAGATGTATTATCCAGTACTCCTAAAAGTTTCAGATTGAAATTAAGCTCTATATTATTCAATAATTCTGTCCATGTCAAGTAAATCTGCATTGACCTGACCATCCATCCTCGTGACTACAATGAATGTGATACAAAAACATGGAAGTTACAAAATTTATGAGTATGCTATGAAGGCCCTTTTGTTTCAAGGACGTAAGCCATTTGTTATGCTTCTAAAGGGTTTTCTAAATCTGGCGTGAAAAAAATGGTTTTACAATACATAAGACAACATACGCCAAGCTGTAAATACGCTAAGGATATTACATGTCTCTGCCTATTCCAATTAGGCCACTTGAAACCATATGTATAGATTTTGAGGTAATTTCACCTAGGTTGCCAGTTTCGGTACAGGTATTGGGTATGGATTTTTATTTTATAAGATTCAAGTTTTTGTGGAACTTTCGAAGCATTTTGTGCAACAAGATGGATAAAAAGTTGAAAAAGAGACGAACTTTCATCTTCAAATTGATGGGCAAACATAAACTGGTACTACTCATAAGAATCCAATAACATGAATTGAATTTTTTAGATGAAATCAGAATTCCTATGATGGGACAGTTACAACTTCTAGAAATAAGTTACCTTTGTTCAGTTCTATGACCATTGTTATGCCTTGTTTAGAGATGAGTTTCTTTAGGCGTGCCTTATTCAGATGGGGTTGTGTTAAGCGTGTTCAAACTCATCAATGATTTCTCCATCCCTTCATTGAGATTATTCATTTTGTACAAGGATCAAATGTCTATATTCTATGGTATAATGATTGTTGTTAGTTCCTCCTTAATTGTTGTTCATGCATTCTCTATGAATTAAAATCATTTTTTAGTTGTATTAATTTATGTTTCCAGCATTGAATATCTAGACTGGTCAAATTTTGAAATCTTTTTATTTTAGCAGGATTGCTCTTCTTTTCTATGCTGCGTGCATTTGTTTTCAACATTGTCTACAAGTTTTGATAAACGACTGTAATACCATTTTTTAATCAGCTATTAAAATTAAAGCCATTGAAATGGGCTCACACTCCTAGAAATTAATCATGAACAGTTCATAAGATATGAGTTTAATGCTGTCTAATATTTTTCACACTTCAGCATTGTTGTCATAGTGGTTTATTCCTCAATAGGACATGTACTATGTTAGAAATTTAAACCAATTATCATCCTTATTCTGTGCAGATGAAATCAGCATCCCATGGTTCTGCTGAAGGTGTTACTGCAATTATCTTACACATGTCATTGACCACTTACAGTAGTAATCTGCATTAAGATCACCTATGCAATCCAAAGGAAAAAGTGTCATAAATCACATGCTAGTTTATCTCCACTTTAAAATTAGCAAGGATGGATCATTCATCTCGGGCAAGAAATATTTTCTACTTCGCTGCTTTACAACTTGTATGTGTCTGATTGTAATAGGAGATTTTTTCCTATTTGTAGGTACTCTGTCCTCAACAAATTTTAGAATTTTGCATATAATTTTGCTCTAGCAGTGGATAATTTTACTCAAACAATAATAGCTAATTGGAAAAGGTACGTAAAATGTTGAAGAATCATTCTAGGTCTGTGTTTACAAGCACAGGTGTTCCCACTCTTCACTCATACAAACATTTAGGTAAGATATTAATGGAATAATTGTACTATTCATGAAACATGTCATGAAAACTCAGATAATATTAGTATACAAAGTTCTCAAAATACTGTATAAATGACACACTTCTGAATTATCATTTAAATTCATAGTTGGTACTATAGTAGTGATCTGATTAGAAAGTAGCTATTTTTTTAATTTTTAATTTTAGGATTTGTTGCAAACATCTACTATAGCAGAAATCCGATCAAAAAATAAACAATTACAATGCCAATTTCATTCTATGTAAATTACAGCAGGCATGTTAACCAAAATAATAAGTGGGATGTCACTTGTAGCAGCTGTTAGAGATCCTCTTTTTCTTGTTCTATTTGAGAGTATCCATTTACCCGAGTTTCATGTGCTCGCCTTTCTACTTCCCGTAAGCGAGCCCAGGCTTGCTCAAGCCGATTAACAGCTTCTTTACACAGTAAAGACAACATGCTACATAGCTTTGACAATGTTTGCATATACCTTAACTTACTCTGAGTTTTCGGGATGACGGGATGAGGAACCTTTTAAAGTTTTTAAATTTTCAAATCATTTTTGAGGACGATTTGGGAAATAGGCAAATATGGATATTTGATGAAGTATGTATATATACATCATTGAATCTTAATATATAATATTTTTGTTAAATTGAGAGTTTATATAAGAATCAAAGTTAAACAAATTAACAAAATTCAAACCTTGTTCTTATTAATTATTATAAATTGTGAAAACCTAACTTGCATATCCAGCTACCTTTCTCATTGACACTTCTCATCGATGATACAGTTTGTATCCAATTTGTAGTTTATGAACTGACTTCAATTCTTAAAATCTTAACAGATATGCTCATCAATCCCCTTATAAATATGTGAAGGTTAGAAATCAGTTTCAATGCTCATTCATGTATGTTGCAAATTTTGAGGCCAGTTAAGGCACAATTCTTATAAGGCGTCACTAATATCTCCTAAAAGCTAGTCACTTGTGCAAGAGTCCTTTGTAACGAGTTGTCTACAATTCTCTGTAAGATCAGAGCTACACTTTTACTCTCTATTAATCTTTGAAATCATAAATTTACTGTAAAAGTTAAATCATATGAAAGACCATATTTCATGTTGTAGTAAGAACTAACATATAAATAAGTGTATGAAATTTATAAACACTTACTCACTATTGTTGAGGTGTGAGAACCCACAGAAATAAATGTAAAAATGAGTTTTTTAAATCATTTGAGCATATTTTATGTGTTGGGCCGTCCTCAAATCGGTTAGAGAATATCACAGACGGTCTTACCCATCCCAAGATTGGGAGGACATCTCCTCTGAGAATTGCTGCTGTCAGCATTTGCAGGATTTTTCGAACTATTTATCAAATTTTGAAGAGGGCTAGCCATCCCCCGTTCTCAAGATGTCCCAAAAACAAAGACACACCAAAAAGGGCAGGGATGCGGCCCTGAGTTTCTTGCTAATTCCAGCTCACATTAATTAACAATTTCCACTTACAATGGTCTATACCACCTACACAAAAGGTAGATCCCTGAATAATAGATGTGAATGAAGTTGTATGGAGCTGCTAAAGCCCAAGGGTGACACCCCCTGTAAAATCATCCCAAAATTGATCAATACTGCTTGCACAGTTAAATATTGGTGGCTCGGTCTAGCATAGTGTCAAGAAAAGGGTGTCAAATATGGATATTTTAGTCCTTTAACATAGTAGTTGACCAATTGAGCCTTCAACGAAAAAGAATCATGCACTTGCGATTGTTTCGATTTGCTACGAGAAAAGAGTTGTATTACCCAGCTTCTTTGAGAATGAGTACATAAATTTGTTGGATCCACATTTTTAGTTCTATTTTATACAAATATGTTCTTTCTCAAAGTTATTCAATCTCATTTGCATTTGAACATCTTCAAATTAGGGAAGAGGACCTACTACTTGAACACATTCCAATGGTTGTGATAGCAGTTCTTAACTTAATACCCATAGTTGCTGATTTAATAGCCAATATTTTTGACAACATTGTACCAATAGTTGTGACTTTAAAGTTGATTTTGCTAATGAGGACTACCCATAATTGAATGAAGTGTGTCATTTGTTTTAAAAAGCAACCAATCGTGTGATGCCACATCAGCTGCACAAGTATTGGGGTCTCTAATTCACTATGATTGGTCTCACTTTTTTTTTGGGCTGTTTTGGACACCTTGGCAAAAAGCATGCTGAAGTGGCATCATATTTGATGATGTGGCTCTGAAACCTTAGTTATAAGCAGGAGACTCGCCAAGTAAGCTACTGTAAAAAAATGGGAGTGATTTGAAATTTCCACGTAAGATTTTGAGAAGCGCGAAGTTAGAGTGCTCAACTATCGGATACTCTTCCCTAGTGCCCTCTCTTTTTCCCTTCAACCTTCCACAAAATTTACCATTTCTAAAACTTTTCCTTTGAACCTGAACAAAAGCAAGAATAAGCTTTTCCTTTAAGCCCGAATAAAAGCAAGAATAAATTTGTACATATCATTGATAGCATTCATAGAAGATAAAATTTGTACATATCATTGATAGCATCATAAAAGATAACTAATTAATCTGCACCTTTGCCTTTGGCTATCATAGGAGATAACTAAGCAATGTATAACTGCTCCCTTTTTTTTCAAACATTACCTGCTCCCACTCCCCTGTTTTATCTAAGGCGACATCAGTGATATTTTTTTTTGCTACAGAATAACTCTTATCGAGCTGATAATATTAGTGCCAGTAGCCAGTGATCTAGTAGTTATGTCCAAGAACTCTTTTTATATGGTTGAAGCTAGATTAAGATTACGATTTTGAGAATAAGTCCAAGCTGTCTTTCCCAAGTGTTATATTGTTCCTTGGCATAAGTGAGCCATCAATCTGAGCAGCACTTCAACCCTCTCCATATAGCAGTAGAATAGCATATTTTTATATATCCTTGGACAACAATTGTCATCCGGATTCCAATGTGTGCGCAGGTTACGAATGTAGGGCATCGTGGAAGACTGGGAAATCTTCTTCGAAAGTGCATCCTTAGTATTATACAGTGCCGCGAGGCCACATTTCTGTGAGGCATTTTGTCAAACAGTCGTGTGTTCCTCGTTTATATTTCAACTTTTTGCATATATGTCAACAATACTGTAACCATATCATATCCTGAAACCACGGTTCTTTAACGCTATTCGTTCCACGCCCTGTTTTATTTATTCTCTTAAACTCATGATCGCTAGAGCATTTGTAAACATCAAAATGTTCTACAGATTAATGGTAATATTTCATTCCAAAGCTGTACAGCCACATAAGAATCATATATGCTTAACCAAACCCATCTTGACATCAGTCTGCGGTTACAATTATATCTTTAATGAGAAAAAGTAAATCGAATGCATTGTTCCAACACCTCAACGGCTTGCGATAAGGTTAGAAAAATCTGTCCAGTAGCCCACAAATCCAGATTTTGCACTTCAAAGCTCGAACGCTTGCAACATAATTGAAGAAATTGCAGCCCTAGAATCTGAGACATTCTTTGTCATTGCCGCTTTAAGTATTCAATCGACTACTCCATCTGATTATTTGATTGCCACCTGCCGTTTTAAGTGTTTGATTGACAAACTCCCTCTTATTATGTAACATTTTCCTTGCATTCCTTGAGAGGCCTTCTGGAGGTACATGATGAGTGAGTAGCCACCATTAATTTTCTTACCTTCGTTGATTGGAATTACCCTCGAATGCATCTGCCTCTAAAACACTAGTTGACTTCTTGTATTACGATACATTATTGATCTCAACTGATACTTCTATGTTTGAATTAAAAGGCTAGGTAGATTTGCTAATTGTACTTGACTAAAACATCAGGATCAACAGAATTACAGATTGGCATTTAATTCTATCCTCTCCTCAGCATCTATCAAAAGGTCATTACCAATTTTCTTTATACTTCCAAATTTCCAAGTATGCCCTTTCTAAAGGGGTTTAGCAAGCCGATCTTTCAAAGTTTGTATCTCTTTCGCAACTAGCATCATTCTTTCAAAATATTTCTTTGTAGCCACTTTAATTATGCAATTGGCTTTCCTTCTGCAACTTCTGTTCAAAATATGCTAGCTGTATTTGTTAATTCATGTTAACCCTACTCACTTTAGCCCTGACTCCTGAGATCCTTTATTTCAAGTTTGCATCATCCATTCTTACGAGTAGTTAATACTGTTAATTACGGCATTCCCTAGGACGACATCCTTTCGAGGCACTCTTTTGAGCAATCTATGAGGCCAATTGCAGATGCTTCCACCTTTTGGATACTGGATACCTGTTTGCTAAGGCATTTTAATCTCTTTAAAAACTCTCCCGTGTCATTTATGTTTTGGTCGATGTCGATACAATTTCTCAACTTCTGTTTTCTGTGCTCATGGGATTCTTCACCCCCCACTGTCCTATTACTTCATTGCACAGTGACTAAAAATGCGAATTTTTAAAATCCAGAATCCTTTAAGATCCCAAAAGTGAAGCTCCTATACACGTTGGCACATATTATATGTGCTGCAAAGGATCACTGGAGGTTTAAAAATTCTTAAAGACTTCATCTCAATCAAAAAAATGACAGCGAAGGATTGAGATTATTTTAATTAAAGATAATTGATCCAAATAAACTTGACAAGAATGAGGGAAAAACATGACAAAAATTGATAATTTGATGGGAAAAGGTCAAATTTTTAAAAAGGTACTTCGAGTAGGCGATATCTGATTTACCTGTTTAGAAATTTTAGGTTCGACGAATTTATAGTACAATAAGAAAAAGCAGTTTATATTAATATTCATAGAAAAACCTTTACAAAAATAATGAAGTCACATACAGAGGGGAAACCAACAGGCTGCCAGAATTATTTATATAATACTATTGCTGCTGTAACGCCATTACAATTCCCTCTAAACATGAAAATATTATCCCTTATTAACCAGAAATTTCAATCGATTTGACGTTTGGCTTCGGCTCCGGTTGCTTTGGCACTGTCACCGTCAGCACTCCATTTTCCATTGCAGCTTTCACTTCCTCCACCTTTGCATTTTCCGGCAAACGGAATCGCCGCAGGAATTTGCCATGCGAGCGTTCCACTCGGTGATATTTTTCGCTCTTTTGCTCCTCTTCTTTATTCCTCTCCCCGCTTATCTGCAGGATTCGTCCGTCTTCCACTTCTATTTTCACCTCTTCTTTCTTCAGTCCTGACAATTAGCAACACATTTGAACATTATCTGCTGTATACTTCAATATTTTAAAAATTGCAAAGGCAGCAGCCAAAATCTCAGGCAAAAGACATGAACTTGGAGAGAAGGAAAACAAAATTAGTTACCTGGTAGATCGGCTTTGAAAATATGAGCATCAGCAGTCTCTTTCCAGTCGATTTGTGTATTGGCAACAGCAGCTGCATCCCTCGCAAATCCTGTGGAAGGAACCATATCCCTCGTAACGGAGGAATTAAAAGCTCCCAGGGGATCCCACAAATCAAGAGAAAATGGATCAAATGAGTTCGATTTACTGCCGAAGAAGCTGGGAATCAGAGACATTCTAACTCTTTTCTGGAACAGGTAGAAATTGTAGATTAGATGATGTCTTTTGCAAACTCTGGAAATCGCCTTTCGTTTATGCTGAAGTAAGTGTTGCAGAGGAATTATTTATACTACGGTGGGGGCAAATGTCTAGAATTTTCCAGAAAACACTCGCAGTTTCTTTTCGCCCACGAGAGCGTTCGAGTACTTTCCAGAAGAGTCTTCAATTAATAGCGGCAGCTAAGCTTCATCGAAAATGCACCAAAATAAAAAAAAGTCAACTCTTTTTTTTCAGATTTGTAAAAACAGTCATTTTTTTAGATTTTTTGTGGTTTTCCATCACAAAATGTGCACATCAAAAATAGATGCTGAAAATTTTACGAAAATATGTTGTGTTTTCGATTTTTTAAAATTTGGTCAAAGGTGTGTTTTGGATGGAGCTTAGCTGCTTCCTCAATTAAAAGGGTAGTGGAACTGCATACAACTTGGAGCCATACCTTACAAAATTGATCAAGATGTACCAATAAGATATGGATATGGATAAACATTTGGAAAGTTCTTTTTGAAAACAATGTATATGCCATCTGTAGAGGAGAGGGACTAATAGTCGTGAGGGCTAACTTCATCAATACATAGTTGTTGCATAGAATATTGTAAAACCTTCATTTTTTTAGAAATGTAAAATGGACACTTAGCTAGCTATAACTAAGGTTTGAAGGTGCGACTCATCACGCAACTGAATCTAAATATTCGACCAAAACTTAATCTAAAAATCCCTAGTGGTTGTATTTAAAAATATCACTTGTTATTAGTAGAATATTGTATTTCTATATAAAATATAACATATATGCAACTTCAATGGACCAAATATCTATTAGTAATCATAAATATTTGTTATATCTAACTTTTATATCCAACACAAAAGAACCAATACTTCAACAAAAAAATATATTTTGTTGTTATAAAAATTAACATATTATTATATAAAATAGAACTTATATCCAACACAAATAGACCAATAGTTGAACACACTTTTTGATAATTTCACACATTTCATAGAAAAATACAAGGCATTTATGGGAGAGGGACTGGTAGTCGTGTGGGGTCCAATAGTCCATCACCCACTTGTGAATATATTATTCAGTCTTACCACGTATTTTTACTATATATTGTAATTAAATAATTCACACATAAATAAAAAATCTCCAAATGTTGATAAAAATGGACCAATACTTGAACACATGAGAACCAATAACATTGAACTCATAAGAACCTATAAATGTTATAGTAAAAACACATAAATAATTTCATGAATAAGTGTAATAAATATTTTTTTGTCTCAAATAAAATATCATTGCTATCTATTATATGTGTGTCATTTAAAAAATAATATGCTTATTTAATAAAATAAGATGCTCACTTAAACAAATAGTGTTATCTTAGTGTACACATACTAGTCTTATGTGTACAACTATTGGGGTAGCAATGCATATGCTTCAGAGTATTTCATTTAAGGAGATGGAGAAATCATTCCTTAAACAACACGCTTAACACAACCCCATCTGAATAAGGAACAACTAAAGAAACTCATCTCAAAACAAGGTATAACAATGGTCATAGCACTTAACAAGGGACACCGATTTCACCATCCCTTCATTGAGATTATTCATTTTGTACTAGGATCAAATGTCTATACTCTATGGTATAATGATCGTTGTTAGTTCCTCCTTAATTGTTGCTCATGCATTCTCTACAAATCTTCTTCAGTAATGTCATTTCATTCAATTATTTTTGGTTGATTATAAATTAAAATCATTTTTTAGTTGTATTAATTTATCATTCCATAATTGAATATCTAGACTACTCAAATTTTGAAAGCTTTTTATTTTAGCGGGATTGCTCTTCTTTTCTATGTTGTGTGCATTGGTTTTCAACATTGTCTACAAGTTTTGATAAATGAATGTAATACCATTTTTAATCAGCTATTAAAATTAAAGCCATTGAAATGGGCTCACTCTCCTAGAAATTAATCATGAACAGTTCATAAGATATGACTGTAATGTTGTCTACCATTTTTCACACTTCGACATTGTTATCATGGTGGTTTATTCCTCAGTAGGAAATGTACTATGTTAGAAATTTTTGGTCATTTTCTTGGTTTTGTAATTTCACAAAATTTTATATAATAGAGTTGATCACTAGGGTGTCAACATTTACTCATGGCTATCCAACAAACTAAACCTCATGATACATAAGAATAGTTTGAAAATAAAACTAAGTATGCCCTTAGTAAGCCTTGCCTTTTACACATTTTGCATTTATCTATGGCTCAGTTTTGAAATTATTTTGTTAGGCATACCTTTATTGTCACTTTTTAAACACTAAATTTTTTATTGTCATCATTCACCACACATACTTTAATGTTCAATTTGGACTTTGTAACTATTTGTATGGGTTAAGAAATATGCATATAACTATTTTGTTACTAGCATATATATACTTATATAACTATTTTGCTACTAGCATATATATACATATAAGTATATATATGCTAGTAACAAAATAGTTATATGCATATTTCTTAAAACCCATACAAACAGTTACAAAGTCCAAATTGAACATTAAAGGATGTGTGGTGAATGATGACAATAAAAAAATTGTAGCAGTCGCAGTGCAACATGAAAGATATTTTATGATTTTTAATATTTATATATATGGCAAAAAAATCAAATAAAATCAAATTGTTAGGGCAACAATTAGGTTTAAGGTTGTAAAATCAAATAAAAAATTAGTAGTAGGTTTATGGTTAAAAAATATTTTAAAATGATTTGAATTAGGGTAAGAGTTATGGTTAGTATGACATTTAGCCTTACCATTTCACTTAGGGTCAATTGTAGCGTGGACATGATTACAATTAATTTGAATGGTTGTATAATGTTAACCGTAAGAGTTACAATTAGGGTTAGGGTGAGGGGTCGGGATTAGGATTAGGGATAGGATGAGATTAATGATGTGGTTAGGGATATGATGTTAGGTTTATAATTAGGATTAGTATCATATTTAGTGTAGCATTAAGGTTTAAAATTAGGGTAAGGGGTTAGGGTTAGGGTTACTAATACAGTGAGGGTTAAAGTAAGATTAATGATGGGATGTAGAGTGTTGAGTTTGGATTAGTATTAGGGTTAGAATATTGGTTAAGGTTAGTATGACAAATAGGGTCAACAGTCAAATTAGGATTGGTGTTAGGGTGTGATGTTTAGAGTTACGAATAGTAATATGTTAAGATCTAGGGTGTGGATAGGGTTAGGATGTAGGTTTTACACGTAGGATTAGTATCATATGTAGTGTTACATGTAGGGTTAGGGTTGGGGTTCATATTAGACTCTTTGTGATTGGGTAGTGTTTCATGTAGGGTTAGGGTTAGGGTTAGTTTTAAGGTTGTGTGGAGTGGTAGGATGTACGATTTATAGTTAGGGTTAAATCATATATAGTGTTAGCTATAGGGTTAATATTAGGGTTTGTGTGAGAGTAAGATTATGAATGTAGTTAGCAATGGGATGTAGGTTTTAGAGTTAGGATTAAAGTATCATAGTTGGTAATACGATTTCGGCTCTTGTTTAGGGTGTAACATGATAATTATCATTAGCATCACATTTAACATTAACATTTAACGTAGAGTCAATGGTAGGTACATGGTAACATCTAACTTGAACGGTTACCATATTACTCTAATTATAATGTTAACAATAACAAAATAGAGTTAGGGTTAGGGTTACGATTAGGGTGAGGGTTTAGTGTTAGGGGTAAGATGAGAGTAAGGTCATGGTTCGGCATAGGATTCTATGTTTACAGTTAGAATTAGTATCATATTAAGGGTTAGTACAACCATTATGTTTACCATTTTACCTATGGTAAATGACATGGTTATGGTTATGATTAGGGTTATGGTTTAACCTTAGGAGTAGTATTATGTGAACAATTACAATTACGGTTATGGTTAGTATCAAGATTACTATGTCATACTAAGGTCATGGTTTGAGATAGGATTTATGTTTATAGTTACGTGGTGTATCGTATTTAGTGTAATATTAACGGTAAAGATTAGGGTAAGGGGTTAGGGTTAGTAATATGGTCAATATTAGTAATAGTTACTATTACATTTAGGCTTACGACTGGGGTTAGAGGTTAGAGTTACAATTAGGGGTAATCTTAGGGTAACTGTTATAGAAATATAATGAACTTAGATAGCGATGGGATGAATGGTGTACATGTATGATGTGTATCGTACTTAGTAGTACAGTTGTATCATACTTAGTAGTATAGTTATTGTTAGGGTTAGGGTTAGATTTAATTTTTTAGTAAATTTTTATTATATAGTTCAGGTTTAAAAAGATGGTTCAAGGTTAGGTGTACTATTAGTACATATTCCTTACATGTAGAGTATGGGTTACGGTAATTGTTCTTATTAATTTAACATTGTGGTAAGGATTAAGATATAGTTTATTTTTATTTTTCATTTCAGATTTACTTTTAATACTATATTTTATATAGTTTTAATACTTAGACATAGGGTTAGGTTAAGGGTTAGAGTTAGTTTAACATCGTGGTAAGGGTTAGGATGTAATGTTCACTGTTAGGTTTAAACCAAACATAGTGTTATGGTTAAGGTTAATATTTGGTTGACTGCTAGAATAAGATTAGGGGTGTGGTTATCGATTGGATGTAGGTTTTAAAGCTAGCATTAATATAATAGGTAGTTTGATATTTAGGTGTAAGGTTGGAGTTTGGTTAAGGTAAGGGTTTGGTATAGTTTTATAACATTGATTAGGGTTACTTGTTAGAAGTAGAAATGTATAAGATGTCCTTTATAAATAATTCCTCACATTTATTTGGCACATCCATTGAAGGAATAAATATTAGAAATATAGAGTTCAATAAAACATGTTGCAAAACCTTGAAAGTATAGGGGTAAACATCAGTCAAATAGTAAAAACTATTTATTTTTAATCTTGTTCATGAAATTTACGTAGATATAAGGGGAAATATAAGTCCCAATACAACTATTTAGATGAAGTAAGAAATGTGAAAGCCAAGATAAGAATGATCTAAATAAAAATAGTGCTCCATAATGATGCAAGTACATCACATATTATTCAACGATAAAGTTGGTATTGCGACCCTTATTTGTACAATGATCGTGGTAGACTTCTTTCATCATTGATGGAAATGCATCCACTTTTATAGATGTCTCGCATAGAACTTTCACAACATCCTCCATTTGCATTATTTCCAGATCCTAAACATAATCAATTGATAACGATGTGTTCTCCATAGCTTTGATTATAGTTGTGCACGAGTCTAAAATTATTTGTCTACACTTGTCAAATTCAATCTCAAAGAAATCATTTGAGGCCATCGAAGTAGTTGGGCTCATAACCATGATGTTTGATTCTCTGTCAGAGGCATCCATAGGTTGAATGGTATCCTACAAAGTTTTAAACAAACATCAGTATATAGAAATGATCAAAATAACCATGTTGCATTTCCATTTGGAACTTTACATATTACTTATAATGGAATAATATGTATTAATATGTAGAACTTTTTAAATTTAAATTAACACAAATGTAGGTATGGAAACATGATATAATTTTTATTATTGATACAAATTGAAGGAAAAGTGAACACGGTTTCCAAATATGATTTACTAATTTATCGCATAAGAATAATTTTGACACAAAGTAGAAGATTAATTAATAATGCATCTTTTAATAGCTATACATCATTAATTTTCAAGACACTTAACTCTAATTTCTTCTTCTTTTCTATTGGAAAGTTGTTTCCCACTTCTCATTTTTTTATAGCGGTCATATGTGATTGGTGGCATTATTCTCAAGCCTTCTAGAGACTTGATACTAGATACAACCATAAATGTCAAACCTGCTCTTTCTCTTTGGCCTATATATCAACTATGGCTTTGGAAAGAGTTAGTCCCTGAGATTTAGGAATTTTCAATGCCCATGCCAACCTTAATGGTAACTAAAAGGTTCTACCCCTCTGTACTGGTGATATTGGAACTATTTTTGGATGATGGTCATCATATGTTATTCTAGAATAATTATCAAATTCAACCGTGACATAAGCATGTGGCTCAGGTGGGGCAATTTTTGGTTTGTACACAATATTCTAGATACATCCCAATGCTCCATTGACAATATCGGATTCTATCCATAGATTTGTAGTTAATATGACCCCTGAATCCTTACTAAACAATGACTCTAGATCAAGTTCTTCAGTTGAGCAATCTTCAAGTGTATTACTGTTCCTTGACTTAGTTGCAAGGCTACATGCAATAGGTTGCCTCAAAAAGAACAACATCCTCAAGTTATGGTTAAAAACATTGGCATTTGTTGAGAACAAATGCACTGTCTTGTCAAACTCATAATTGGTTGCTGCATCTAACCTCACAGGGGTTCTCATCATAAGCAAGTTCCAATCATCTAGTTTTGGACTTGCATCTCTCACATTTTTTAGAAGTTGATGAAATCTTTTTTGGTGGATGTTTTCTCCATCTTGCCTAAATATTTTATCTAATGTAACCATTGTTTTGAATTCTTGCCATAGTAACTTAGTTCGTCTGTTGCTAGCATGTATCGGTTTATCATTGAATGGAGGTAACTGACCAAGATCACCAACCAAAATAATAGATATACCTGAAAGAAAGTCACAAAAATGATTTGAAGACTATCTATGAATGTATTGTATATGAGTTATATTAATAAATATTATAGCACATAAATAGTGTCATTAGAAAAAATGAAAGTATACTTGCAAAGCTTATGTTAGCACTTTATGGGAAGGCTTGTCTAAGTCAACAATCTATATTTTCCAAAAAGTTTTGACCAATGAAGCTCACTTCATCAATCAAAATATACCTGATATGGGCTATTTCTTCTTGAAAAATTGTAAGTCATGTGCCTTCTAGCTAAGAAAAATCTCTAATTGGTATTCACAACTTTGAATGAGTTGTAGAAGATCCTATATTAAAAGCTGCAACTCCAGTTGGTGCAAGTAAGAAAAGCAGAGAAGGACTTGGTAAAGCTTCCATCTGAAGAATTTTACTGATGACACCAATTAGATAAGACTTTCTTGTTCCCGATGTTCCTCGAATTATCATAAACAAAAGCTTTCTAACCTGATTGTCATGGTAGTCTGTCCTAATAATATCGATTGTCTTTTGTTGCTTGTCACTAAGAGTTGTAAAGTTGATGCATTGTGGGATGTCATCATACATGAGACATCGATGTTTCTTCATTGCTCCCATGAAGTTTATTGCTACAACAATATGCTCTTCACTTTGATATTCACTACACCGGTTTGTATTTCTATCAATATCTCTTCTTCCTAACATGTTTATATCAGAAACCTACATATGTTGACCACAATGTAGCTTGGATATGATTTAACATTCATGCTTTGTGGTATTTTCTTGAATACCTCCATTATCTTCCACTTCAGAATCACTTCTAGGTTCATTATTTTCTATAGGTGCTACTCTTTGAACATGCCAAAGATTATAATTGAGTGATTCCCAGTTTGCTACTATAGTATCATTATCATGACCAATGTCCCTTTCAATGTTACAAAAAGGTTTGTATAGTAACAACTTAGATAAAAAAAAACTCCACCCATTTACTTGAGTCACATGGAGGAATGGATAGAAACCTAGGGAAAAATTTGATAATAGTTGTTGTTTGCGTTGGCCCCCATTTGTTGTCTCCTCTTTTTCTAGGATTGTATATCCAAGTTTGAGCTACATCAATCAAGGTGATACCATTATGATGTTCCAAATGAGATCCTAAAATGGTCCGCAAATAGATCCTCCAAAATAGTGAGCAAATCTTCCTCTCTGCAAATATCTTCGAGAATCCTCCTCTTTGCAAACAAAGAAATAAACAAACAATGAAAATCAAATGAAGAGCATTATTTTATAAATTCACAGAGACTCTCCATATCCCCCAAAAGATGTCTGTTCATAATTCACCCAATAAAAATTTAAAAATGACATGAAAATTTATTTTTTCCATTTGACCTTATTGACAAATTAAAAAAAAATTAAAATTTTGTTATTGATAAACAAGGCCACCACCCCCCATCGACCAACATTCAATGGGCATGTCAGTAGGCCACCAACCTGGCATAGACCATTGGCTATCGATAGCCTACTAGCGGCCAGTGTTGTGCACATTCAATGGGCATGACACTAGCCGTTGCTAGGCTTTCGATAGTGAATGCTACACGGTAGAGGTGACAACCTTACCGCATGGGGCCTATTAGAAAGTAAAGTCCACCAAGATAACTGAGAGGGGCATGGTGAATCAATTATCAAATAAATACAACTTTTATCACCATTAACAGATTTCAACCATGTAATCAATATAAGCAATGACCATAGAAAGATAAACATACATAGAAACACAATAACACAAGATATGTTGACTAGGGAACCTCTTGATAAGAGAGTAAACCCCGATGGGAATGATGCCCATAAAAGATGTACCAATATGAAAATTCCTTGTGAGAGGATGGACTCTGTTAAGAGCCTTATGAAATACATTCAGTATATATGAGTCCCTATTAGGAGACTTTGAATCCTTGTTAAAAGATTCTAACCCGGTTAGGAGTTATGAAAGAAAGAAGGACCCACTGTCCAAACAGCTTCAAGGACAAGATCACTGAACATGTTGTCCAACTGATCTCTATATTATCCAAACATAATAATACCAATAATTATTGATCTCAGCAACTTATCTTTTCTCCTCTATCTATACCAAACCGCACCAACTACTTCACCAGATCTCAATATCAGATCTCTGCAATTCGTATATCCTCTTACAACATATATTGCTCAATTCCGCAATTCATATTCATTCCTTACATTACAATAAAGGAAAAAAATCCTTCCTTTATACCACACTCATAAAATTACAAATGAGTTGGCCAACAAGGCTTAACCAATTACAAAATATAAACCTTCACACGTTACATAATATTTCACAATTACATAAAAATTGTCAACTTTCAAATAAAATAAATCTTCACTCATGCGATGTCTAACCATGTTGTCATGTCTGCATCACTACCACAATGTCTTCATCAACTGTACAACTTCGCATGCCTAGATTCTATCCCAAATAGGAGATATCATCCAGTTACCACAAGCTGCTTCTCATGAACACTGCTTGAATACTGCTTCCACTAAATTACACATAACTATCATGAATAATTAAATTTTTTTCCACGTTCTTGACCACGATCCCAGGACATGGTATAGAGTAAGTCATCAACTTTGCATAGCTTGATCTTCAATACCCCATGTGCGCTAATTCAAACACTATCTACTTCTCTATTAATCTCCAGTAGATCACTATGTTGACATCAATGACTATCACAGTCATGAATACAACATACAACTGATACAGAATGGCTCCGAATACTCCCCCATAGGATATATTTAGTATTCATTCCTAACAATCTCCCACATTGGCATTGATGGCAACATAGATGAAAAAACATCCAAGTTCCATGAATACCAAACTACAACACTACTACTTTGAAATATTTTCAAAACCTCTTCATCAATCAAATCAATCAATCTTTTCAATTCCTCTTCATCAATCAAATCTTTTCAAGTTTTTCCATTTTATATTGCTTCATCTCCTCCAACAAATTTTTTTATTCTTTTTGTATCCTTCTCCCTCTTTTTATTCTTTTTCTCTTTTTTTGTTCTTTTCAATATATTATTTTTTCATGTATCCTTCTCCCCCATTGACATCAATGAAAAAGTAAGCATCAATATGTCAATCTAAAAACTCGATGTCAAAAGACACTAATCTGAAAATACGTTCACTAGAGTCCTTCATGACTCAACTCAAAACACACATACTCCTCCATAGAGCAAGTACCAACATCCAGTCCAAAAAAGATAGAGCTCATATACCACTGGACTAATGCAACAATCTGCATCACTTCTCAAAAGTAGGCTAGGGCATAACCCCAAGCATACCTCTCAAATACTCAAATGTATCTTTAGGTAAGGGCTTTGTAAATATATCTACAATCTACTCTTTTGTACTTATATACTCAAGTCTGACTTCATTCTCTACAACTTTCTCTCTTACAACATGATACTTTATTTCTATATACTTTATCTTAGAATGTAATACCAGATTCTTAGACATACTTATTATACCGGTGTTATCACAGTGTATAACAACAGGCTCATCAAATTTAATTCCAATATCCTTCAACATTTGTTTCATCCATATTTTTTGATTACAATTGTTTGCTGCTACTACATATTCTGCTTCTGTTGTGTTCTGTGAAATACAATTTTGTTTCTTGCTTAGCCAAGAAACCAATCTTCCTCCAAGAAAAAATGCTCCACCACTTGTACTCTTTTTGTCATCAACACTACCTCCCCAATCTACATTTGTATATGCACATAGGGTAAAGTCATCATATTTTTCATACCATAACCCACAATCAATTGTGCCTTTCAAGTATCTCAGTATTCTTTTTCTTATTGCATAATGTGACTCTTTAGGATCATCTTGAAATCTTGCAACAATTCCAACTGCATGTGATATATTTGGTCTTGTATGAGTTAAATAATGCAATCCTCCAATCATAGATCTGTACTTCTTTTGTTCAACTATAGGAGTTTCATCTGTGCTAGATAACTTATGACCAGTTACCATATGTGTGCCAACTGGCTTACAATTTTCCATTCCAAATCTCTTCAATAAGTCATTCAGATACTTTGTTTGACATAAGAAAATACCATCATTGTTTTGTGTTATCTGTAATCCTAAAAAATATTTCATCTCACCAATCATGCTCATTTCAAATTTAATCTTCATTTCTTCTGCAAATTTATCACTAGCTTCATCTTCTCCTCCAAAGATAATATCATCAACAATCAATAAACCATTCTCAATTTCTTTCATATATAAATTACTATCTGTTGTGCCTTTAGAAAATTCCAATTTTATCAAATACTTATCTAGTCTTGCATACCAAGTTCTAGGTGCTTGTTTCAGTCCATATAAAGCTTTGTTCAATTTACATACCATGTCTCCTTCATGAGTCAAGGGAAAACCTTCAGGTTGCTCAATGTAGACTTCTTCTTCTAATTCTCGATTCAGAATTGCTGACTTCACATCCATCTAATATACTTTGAATTTCTTATAAGTTGCATAAGCCAAAAACATCCTCACTGCTTCAATTCTCACAATAGGTGCAAAAGTCTCTTCATAATCAATTCCTTCTTTCTGTGAGTATCCTTTACATACCAGTCTTGCTTTGTTCCTTACAACTTCTCCTTTTTCATTCATTTTGTTCCTAAATACCCATTTAGTTCCTATAACATTTTTATCTTTAGGTCTAGGGACCAGCTCCCAAGTCTTGTTCTTTTCAATTTGATCTAGTTCTTCCTTCATTGATTTAATCCAATTTTCATTTTTAAAAGCTTGATTAGTAGATTTAAGTTCAATTTGAGAAATCAAACATAGTTCTTCTTGTACCTTATTCTATGTCATAACTCCTTTTTCTATGCTTCGAATAATCTGATGAACAAGATCATTTCTTGCTAGATTCCTATTAGGTGTCACTGTCTAAGTTCTTGTTTCAACTCCATGTTCTACTCTAGGTTCTTCTCTTATTTCCTCAATGTGACTCTCATTCTGCAAATCACTATCAATTTCATAAAACAATTCAACATTTTCTTGATCAATTCTAGGATGAATTCCTTCATCTGATTCATAATGAATGCATTATTTCCTGAATTT
This sequence comes from Chamaecyparis obtusa, assembly GCA_027943335.1. Classification (NCBI taxonomy): domain Eukaryota; kingdom Viridiplantae; phylum Streptophyta; class Pinopsida; order Cupressales; family Cupressaceae; genus Chamaecyparis; species Chamaecyparis obtusa. Next base: position 46,000 of record BSBK01000361.1, read on the forward strand.
TGAACTTTTCATCAACTTTAACATTTGCACACTCAACAATAGTTTTAGTTCTTTTATTGAAACATCTATAAGCTTTGTTTTTCAATGAATAACCAAGAAATATAACTTCATCACTTCTAGGATCAAACTTTCCAATGTCATCATCTCTCTTAATATAAAACTTACTTCAAAAAATTCTGAAATACTTAACTAATGGTGCATGTCCAAACCATAATTCATAAGGTGTCTTGTTTGTGTCTACTCTGATTTGTACTATGTTCATTGTATATACTGTTGTATTCACTACTTCTTTCTAGAATGTCTTGGCCAAATCATTCTCAAATAACATAGCTATTGCTACTTCAGATACTGACATGTTCCTTCTTTCTGCAATACCATTTTGTTTTGGAGTTCTAGGGGCTGAAAAATGTCTCTTAATACCATTCACTTCACAAAAAGTATTAAATTCCTTTGAAGTAAATTCTCCACCTCTATCTAATCTTAAACATTTAATCTTCATTCTAAATTCATTCTCAACTTTATTCTTAATTACTTTAAACTTATCAAATGCTTCAGACTTTTCTTTAAGAAATGCAATCCACATCATTCTTGTAAAATCATCAACAAGAATCATAAAATACTTTTCACCATAGAATCCTCTAGTCCTTGTGGGACTGCTCAAATTTGTATGAACAATTTCTAAGTTCTCTGCTGATGTGAATTTCTTACTTGGAAATGAACTTTTCTTCTACTTAGCCATCACACATTCTTTGCAAATCATGTTAGTAGGTTTCATAATCTTAGGAAAATCTCTTACTGTAAGTGTAGTTCTAATTTTCACAATGTTATCAAAGTTTATGTGACAAAACCTTCTTTTCCATAACCAACTATCATCAATTCTAGTAATCAAACATGTCATCTCTGCAAGATTCAACTGAAATACATTACCTCTAGTTCTTGATCCAATTCCAATCAAATTACCATCCTTATCCTTGATCACATGCGTTTTCTCAGTAAACTAAACTTGATATCCCTTATCAACTAACTGTCCAACACTCAAAAGGTTATGTTTCAATCCATCCACAAAATAAATATCATCAGTGTTAGTCTTTCCATCAAGAGTAATAGATCCTATTTCCTTTATCAAGCAAGGTGCATTGTTTCCAACTCTAACAATTCCTCCATCATAATTGTTAAACTTTATAAACTTCTTCATGTCTCTATTCATATGATGTGAACAACCACTATCTATAATCTAATCAAATCTCTTTTCTACTTGGAAAATTAAAGCTTTTTCTTCTCTAACTTTAGTTTTAGAGTTTTCTTCTTTTATTTATACAAATCCTAGATATCATCCTTCTCATTATCACTTTCACTTAGGGATTTCTCAATACTAGCCTCAAATTCTTCATCATTAGCATAGTAACATTCTTTAGATCTTCTACGTTTAAAGTTCTTCTTATATTTCTTTACTCTCTTAGGACATTTAGATGCAAAATGACCATATTCTTGACCAGTCCAACATTTAAAGATTTTCTTACCTTCAGGTTCTCTTTTCACAAGCAAGGAAATTCCTTCCTCAATATTTCTATCTTCTTTAGTCTTAGATCTGCTACAACTATCAAAATCTCCACTTACACTAATGCTTCTTAACAAGGTAGGGTGAACACTAAGTGCACTGAATGTTGTCTCAATTCTAGGTAGATCTCCCGACTATCTCAAGCTTATCTCTGTTGCTTCCAATCTTCCAAGAAGAGTTTCTCTAGTAAATTTCTCAGTACAAGGTATAACTTGTTCAATCATCTGCATTGTATTCTTAAAAATAGGAGTTAATGTCTTTAGAATCTTCCATATTACTTCATTCTCGGTCTTATTTCCTTCACAAGATTTGATACCTGCAACAATCTCTGACATTCTACCAATATAACTTCTAACAGATTCATCTTCCATCATTCTTATATCTTCAAATGCATATATCAAATTGTGTAATCTGACTCTCTTTGATTGTACATCACCTTCAAAAGTAGATTGTAAAGCTAATGAAATTTCATGAGATGTCCTTAGATATTTTACCTGATTGTATTCTTTCTCCAGAAGGGCTGACAAGAGTGCTTCTTTGGAAAGTATATTATGTTAGGATTAACAAGGCAGAAATAACAATTATGTGCAAATATAACTAATATCAGAAAATAATAAACCACACAGAATAGAACACAATGGCACACAGATTTAACGTGGTTCACCCAATCCCTGGGCTACGTCCACCAACAGTGAGTCCAATATTATTATTATCCAGTGATTACAACCTGATTACAATCCATAATCCCTTACAGCCCAATTCTGCCGCAAGTACTAAAATCATACTTCGTAAAAAAACCCTAACCCTAAGCCATATTATACAATATTTTCCCGCTTTAGGGTTAGAATGAGTTATAAGTAGTCGGCCCAAATAACCGAAAAAAGTAGTCGGCCTCAAAAAAATTTTCCTCGGGGGCTGCGCCCCCGAACCCCTGCTCTTGGGGGCTGCCACCCCCAAACCCCCGCTCGGGGCCCGGCTCGGCCCTGAACCCCGGCGAGGTCGAGAGGAAAAGTGTACAGTACTTTCCTGATTAGTCACCACAAGCTAACAATCTCCCACTTGGTGACTGATCAGTATCCACACTATACTAAAAAACCTCCCACTTGGAGATTGATCCTGTAGCAATACCGCTACCCACATGAGGCTCCCATTGGATTGAACCACCTTGGACTCAGTTGTTCCTTTATTTTGTTCAGTCTAAAAGACCAACTGAAGCTGAACATGAGTTCAACTTCTCCCTTGTTACTACCTTGGTAAACATATCTGCTGGATTATCATCAGTATGAATCTTTTCCAGCCTTAACTGTCCATCATCCAAAACTGATCGAATGAAATGGTACCGCAACTGTATGTGTTTTGTCTTTGAGTGCAAAGCAGAATTCTTTGCAAGATGAATGGCACTTTGGCTATCTGTATGTAGAAAATTATCCTTTTGTGGATGTCCCAATTCTTCCATGAAGAATTGAAGCCATATCATCTCCTTGGCTGCCTCTGTAGCAGCAACATACTCTGCCTCTGTAGTGGATAAAGCAACCACCTTTTGTAGTCGAGAAATCCAACTCACTGCTGTCCCACCAACAGTAAATATATAACCTGTAGTACTCCGCCTGCTATCTATATCTCCTGCCAAATCTGAGTCAACATAGCCTTGTACAGTAGTAGTAGAACCCCCAAAGTGTAAACACTTACTGGATGTGCCTCTCAAATATCTGAGAATCCATTTGACTGCATTCCAATGGTCAATACCAGGGTTACTCATATAACGGCTAACGACGCCCACTGCGTGTGCAATATCTGGCCTAGTACATACCATAGCATACATTAAGCTCCCTACAGCTAAAGCATAAGGTACCTTAGACATTTTAGTCTCTTCTTCTGGTGTCTTGGGACACATATCCTTAGTCAATTTCAAATGACCAGGCAAAGGTGTGCTGACAGCTTTGGCATTTTCCATACAGAAACGTTGCAACACCTTCTCAATATAATCAGCCTGAGATAGAGACAATTTCCTATTTTTTCTATCTCTACAAATTTTCATACCAAGGATTTGTTTTGTTGCCCCCAAATCCTTCATAGAAAAAGATTTTTCTAACTGTTGTTTCAACCCCTTAATGTGATCCATGTTAGACCCAGCTACAAGCATATCATCAACATATAAACATAAAATAATGTAGCTGTCATCATCCAACCTCTTAAAATAAACACAATGGTCAGAATGACACCGACTATATCCATGCCCATTCATAAAAGTGTCAAATTTAATATACCATTGCCGAGGTGCTTGCTTCAAGCCATATAAACTTTTCTGCAATCTGCACACCAAATTCTCCTTACCCTTGACCTCAAATCCTTGTGGCTGAACCATATATATTTCTTCATCCAAATCACCATGAAGAAAGGCTGTTTTAACATCAAGCTGCTCTAAATGCAAATCTTCAGTAGCCACAATACTTAAAACAGTACGAATAGAAGTCATTTTAACAACTAGAGAAAATATCTCATCAAAATCAATACCATGTTTCTGTGCAAATCCTTTTACAACTAATCTGGCTTTAAATCTTTTCGTACCTCCATCCTCTTCTTTGATCCTGTAAACCCATTTATTCTGTAAAGCCCTTTTACCTGCAGGTAACTTACATAAATCCCATGTCTGATTTTTCAGCAAAGAGTCCATTTCATCTGTCATTGCAGACTCCCACTGAAGCTTTGTATCCACCTGCACAGCTTCATTATAACATTCAGGTTCACCAGCATCCATTAACAGAATAGAATACAAAGATGGAGAAAATCTTTCTGGAGGTCTACTTAGCCTTGTTGACCGTCTAACACTCACTGGGGTGTGTGGTATTTGTTGTTGCTGTTGTTGCGGAGCATAAGGAACTACTGGAACATGAACTTGTGGAGTATCATCCAGTACTACATAGTCATTTTCTTTCTTCTCATGCTGCAGCAACAGACCTTTGTACAATACTTTCTCATTGAATATGACATCCCTGCTTCTTACAATTTTATGATTTTCAAAATCCCAAAGCCTATAACCAAATTCATCAATGCCATACCCAACAAATACACATTTCTTTGACTTAGCTTCCAGCTTGGTTCTATTTTCAGAATCTATAAGTGCAAAAGCTTCACAACCAAAGGTTTTGAGAAAAGAATAACTCACCTTCTTACCACTCCATGCTTCCTCTGGAATACCACAGTCCAAAGGAGTAGAGGGGCCTCTATTGATTAAATAAACAATAGTGTTCACTGCCTCTGCCCACATATTTTTGGGCAGCCTAGCATGCAACCTCATACTCCTTGCACGCTCCATTATTGTCCTGTTCATGCGTTCAGCCACTCCATTTTCTTGTGGAGTCCTTGGTACAGTTTTCTGCCTGCGAATACCATTAGAGGAACAATATTCTTCAAATTCTGTGCTGCAATACTCACCACCATTATCAGATCTGAGACATTTTAACTTTTTACCAGTCTCAGTCTCAACCAAGCATTTCCATTTCTTAAAAGTTTGAAATACATCAGATTTCTGTCTAAGGAAATAAATCCATACTTTTCTTGTTGCATCATCTATAAATGTAACATAATACAGAGAGCCACCAAGGGAAGATACCTGAGCTGGTCCCCATACATCTATATGCACAAGCTCTAATCTCTCATTTTTCTTTTCCTTCCCACTCTTCACAAAACTAACTCTCTTTTGTTTTCCATAAACACAACTTTCACAGAAATCCATATTGACACATTTCAGACCAGGTAAAACTTTCTTTGAATGAAGTAATTTCATACCTTTTTCACTCATGTGCCCGAGTCTGTTGTGCCACAGTGCTGTGTCAAAATCTACAGCAACAGTTTGATGTTCTTCCTGCTCAACTACAGCCACTGTTCCTGAACATTCATTATCTTCTGAAACAATTAAAGTAGAAGGAACAGTATGACCTGTACAAAGATATAAGGTGCCTACTTTCACACCTTTTGCTACTACTAAGGAACCTTTTGAAACCTTCCAATTTTTATCATTAAAAGTAACTGTGCAACCCTCATCACCCAGTTGCCCTGCTGAAATTAAATTCCTACTCAGCCTTGGAACATGTCTTACCTCTTGTAGTAGCCAATGATTCCCATTCTGCAACTTAATCTTAATTTTTCCCTTTCCAACAATCTGACAGGGTTCATTATCTCCCAAATAAACTAGCCCAAAATCCCCTTGGACATAATCAATAAAATAACTTCTATGGGGTGTAGCATGAAATGAAGCCCCAGAATCTAAAACCCATGAATCATCAATACTTTCCAAGGACAAGAGCAAAGCATCCTCCTCAGATTTGTTACTTACCACATTTGCCTCCTTGTTTCCATCATTTTTGTCTCCTTGATCTTTCTTCCGAGACCAACAATCTTTCTTCTTATGACCTGGTTTTCCACAGTACCAGCAATCATTTGGCCCTTTAGATTCAGACCTCTTTCCCTTTGATTTTCCTCTTGATTTCCCACGATTTCCAGAGTTGTTTCCTCTATCTCTTGTTCTGCCTCTGCTTTCTGTGTTCAATACACTACCTGATGTGGATGCCCCTGAGCTTTTCCTACGAATTTCCTCACTCAATATAACACCAATAACATCATCATACTTTAGGGTATTAGAACCAGAAATAGAATTACTAACAGCCATTACCAAGCCATTCCAGCTTTCTGGCAAAGAACACAAAATCAAGAGAGCCCTAACCTCTTCATCAAAAGTAATTTTAACTGAGGTTAATTGACTTGTAACTGTATTAAACTCATTCAAATGATCAGTAACTGATCCACCTTCTACCATTTTCATATTAAATAAACGCTTCATAAGAAATACCTTGTTTGAAGCTGAAGGCTTTTCATACAACTTCGCTAGGGTTTCCATCAGATCTTTAGCTGTCTTTGCTTCAGTAATATTGAATGCCACCGATTGTGCCAGGCATAGACGAATACTCCCCAGTGCCTTCCTATCCAAAATATCCCAATCCTCCTGAGACATTGATTGCTCTTTCTTGGCTACTCCCTCTAATGGCCGCCATAGATCCTTCTGATAGAGATAATCCTCCATTTGCATCTTCCATAACTAGAAGTTCTGCCCATTAAACTTATCAACCTTCAGCCTACCCTCTTCTGCCATTTCTCCCACTTAACCGAGAGACTCTCCCACTAACTCGTGAGACCTGCTTCAGAGAATAGATGAAAGAACGAATGAAATAACCTCGCTCTGATACCACTTGTTAGGATTAACAAGGCAGAAATAACAATTATGTGCAAATATAACTAATATCAGAAAATAATAAACCACACAGAATAGAACACAATGGCACACAGATTTAACGTGGTTCACCCAATCCCTGGGCTACGTCCACCAACAGTGAGTCCAATATTATTATTATCCAGTGATTACAACCTGATTACAATCCGTAATCCCTTACAGCCCAATTCTGCCGCAAGTACTAGAATCATACTTCGTAAAAAACCCTAACCCTAAGCCATATTATATAATATTTTCCCGCTTTAGGGTTAGAATGAGTTATAAGTAGTCGGCCCAAATAACCGAAAAAAGTAGTCGGCCTCAAAAAAAATTTCGGGAGGAAAAGTGTACAGTACTTTCCTGGATAGTACTTTCCTGATTAGTCACCACAAGCTAACATATTACACATGAACATATCTCTTTCCTCATTAGGATATTCTTCTATTTTGTCTTCTTCAATGATAGTCTTCTCATTCTTTTTGATTAACCAGTATCCTGGTCCTAATAATAGCAAATGTGTCTTCATCTTTTCTTTCCAGATGTCATAGTTTACTCCATCAAACTTAGGGCTTTCTTTCTTGAATGACTCGCCATGGATCTCCTTAAGTTAAACTTTTCCTTCAAGGACCTACTACTCTGATACCAATTGTTAGAAAGTAAAGTCCACCAAGATAACTGAGAGGGGGGAAGGTGAATCAGTTATTAGATAAATAAAACTTTTATCACCATTAATAGATTTCAACCATGTAATCAATATAAGCAACAACCATAGAAAGATAAACATACACATCAAAAAAATAACACAAGATATGTTGATTAGGGAACCTCTGATCAGAGAGTAAACCCTGGTGAGAATGATGCCCACAAAAGATGTACCAATATGAAAATTCCTTGTGAGAGGATGGACTCTATTAAGAGCCTTATGAAATACATTTAGTACATATGAGTCCCTGTTAGGAGACTTTGAATCCCTATTAAAAGATTCTAACCTAGTTAGGAGTTATGAAAGATAGAAGGACCCATTGTCCAAATAGCTTCAAGGGCAAGATCACTGAACACATTGTCCAACTGATCTATGTATTATCCAAATAAAATAATACCAATAATTACTAATCTCAGCAACTTATCTTTGCTCTTCTGTCTGTGCCAAACCGTACCAACTGCTTCACCAGATCTCAATATCGGATCTCTGCAATTCGCATATCCTCTTACAACATATATTGCTCAATTCTACAATTCATATTCATTCCTTAAATTACAATAAAGGAAAACAATCCTTCCTTTATACCACACTCAAATAATTACAAATGAGTCAGCCAACAAGGCTTAACCAATTACAAAATATAAACCTTCCCATGTTACATAATATTTCACAATTACATAAAAACTGTTGGCTTTCAAACAAAATAAATCTTCACTCATGTGACCTATGACCATGTTGTCATGTCCACATCACTACCAAAATGTCTTCATCAATTCTACAACTTCACATGCCTAGATTCTATCCTGATTAGGAGATATCATCTAGTTACCACAAGCCACTTCTCAAGAACACTGCTTGAATACTGCTTCCACTGAATTACACATAACTGTCATGAATAATTGAATTTTTGTATGTGCTCTTGACCATGATCTTAGGACATAGTATAGAGTAAGTCCTCAACTCTACATATCTTGATCTTCAATACTCCATGTGTGCTAATTCAAACATTGTTTGCTTCTCTGCTAATCTCCATTAGATCAATGTGTTGACATCAATGCCAATCACAGTCATGAATGCAACATACAACTGCTACAGAATGGCTCTGAATGCTCCCCCATAGGATATATTCAGCATTCATTCCTAACAAGGCCCCGTAGACCATGCAAACGAAAGGGTTCATCACACAGGATTTCATTGAAGCTCCCACTACGGGCACCCACATTTATACTTTTTTAAAAACATTTTTAATTATTTTTTATTTTCTTTTTTGTGGCATTTTTTAATTACTTTTTCGTGGCATTTTTTATTTTTTAAAATTATTTTTAAACATAACTGACCTTATATCTTTATTATGTACATGACATATTTCTTGAAATGTGTCATGCTAGTACCGTAGCTTGTGCTACAGTTGTATAGGTATGCCTCTCAACATAATTATACATGTAATTAAAAAGATGTCATAAAAATGCATAGAACTATTTACCAAATTATGGTTAAATTGTCATTATTATAATATCATGTATGTGTTCTTTTCTCTACTTCATTATTCACATTTTTATGTTCATGTGATTTCAACCAATTATCACCTTATTCTGTGAAGATGAATTTAGTATCCCATGGTTATGTTGAAGGTGTTACTGCATTTATCTTACACATGCCATTGACCACTTATTGTAGTAATCTACATTAAGATCACCTATGCAATCCAAATGAAAAAGTGTCATAAATCACATGCTAGTTTATCTCCACTTTACAATTAGCAAGGATGGATCATTCATCTCGGGCAAGAAATATTTTCTACTTTGCTGCTTTACAACTTGTATGTGTCTGGTTGTAATAGGAGATTTTTTCCTATTTGTAGGTACTCTGTCCTCAACAATTTTTAGAATTTTCCATAGAATTTTGTTCTAGTAGTAGATGTTTCTAAGAGCAAAAAATAATAGCTAATTGGAAAAGGTATGTAAAATGTTGAAGAATCATTCTAGGTTTCTATTTAAAAGCACAGGTGTTCCCACTCTTGACTCATACAAAAACCACCTAGTGGTGGTAAGATATAAATGGAATAATTGGGCTTATGCAATATGAGTTCTTGCAAGCCGCTATTCATGAAACATGTCATGAAAATTTACATAATATTAATATACAGAATTTTCAAAATACTGTATAAATGAGATACTTCAGAATTATCATTTAAACTCATAGTTGGTACTATAGTGGTGATTTGATTAGAAAGTAGCTATATTTTTGTAGGATTTTATAATTTTTTCTTGATCTTTGATTGCTCTAATAATGTTGACGAACAAGATAACAATCTTATAAAACTTTTTATTAAACAAAGTACACAATTGTAAATAAAAATAATCATATGCTATTTATGAGGGTAGATCTAACTTTATGTGAGCAAAATAACCAGTTGCAAACATCTATTATAGAAGAAATCTAATAAAAAATAAACAATTACAATACCAATTTCATTCTATGTAAAATACAATGGGCATGTTAACCAAATTAATAAGTGGGATGTCACTTGTAGCAGCTGTAAGGGATCCCTTTTTTCTTGTTCTATGTGAGAGTATCCATTTACCAAAATTTCATGTGCTCGCATTTCTACTTCTCGTAAGTGAGTCTGGACTTGCTCAAGCTTATTAGCATCTCCTTTACGTAGTTCTTCAGAATTCTAAATACTGCTATTCATAAGTTGAACTAATTTATAACCTCTTCCCAAACCAAACACAAACCTTTAACATGTAAAGATAACCTGCTACATAGCTTTGACAATGTTTTCCGATACCTTAAGGCCCTGTTTGGTTGCAGAAATTGACCTGGAATTGCCATAAACTAATTTTGAATTTGTCAAATCCTCAGTTTGGTAGTGCAAAATTAAATTGGAAGAGGGAGATGTATATGCTCATTTTGACCCAAAATCAGCATATACATCTTCCACTTGAAAAGGTGGAATTGGAATTTGAGGGCCAAATTCCTATTTTTCAATCCCCATTTTGAAACCATTTCCGGTCCACGTGCAAATAAATTTAACATTTGGGGTCCACGTGAAAACAAATTTAAAACATTCATATCATTTTCCTATGTTGTTGTGTTGTGTTCAAATGACTGTGGGTTTCCTTATGGAATGACTGTGAGTTTCCTTTGAGGCCAAAGTAAGCAGAGCTAGTGCCTTCATTGTAGAGTCCAAAGTTGAAAGAGAAAAATGAGAGTACCAAACGAAAGCTCGTCTAGAGAATACAATATTAGGACCGCTTCAAGCTTAAAACAAATAAAGGAATTAGAAAAAAAAAATAAAAGTTTGGAGAAAGGCCTTCCATGAAGCTTCCTTGATGGAAAACCCCATGACACAATCAATTAGAGCCCTTTATAACCACAAATTGTAAGAGATATCAGACACCATTATGGAATACATTTGCAAAATTTCATATTGTTCTCTCAGAGTTCAATTGTTTTATAACTCAATTTCAATTCTTTTCACAGAGTTCTAAAAATGTTTCCTGGTATGATAAGAAATCTTTCATCTTTTTATGCTTGTCTCATATCCATGTTCTGGGAAAGTACTGTATCTCGGGCCCTGAGTTGGGTTTTGCAATTTTACTCTACTTTTATTCATTATTTTGCAATTGAGATTATCAAATCAAGGTTTTTTGGACATTTGATTACGAAAGACTTAAAAATCACGCTAGATGGAGGATGCCCAAATTCTAAATCTATAAAACATGAGGTGGGTAGTCTCTTTGAGAATGAAAAATGCTTGGAGAGTGTAAAAAATGGGATCTTGCTAGAATTTTCTCTGGTTTGGACAGAAATAGAGATGGCATGGTGAGCGTAGATGATTTACAAGGTTTGTTGGAGAAGTTTGGGCTCCATTACTGTTGTGATTAAAATATGATAATTTTGATGAATTTTCCATAACATATGATGAATTTTGTAGAGCTTGCCTGAATCTTTTAGAAGAGGCTTAATCTTCTAAAGAAGGGAATTGAGGGAAGCATTCTATGTTTTTGACAAAGATGGTGATGGTTTTGTTAACCCATTTGAGCTTCAACAAGTCCTTCTTAGCCTGGGTTTCAGAGAAGCACACGATTTGGAGAATTGTGAAGCCATGATAACAATATTTGTTAAAAATTCTGATGGTAGAATCAACTTTTTTGAATTTGAGAACATGTTGTTGATGTTTGATTTGTACATTGCTCCAACACCTACTTTTTTTCTTGGCATAATATTACTGTTATAGTCAAAGCATGTGTTGTAATGGAAAAGCATGTAATATATCTATACCTGATGATTGTATATTATTTGTGATTGACATTATTCTATTCCATTTTACATTATGATTTTTTATATAAAAATAAATAAAATAAAAATAAATTAATTAATAAAAATGAAGTATTAAATTTAAAACTATTAAAACAATTTGAAAATTAAAAGAAAACCATACTCAAATTCCAATTCCAATTTCAAAATGTGGAACCAAACAGAGGAAATGCATCTTCTCGCTCGTATTTCGGGGTCAACCAAATGGTCCAAACTATATCCCGAAAATGAAAAATTGAAATATCAAATCCATGATTTGACCATTTCCAGTATTTGATCAAATTCAACATTTTCTAATTCCCAGAACCAAATGGGGCCTAACTTATTCTGAGTTTTCGGTATGAGGGGATGAGGAACCTTTTAAAGTTTTCAAATTTCAAGTCATTTTTTAGGATGATTTGGGAATTAGGAAAATTTCTTATCATATTTATGTGATAATATTGATATTTGATGAAGTATGTATATATACATCATTGAATCTAAATATATAATATATGTGTTACATTGAGAGTTTATATAAGAATCAAAGTAAAACAAATTAACAAAATTCAAACCTTGTTCCTATTAGTGGGTATGTGCAGGATCATGGTATGCCAAAAAGTGGCAATGTGAAAAAATAAACTTTTCACTCATCCAAAAGTGCACTAAAAAGTTTGATGGCTTTTTAGTAGGCCTAGGTGTCAGTACACCTAGCCAAACCAAAAGCCAAAGCACAGGCCTAATCGGATATCTGATTTTTGCTAGTAAATTATATTTGTAGCCTGCGGCCATGTTCAATATTATCATTGTGAAAATGTTAAATATGACTCTAAGGGTTTCAGATATCTGATAGAATCTCATATCCAATTTTCTCAACATCAATAGGTAAGTTAAATTTTTAAATTTGTATTATTTTTATTGTTTTTTAATTGAAATTTGTAGTTTTTTATATAAAAATTAGGGTTTGAATGATATTTTTTATTATTTTTTAAAATTGATTTTAATTGTCTATTTTGGTTCTAATTTTAATCAGACATGGACTCAAATCAATAAGAAAAACCCTCCCAATGATCCCACAAATAATCCAGAACCACCTCCAAACAATCCCCCACTTTCAGAAGATGAACCAATCACAAACCCTCACCGTTTAGAGGATCTCATAAGAGACAATCTTTTTCAGCTTAGAGGATATCAAACCACATATGCTAATATCCCCACATTGCACCCCATGTTTTCCACATTGAAATCCATTATTGAAAACATGGAGAAACTTACAGAGCAACATAATGTTGCACTTCTTTGGCGTGATTCCATGCACACCCAGTTTGATGATGGGTTTGACTATGATCAAGTTATGAACCTAAACATAACAAAACATGACATATGTAATCTTTTTGTGGATCCAAAAACCGGTTTAAAAGTGGACCCTAAAAAACCCAAGTTATCAATTAAATGGTGCACAAATGATGCAATACATGACAACTTTTGGGACCGCCAGTGGATGGTTTTTGATAGACCACCTCACAGTAATTTGGATGTCCCATTTTATTTCATTAAAAAATTGTATGCTGAATTTACGCTTGGTAACAAGGTAAATTAATGGAGTATGAGACCAAACTAGGGTGTAGGCTTAGGTGCTCCTCAGGTCAGGCCATGGGCACACTGGGTGAAATCCCGCACATATGTCCCCTCTCCCAAGATTTCACCACCTCCTACAGTGCAACATCCTGATATTATTGTTGAGGCTGACTCATAGACTATTCAAGCCATTCACACCTTGAATGATTTGTTGGTTATGCAGAGCATGGTATTGTTGCCTCCTTTTCCTAATGCTTTTGGCCCTTCCACATCCTCCACAAGCTCACATGTTTGTGTTCCCCACACTTGCATTATGTGCAAGAATTTGTGCTTAGGTCCCCTAAATGATAGTGATGCATATAATTACATCTTTGAGGTGGACAATACTACACATCACACTATAGGCACTAAAGCACCTCATGAAGATGTGCATTAGGAGCATAAAGAGCCATGGACTCCTACTATTATGGTAAGGGTAAACAATTCACTTTCTACATTGTATTTAATTTTAAACGTTCTTATTTTTAGTAGATTTTTCTTATAATGATTTCCCACTTATGTTTTTTTATGTGTTACATTTATGTTCAGTTGATGAGAGAGGAGGAGATGGCACAGGTGGAGGGGTCCACGCTTTTGGCCATATCATTTGGCTGTGACACTCCCATGGTACATATGTTTTAATGTACTCATTAGTTTCCTTAAATTAATATAATAGTATATGTACATGTGTTTTCTAATTTTTACGATCATCTTATTACATATTGATGCAGGTGTCACCAATTGCCACTAGGGGGCAATGTGAGGGGGTTCAGGCATCAAGCATTGACAAGGGGAAGGTAATTAAGTAATTTAGTTTGTTTATGCATAAATGTATACTTGTCAGTTGTGCGTAATCATTTTTAATTTACATGGTTTATTTGACAGAGGGTGGTGTTTGATGATGTTGTGAGACCCTTTCACCATGATAGAGTCACATACATCTTAGTTCGCAGTGATAGCCCCATGATACGTATATTTGTAAAGTTATTTGTGTGTATTTTAATATCAAGTATATATAATATGATCAAGTCATGATTGTATGAAGTATCTGTTTGGATTTTGTAGGTCACCCCTAGTTTGAGGGAGGTAGAACACCAAGGGTTTGTATCGCTGAAGACTCAGCCAACATTTCCTGAAGAAAGTTCAACAAAGGTTAGTTTTAATGTTAATTCAGTTATTTTGTAAACATATATTTGATACCAAGGATTTAACATTAAATAGTATATAACTCGTAGATCAATCTAATGTTCACAAATATATATAGGTCGGATTCGACATTGGTGGCATTGTTCCTTTACTACCAAGCACATATATTAGGTCTCATGTCCCCATGAGGAGACAGAGAGGCGAGGTACATGTGAGAGTTCAATTTTAGTTTAAATTTTATTTATTATTATTGACTATGATTTTGAATTTTTATTTTTTATTTGTAGAAACCATATAAATTAAGTAATCTAACTTGGGTTTTCACTTTTTATGTTTGAATACAAGATCCATCAGAGCCAAAGAGTACTTCAAAGAGTCTACATTTTGATGATCCACCAGTAGAATAGGATTTCCTAGAAACATTTGTAGTTGAAATTCTTATTTTGAGATGTCATATGACATATTTTGAGATGGTGTATGCCACATTGTATCTAGATATGTTGATTTTGTAAATATGTACAGAATTTTTGTTCATTTTGATATATATGAAACTTGATATTCGATCCAATTTGTTAATTGTGTGTTCATTTATTCATTGTTACTATGTAAATATCTTGTGTGTGTGTACTCATGTGTACGATTTATGCCTTAAGTATATTCATGTACATTCAAGTACATTCTTCATTATCTATGTGCTACATGTATGCTTCATGATTTAAGAAATTTATGTTTACGCTTTATGTGCTACATGTGTTCAAATGTGTAATTCATCATTTCAATGAATTCAAAATTTATGTGCTACATTATATTCATGTGTATCCAATGCTCTCAACCAAGAAAATCCTTCAAAGTTCACTTTACAAATCTGGTGATCACCTTGTCAAATCAACTCTTATGCAATGTATCAAGTTAGAACTCTATTATGCATGTCAAAGACACATCATTCCATGAGAATCAGTAAGCACATTCATGGAATGATGCTTCAATGTCAATATTTTGTCAAACTGTTATTGAGAAAATAATGACCTATCATTCTAGGTACCAAACCCTCCTTTCTAGGGTCTGTAGGTCAAGGCTTGTTAAAAAAGACTCTTACAAATCTCTCTAGATCCCGCCAATGGATCTAACATATCCCTATGGAACCCAATAGCATAGATCCATCACAAAATATACTCATCCATTGTAGTATATTCTTGCAACAATGACTGGTGATGCTTCATGCACCTTTAATGAGCATTTACCACCATTTGTGGTCTCTCCACCACCATATATCCTGCATATCCCTGCAACCAGACACTATTAGAGAAGACACTAGTTAATTCCTTGCCTTCAAATGCCAATGAAATGATGCAATATGGACATGGAAGTGATAACAAGACAATAGAAAATCAATTTACTCCATTTCAAATCATAGACACATTCCACAATACATTCAAATGACCATCCTTGGTCTCTTTACATTTGCCAATGACCCTTTATGGTCATGTCCCCATCTCCCTTGGAGCAGAAACATTTGTCCATTCTGGGCACAAACAAATGCTTCCATCATGTCTGGATGGGTAGGTTTACCCTAGGAATGGTCCCACTTTGCCTCTTAACACACCAGAACGCTCGCCAACATATGCAATGATGCTTAGTGGACCTTGTGAACACTTTGGTCTGGCATGTTTGTGAATGTTCTACTGAATTCATGTTTAGAACAAGGTTGTCACTAGTGTTTACCCACCCAATGAGAGGTGATGGCATAGACCATTCGGTGCCAAGACGAACGGTTTGGAAGAAACCTAGTGGTGCAACTTTCAACTGACCCTCACTGCAAGTTTTGACATCAAGTGAGACTTGCGTACCAAATTCAAAAAAAATTGAATCTCCCAAAATAGAGAGAGGTTATTTTAGGTCTCAAAAACACGGTCTTGTAGCATCTCACGATTTGTTGATACCTCTCATAGGATCTGAGATACGAGCCTTGAAAGATCGCTTCCCAATCATGCTTAGTGTACCTTGGGGACACTTTGGTCTGCTATGGTCATGAATGTTCTAGTGACTCAATGGTCGAAATGGGGTTGTTACTATCATTTACCCACCCAACCAAAGTTAATGGCTTAGTCCATTTGGTGCTAGGATGAATAATTTGGAAGAAACCAGTGGTGCAAATTTAACTGACCCTCACTGCAAGTTTTGGCATCAAGCGAGATTGGCATGCCAAATTTAAACAAATTTTTATCTCCCAGAATGGAAAGAGGTTATTGTAGGCCTCAAAAACATAGTCCTGTAGCATCTCATGATTTTTTGATACCTCTCCTGGGGTCTGAGATACGAGCCTAGAAAGATCATTTCCCAATCATGCTTAGTGCACCTTGGGGACACTTTGGTCTGGCATGTTTGTGAACCTTCTAGTGATTCAATGGTCGAAACATTTTCATCACTGGTATTTACCCTCCCAACAAAAGCTAATGGTAGTCCATTTGGTGCTAGGATGAATGCTTTGGAAGAAACCCAGTGGTGCAACTTTCAACTGACCCTCACTGTAAGTTTTGGCATCAAGTGAGATTGGCGTGCCAAATTCAAACAAATTCGGATCTCCCAGAATGGAGAGAGGTTATTGTAGGCCTCATAAACATGGTCTTGTAGAATCTCACAGTTCATCGATACCTCTCATGGGGTCTGAGATACGAGCCTCTAAATATCATTGCCCAATCGTGCTTAGTGGACCTTGGGGACACTTCGGTCCGGCATGTTCGCGAACATTCTAGTGACTCAGTGGTCGAAACATTTTTGTCACTAGTGTTTACCCACCCAACTGGAGCTAATGGCATAGTCCATTTGGTGCCAGGATGCAGTCCTTCAACACTATCCCTGCACCCCAGGGAATCACCATTTTACTTTGGACACATTTGACCAATTTTGACTTAATGATTCCAACTATTACATCATTTGATGATACAAATGTACATAGAATTAAGACAATACAAATGTAAGAATACAAAATTAAGATGATACAATATAAGGACACAACATTCATAATAAGGAAACACAATTTTTGTTCTTTACATGGCATTAAGATGATACAAATGTGGGCTCTTAATATTTGAAAATCAACCCCATGGGCTCTTTTATATTTCAAATTTTGCATCTAATTTTTTATATACAAAATTTGGCATCTAAATATGCACATTACATTCAATTGTTGTTTTTATATATACAAAATTTTGCATCTAAATATGCACATTACAGTCGATTGTCATTTTTATATACAAAATTTGACATCTAAATATGCACATTACATTCAATTATTGTTTTTATATACAAAATCTTAGATACTCAACTATATATAAAAAATAAGTGTCATTTCTGCTCCTAAAGTGTATAAGTTTAACACATGGTACTCGATGATATCTACATTCCAATCCCTGCATTCGAAAGGTAGAAGAAAAGTTAATAGAGAATATAAGAAGTTTATATAAGTTGACAAAAAGATTATGAATGTATAAGTAACTAAACAAACCAAAGAACATGACTAGCCAATGCATAGTGAAGTTTACCATCATAAAAGATGGGCTAATCAAATGCACACCTCGATCTTCTATATCTAATATATATATATATATATATATATATATATATATATATATATATCCAATTGCATTTACAATCCACATACAAAACAAGGTTTATTGGCTCAAACAAATAAAGCAAAAAACTATAATTAATTTATTGAATGTAATTGTAATAAACATGGAAAACCTTGCAACTTGAGTTGAACTTACCTATTGAAGTGTGCCTGAAGGGTCATCTCCCTACTTGAGGGTATTCCATATTGCTTCATGATCAGTAGTAAAAATAGTCTAAAGTTCCTTTGTCTTTGGTTTTCCTTGATGTTTCAAAAACTTAATAGATGCTATAACAAGGTGTGAATACATGAGAATGGTTTTGTGCTTTTCATAGTCTTCATGCAGGAATGCCATTATTTCTAATCATATACATGCACAACCATGTTCCCACAACATGTGATCCTGTTGGATATGTGAACATATCATCATTTGTCGTCGGTTGTGCAAGTTTCTTCTTTCCTCATACACAACGTGCTAACCAGTAATCTGATCTCTCATCATTCCCTTGTGGTGCAACCAATGCAAAAACATGCCCTAGCTGTAGAAGATCTAAAAGATGGTTGTAGTCAAGTGAACAATCCATGTCATCATTTATTACAAAGATTGTGACAGATAAAGAAGTTAGATAATGTGGAACCCACATATCAACCCACTCACTTGACTCACACTGATCCCAATCATACTAAAGACACCTTAGATAATAACAAGCCAACTCTCATGTCCAAATGGTCCATGTACTAGAATTTGAGCTTCAAAATGAATGCATTTTTTAAGAATCTTTCACAGTTTGAAAATCCAGCCTATCTCCTATTGTGCTCAACTCAACCAACCAAAAGAATCTGTGCATCGCTGAATCAAGAGTCTCACCTGTGACAATGTTGAAGTACACCAATCAATAATAGAAAGAGCATCAAGGAGTTCTACACCTGAAATCCTCAGTTGCTCCTTAACTAGAGCTCTCTTTACACATGCACCCGCTCCATCATGCTCCCCTTTTCAATGACTGACCTAAAAAAAAATCCAAATATGAGGTACACCTCTCTTTATATGCATTCTACATAACCAATAAAACATACGAGCATTTTTTAATTGACCTATGTAGTTATCTGACCAAATGAGATGTCTATCCATAGCAATATTATTTTCCTACAGCCACTCAAAATAATTATCAAAGAAATGTTGGACATACTCGGATGAGTGAGATGTATCATTGCTCATATAAAATGGTACTCTCTAATTATCTTACGCTCATATTCTATACTATCAAGGGAATGTCTATATGTTATGTGCACAAAAATAGTAACCTGAATAGAATTGTAATATTGAGCTTGCAACTCATCTTGAGGCTGTAATGTATAGTTCTTTGCAAAGTCAACAATTGATATAATAGTGCCAATTAGGAAAGTGTCCTTACACATCCTGAATTATTGATCCAACCACTAAGACCTATGACTATGACGCAGACCAAGGCAGGGAGGATCCAATAAAGGACAATCCAGCCTTGCAGCTTCAGAATTACATAGCATAAAACTCATCACAACAAGATATTTCAATTCAATTTTCATTAACATGCCCAACTATAAGGCCTTCTAGGTTAGGGCCAATTACAAACAGAAACAAGTTCTTCAAGATCCAAATAGATGTAATACAATCTTAGCTAGTTTAGCTCTAAAATAATCAGCAACTAATGGAAACCCTAAGGCAGATCTAAACTTGAGCTCGCAAGCCTCCAAGAAATCTCCTTGTCTCCAAGTGTGAAAACCACTAGCTCTGCTACAAACAAACTATCAGATGACAATCTGATCTACAAGATCATGCAAGATCTTTCCACAACTTCACCAACTCCAGCTTTCAAAACCTCTGATCTGATTCGCTAAGTCTCCAAGTCATCTAGATCTATGACCTCTAAGTCATACCTAAAAAACTACCCCAAACATCCTATAAATACTAATCATCAACCACAAGTCGGTTGGATGAAACCATTAACACCCCCCAACAAATATTAAATTCAATACAAGTAGGCCTCAAAATAGCCTTACAAACATTTAATTCAATATGTTAGCCTATAACAATAGATACCAACAATAAATGCACCAAGTTGGCCCAAAAAATCATACAGAACTCCAGTCGGTAAACTAGAACTACCGAGAAACAATGAAATAACCGATCATGCCAAGCATCACCGAGCACCAATGTTAACCAAGCACTGCAGGGATCACTGAGTAACACTTTCACCGAGTGTTAGAGATTATCGAGTTCCTTCAGTGACCGAGCTTCCTTCAATGATCGAGACCGTCGGTCAAGGTTGCAACTAAGTAACACTGGCCAAACAATACACCTCCATGCAGATTCATTGAGTACCCTAGAATGCCCCTGCATTAGACTATGCCTTGCATACTTGTAAAAAAGATTCTTCCTGAAATTTGAAATAAAATCAACTACATTGCATTCTTTTGTAACCAACTCACATTTAGAGCCTTCACCTCCACTTTTCAATGCATATTTAACAATTTCATATACCTTTTTTTGTGGATAATTGTATTTCCAAAATCGTGTTCGCAACCCTCATGAAAACATTCAACAAACTTCACTAGCCCACCACACTTTGAACACTTGTCATTTAAGAAATCTTTTCTATAAAAGAAACATCCATCATCTGTAGGACATAAAAAATGATCTTACAAGTCTCTTGATGATTTTGGAAGAGCACTTGTACCACACTCCTCCAACATTTCACTAGTATGCAAAGTAGAATGAAGGGATCATAACAGTTCATGGTGCATTGCAAACTCTACATGATATTTGCAACAAGCATTTCGAATCTTAAGAGGCACATAAGAAAAGGCTTGAGGGCTTCAAAATCTCTTTGTGATATTTTCAATGTTAGATGTGTCTCACAATTTTTTTTGAAGAACATTGTTTAACTCTCCTCCAAATAATGTTTGGGATGTGGGGTGCGGTCTTGAATGCCAATTCTCAACTTCAAGACATCCTTCACATTTGGTGACACTCTTGAGTTAGATTGCCAAAATAGTTGAATTTGATCCTTCACACCATCAGTAAGCTTCTTATCACAACATGAAATTCTCCCACCATAAGCCCATGTATCATGTTGAAGAGAATCATCAAGTCTTTCTCTTCTTGCAAGTGCTTTATCCAAAGTTTTACGATTTAGGTTCAAGTCAACAAAAGTTTGTCTCATCAAACAAGCTTTTCTCAAATGATGAATTACTAAGGAGGTTGTAATAACCCTCCTAGTGGCTCTTTTATCTTTTTCCTTGGTATTCTTCCCAATGGAATTGAGAGCACTAAAAATATTTCTCACACTAATAGTATTCCTCTCCTTTTTCTTGTTCACACTAATCTTCAATTTGAATAGTATACATCTCATCTTCTGCATCTTTAACAATTGCACAAACATTTGACATTGCTCAACCAATGTCTTGTGGCTAAAAAATTGATCAAAAAGCTGTGAAACCCACAACCGAATGGTTCTTTTTGATCTTTTGCCATCGAAATTGCTCATTATGTTATCATCAATTTCAAGTAACCATTTAGTTGTTCTTGAAGGTCTCAATTTTGAAGTTTGTCTTTCTTCTACCCAGGGATAACTTTAAGGACCCCCCCCCTCCCGAAAAGTATAAAATTGAGGTGAATCACATGTTTTGGGGGGAAAATTTTTAATACTGATGGTGAATTATGTGTCAAAATATGGATATTTGGTGGCAAATTTTTTAATAGTGTGTACAATTTTTATAAAAAAATGGCGACTATAATTTTTTAAAAATAAAATTATTAATATTGATGGTGAATAATTTTATAACGGATACAATTTTATAATAATATGAAAAAACTATTTTCCAAATATGTGAATTAATTTATTTGTCATGGTGAATGGTTTTCAAAAATTTATAGTTGGTATGGCGATTGAATAATTGGAAATTTGAAGAATGACATGTGATGATTTCGGAGAGAGTTTTCACTAAAGGAGTTATCACACCACATTCCCTCTGAAATGCACCTTCCACTGTTCATCTCTATTAATCCAATGGTTGTGATTTGATGTTGAAGTTGCATTGGGTCCCACTCCCATCACTATGACCATTGATGTCACAGAATCAAAGGACACACGTCCGTTCGATTACAACATATCAACGGCCAAAGTCAAATTTTGGGCCTATTGTTGGTCTTCATAATATATGCAGAAAACTCTTGGTGGAATCATGACACCTGGTATGACACGTCATGTCATACCACGTGTCATGATTCCACCAAGAGTTTTCCATATATATTATATTCAGACCAACAATACGTGTCATACCACATGTCATGATTCCGTCGAGACTTTTCCGTAAATATTATGAAGACCAACAAAAGGTCCAAAATTTAACTTTGGCCATTGATATGTTGTAATCGAACGGATGTGTGACACTATAATATTAGATAGAAATATTAGAATTCTTTTGGCAAATTCGGTAATATTAGATAGAAATATTAATTAATGGCGATGAGTACATTGAGTAGATGAGTCATGACATCAATTAAAGTAATGTGCATTGTGAATTAATGGTTTCTTTGATGGTGCCTTTCAATTTCATTGACAGATATGTGTGATAGTGACATCATATACCTCAATAGATTAATGCCTTAAAGTTAAGGCTTGAATGAAAATGTCATATCATATAAGGACATTATTTTTTGACCATTCGATGATCTTAAATCAATGGTAAAGCTTCATTTCCTGCTGCCATTTCACAATAACATACCTTGCTTATTGTTTCTACACAGGTTTTAAGGTTTTTTAAAAATAAAGAATTGATATGTCCACTTGCGTGGCGCGATCCTTTCGGCCTTCATTATTCCCAAGATAGAAAATGTCTTATCATAAGTGTTGTTTCCAATTCCACCTAGTGTTGCATTAAATATGAAAGATTTAGTGAATTTTGGACAGTTACCATTCATCTTACAATTTAATTAGATCTTTAGGGGAATGATTTTCAATCAGGACTTATAAATAGATCAATCTATTCTCGTTAATTTATGATTATGAAAGCATATTTGTGAGAATAGTCAGCGAGTGCTACTGCTAGGTTCTTTGTGAAAGCATATTTGTGAGAATAGTCTACGTTGTGCGAATGGACACTCCAATTCATTTGAGATGCACTACCTTGGAGGACCAGAAGGCCTTTCTGGGTCTAGTCATAGACCCAATCCTAGCGTCTATTGCTACGGAGTTGGGAGCCTTCACCAAGGAGGCTATAAGGATGGTGCTTGGTCGTGAATTTTTGGAGAGTGAAAATTGGTATAGAGTCGCCACTGACATTTCATCTCATTTCTTGGCTTCTTTGTTGGACTTTGGGGGGGGGAAAGGTGGATATGATCATGCTTCTAAGGAAATTTTTCAAAGAAGAATACCTCGGCGATGATGTGCATGTTGTCGTATTTTCAGACATTGAGGTTGGAATTCCTTGGGCAAATGATTTGCCTAAGATTATAGAACTAGGAGTAGTTGTTCCCAGGCAACCATTCCTACTGAACCTTGATGCTGAGCAGCTCATGCGTCATTGGAAGTGGGCACAAATTGGGAGGGATTTCCTCTGAAAGTGGCACCTACTGGATGAACTCGGGGACTATATGTGGCTAGAAGAATTCGTTGACATTATCCTCTCTGAAGACTTCCACACAAAAGTCTGAAGTAAGGGAGCCTCAACCAGATAGTCTGTGATTCTACGTAGTCTCTACTCTCTAGTCCTTCTATTGTGTCTCCCTATGGTGGTAGATAGCTTACCACTAGTAGTAGCTTACCAGGGTTTTTGAAATGATATAAATTGTAATCACATATGTTAAAAAATATAATATGAAAATGTTTTAAGAATTTCGAAATGCTATTGCTTTTCTTTTTTGTTTTGATTATAAGAATTGTTAACATATATGGTCTATGGGCATATTTGAATTGTAATGAAATTTTTCCTTATATAATATAAAAAATTTGCATTGCACTATTATTTCATGCAATAATTAAATGTTTCAAAAATTTATCATTTCTGGTTCAAATTTCATGGATAAGCTATTCTAGGTGAATATAGTTAATAATTAATATTCATTAGTGTGTGTTAAATTATTAATATTTTAAAATCGTGACAATCATTGGATTACGAGAGATGAACGATTGAAGTTGTATTTTGGAAGAAGTATGGGTTTCAAAAAGCTTTTCTAAAAATTCACTCTGGAAACATGACACGTATGTCATTGACGTGTAATTCGTCGAAAAGATTAACGGTTACGTGTAGTATGTTTTAGAAAGATTATGTTACATGTAGTATAACGTTTTAGAAAGATTACGTTACAACTTACACATGTTTTAGAAAGATTATATACCATTACATTTAATGAAAGGTTTTTAACCTTTTCTTTTTAAAAACCTATCAACTTGTACCAGCAGAGCTAAAAAGAACTGTTGAACCGTCACTAAAGATTTTGAGACTGTAATTTGTGAGAGCCTTCAGCCTTAGCCATTCTAACTTATATCTATCTTGATTTAAAAGTTTAATTTTGGGTAAGTTTAACTTGATTTTGAAATTTTAATTCTTGCATGTACAATTGGGGTTTTAGTAAATATCTGTGAATCTATGTCTTTTCATTCTTCCAAAGAACAATGGAAAGCAAAAACTCAAGCAGATGGGAAACCTTTAATAGACTGCAGAAAACTAGTAGAAATCCTTGGTTTCACTAATGAGTATCATGATGTTTATGATCCTGTTATCGATGGTGAAAAGAGGGGTATAGCAATTAAACATTCATTGTGCAGTAAGGCAACTGGGTCAAAGAGGTGTGATTTTATAAAATTTGACCCAGCGGTAGGTGTAGAAACAAATAAAGTTGCTTCGTGGGATGTTGGTTTGGGTCACATGTTGTAACCCAAAGTTTTCCCTTGCCCAAAAATTATCTTCATTTGTGCAAAAAATTATGATGAAGAAAGAACAACAATTGTGAATTAAAAAAATCAAGAAATTTTTTTATCAATAACCCAAGAAGAATTTCATAGTTTGCTAGATCCAAGGTTTGACCGACAAAATTGTGATGTCCCTATTGACCTGGGAAAATTGGCAGAGCAATATGAGACAGTCTTTCCAAACGCAAAAGATTCATTTATAAGGGGTCTAATAGTTCCAGAGGCAAAGGCTTCATTGGGTGAGAACCATAAGCCTCCTTATGATTTTAACATTTTTGTGCCATGGGTTTAGGATTCTATATCCTTGCTAGCATTTTTCCTGGGACTGGAAAACAAAAGGGAAGTGGGTGCCAACATTCTTCAATTCATTTGGGATATCCATTGTGTTAATGAACCAGTAAGATATAATTTTGTTGGATACGTGGTTCAATCGATGCAAGAACAATTAGCATTGATTAAAAGAGGCAATTCTAAGACATTTAGGTTCACAACCTACTTGTGCTATCTCCTGCTAGCCAGGCATGCGGCAATATTAATGAGCAATGGCAACAAGCTTGAAATTCACAGGGGGACAAGTACTCCAATATATAACTGGACACATCAGATAAGAATGTATGATAACAAAAGGAATTACAGTAATTTTGTAGACTTCTTTTTGGCACCATTGTACAAAAAAATAACAAGCACTCCAATGCCCAGATTTTATTCTTCATGTAGGGATTGCATCCAACTTGGAAGCACAATTCAATTGGTTGATTGGTACTTAATGGAAGATTACATTGTGCTAAGGTTTTACGGATTAAAACTGCAACCCCACAAACTTCCAATGCATGTGACAGATAGGGTGTTTGTAGTAGAATATGTAGTACAACTAGAGAGCACAGATAGACTCTTTGCTGGCCAATCAAAGAAGAGCATATTCCCTTCCTTACCTTTCTCGATTGGAGGGTTAACATTTGAGAGAAAGGCATTCAAAGTGGTAAATTTTTTTTTAGATATTTTTCAATTTGATTTAGAGTGGTACTGGAAGTATGATCCACTCAATGTCATTCAAACAATGCTTATTGCTAATAAGAACTCTACAAACTTATTTCAACATGAAAGTAAACCATTGCTAGAGAGGTTGAAAAACAAGGATAGCTGGGATGATGCTAGAAAAGAGATGGAGAAACTTTCTACTGAGGAAAAAATTTCAATTCAACAGTTGTCATCACAAATTATGACAACAATAAGCTAGGGCATTGTACAGCCTAGGATGTCCTACAATTTCTACAAAAAAGATGCTAATCCATCAAACATAAAAATACCAAAGAGAATAGCAGAAGCTTGTAAGGATATAAAATGGACTAGAACGAAATTGGATGATTTTTGGAGTATGAGAAAGGATCTTGCAGGTGAGCCAAAGACCAGTGAAGATCTAGATGAAATAGATGAGGATATAGAGTTTAGCAAATTGTGGAATTTGGAGCATCCTAACATGGCATACGATAGTGAGGATGATAATCAAGACATTGAGCATGATAATCCACCAAGTGCATTTACTCCAAGCTAGAGTGGAACTAGCTAGGATCGGAAAAAAGTATATAGCAAAGGGGCAGACATTGTGGAAAAAATGGGTTATAAAGGTGGTGGTTTGGGTCCCACATGAGAAGGCGTCTGGAATACAATTCAGACAGAAAAAACTACTTATGATCATCATGCAGGCCTTGGGTTTGAATCTACTAGTACTGCTAGTGGGTCTAGTAGTGGCACTGGTGCTAGTGGGATTGGGAAACTTATACAACAAGTTCCCTCTCTAAAGAGGCCAGTAGAATCTACATAGAATCCCATAGTAGAAGATAGTGTCAAGAAGCAAAAGCTTTCCCCTTCCAGAAGAACACCGACAACAATGTCATACAGTCGTAAACAACTATTTGTAGTTTCAAGTTCAACAAAACCCTCTAGAAGTTTAAATCCTCAGAGAGCATTAGTTAGATCAACAAGCCTTGCAAGCTCTACCTTTGGTTCACCTTTCAAACATTCAAATCCTTTTGAAACACCAGATTTTTGTTTCAATGATTTCTATAATAAATTTGTAGAAACAATAACCAAGAATAAGGAAATACAGAAGACCATGAAGACTGATGCCCTTAATGCAGTTGTATAGGAACAACCTGCATCCAATAGGGTTTTACCAACATATGACCCAAAAAGAGACATGATGGAGTTCATGGTTGTTATTCCACCAAATAAAGATGGAAACCCACCAGAGAGTTAGATAGATCCATTTGAATTTCAAGTTAGCACTCTCCAAATGGATTTTTCCAAAGTTAAAAGTGTGGACAAAATCAATGTGTCAAAGTCTACAAACCAAGTGGTCTACAGTGCACTGCTAAAGCTGGAAAGAGAGAAAAGTAAGCTCAAGAAAAATATAGAAAAGTTACAAGCAGACATTGGCAATGAAAAAGCAAAGAGGAAAGCTTCAGAGAATAGTTTGAAAGAATTACAGAAAAAGATTAAAAAATTGACCTCTACATCACTAGATACAAAGCAGGAACATGTGAAGGCAGTAGTGAAGAAATAAGAGCAAGTAGAGCTGAAGGAACAGGAGCAGGAAGAGTTGAAGGAACTGAGGGGAAAATTGGAAGAAATTAGTAAAAAGCTAGAGGAAGAAAGAGTCAGATCAGAAAAGTTATTTAAAATCATGGAGAGTAATGCTGCCTCCAACCAGGAATTGCAAAAGAAATTGGACTCTTAGGTGGATAAAGCTAATCATTAGGAACACAAAGCAGTGGAAGAGAAAAAGAATTGTGAAGAAATGGCAGAAGAACTAAAGAAGGCCAATAATACAATTCAAACTTTAACAAATACTAATAATAATTTAGTGAAGATTGCAAAAGAACACATTTGGGGCCAAATATTAGTGATGTGTAATAGCTTGTATGAGTGGTTTGAATTGCTTCAAAGTATGAGAGTATGTTATTTGAAGCTCCATAAGAACATTGAACTGAACATGGATGTTGCCAAGAAAGAAAAGAAAGCAAAAGATATTATGCAACAACTCTATAGTAAGAGTGATAGTTATCTATCAAACAAGGGAATTAGCAACTGCCTTGATGCCTCAGTAAAGTTATCAAGTATCATTCGAAAATGTGAGAAGCTATGGGAAGCATAGGAATTGGATGACAAAGCTTGGAAAAAGATCACAAAGATGGAACAAATGAAAGCGAATATGGAAAGTCTTGGTTTGCCTAAGGGATTTGACACAAATAACTTCATTGGAAGAGAAAATTACAAAATAAGGTTGCATGACAAAATAAATACTGATTTACACTTTCTTCCTACAGACATATCTCCTGATACATTCATGGATTTCATCAAACCAGTGAGAACTTTGAATGGAGTTTTAGAAGCAACACTGATGTCAAGTCACACTTCCAAATATGAATTGCTAATGAAGTTGCAGGACTGTGACTATACTATGAACCAAATTGTTCTGCCATCAGAGGATGTTTGGACTGGCCTAGAAAGATTGCTCTAAATTTTGAACTACTGTAAATTGTAATATATTGCAAATGAATACAAAAAAAATTGAACTATTGTAAATTGTAATATATTACAAATGAATACAAAACAAATTGTGCTCTATCTAATTTTCATGTTTTCCAATTCAATTTATGTTGAGTTACTCTATTTTTTTTAGTTATTCTTTGTTGATTTAGTCTGTTATATGCTATTGGAATACAAAATTTCATTCAGGAATTTCAAATTCAAATATGAATGATCATTGATGATATGATACAAAGTTACAAACTACACTCTATAGTAATAATACATTCTTTCTTTTCTAAAATGAACATTGAATGATAGCCACAAGATATAGTAGTTAATAAGTTCAAAAAATACCTATTGATTGCTATTGCTAATTTAGCAGAAATTTCCTAAATTTGCTAATTCATCTCTGCATCATCATCATCATCCAATTCTGGTATTCCAGTTTCTTCATTGTTCTCTTCATTTTCGTTTGTGTCTTCTTCACTCTGAGTTTGACCTCCGCTTCTATGACTCCCATCGCCACTTGTACTTGTCCCACTTGGAGTCACTATCAGAGATTGGTTAATGGTGTTGCCCAACCCTCTTCTTTTGCATCTTTTCTTCTAGATTTCCATTTCTTTTTGATAAGGAAAAGTATTGAAATCATACCTAGATGTGTAGACCATCAAGCATGATTCCAAATTCTTGTCTAGTTTGTTTCTTAGCTTTGATTATAGGAAGCCCAAAGCACTCAAAACTCTCTCATCCTCCACTGAACCTAATATCATGGTTTGACATAGATCAGCAAGTTTGAAGAACTCTGAAATTTCTTCACGCAACATTGTGCTCTATTTTAGTTTTGTCCAAAGCCTTGTTGCCAAGCCCTCTTCATGTGGGTTATGCATTAATTGATATTGATGCTTCATAGTCTTTGCAAAAGTGCCTAATTGCTGTCTAAGAAGACCCTCATCTAAAATTCCATTGATAGTCACTCCATTGAATTCTACAGATTTGCAAAATTCCTTTATCAAAGTCATTAGCCTATTACGATAATCTTCCTTAGAGTTTAAGGTCCAATATTGAGGAAACACAATTGCCATGGCCTCAAGGAGTTGTTCATATGGGAATCAGGATCTTATTTTAGAGGAAATTTTATAGGCTATGTCCCTTGCATTACCTGCTATAGACTCGACGATCTTGGTAAACTCTTCCCTTGTAACTCTTGTAGCTCACTTCTTTGGGGCATTGCAGTACATTGGTATCTGAAATCCCCTTACACAAACACATAAATCCCCATTTTCAACAATTTTTAAATAATTATCAGGATTGTCCAAATCTGTTAGTTTCCACCAGTGATTAAATATCTCATCAGATAAATTTAGGTCATTTCGATAGAGACTATCCAGGGCTTGACATGACATTTTACGCAAGTAAGCATATTTTGCAATATACATGGCTCTTTGCTAGGCTTTTTTCATAATGAACATCATTTCTTCTAGCATGGGAAGAAGAGATGCTAAAGTCAAAAGTGTCTCTATATTGCTTAACTTCCAAAGCAGGTCTCCACATCTCTGATTTTCTACATTGTGCTGATTTTCGTACATCAGTCCAATCAAAGATTGATATTCAGAAAAAACTCGATGCGCTGGTCCATCCAAAGAGATCCATATGGTATCAACATCTTTAAGAAGCTTGTTTCTATTGGTAATTCCATCACCAAAGTGCTGAAATTTCCTAAAACGTTTGGGACTTCGACAAAAATATGAGTACAACTCTCTTACTAAATCTTCAACCTTGTTTACCAAAGGGAACTTCTTCACAACTCTAAAAGCAAGATTCATCCTGTGGACCATATAGTGAATGCCAACAACAACATATGGTGAACAAGAAGTCTGCATCTTTGTGCAAAGACCATTCCTTTGACCTTGCATTACTAAAGCTCCATCAGCTCTAACAAAGATCAACTTCTTTGCTATTGTCAATTCATCCATACCTCCATATTCAATTAAATGGCTCTTTACTAAGTGAAATAAAGTTTTCGATGTCGCATTGTCTCTCAATTTTGCAACAGCTAGTAGATGTGGTGGGCGGACATTATTCTATACAGTATAAACATGCATGCATACCCACGACATATTATCTATTATCGTAACTTCATCTAAGGACAGTGCAATAAAGGTTTACTCTTTTATTTTTCTCTGTACATCCTCTATTTCAACCTAGGCAATACAACTTGCCAATTCCCATCCACTGTTTATTGACCAATGAGTGACAGGACAGTTAGGAACTTTCAGAAAGTGTAACAAACCACTCATTTCAGGATAGTCTATCATTGGACGCCCTTTGCTCCAAATATGGAAAACATTACTTAATTGAACAACTTTTCCACATTCTTCTACTTCACTTGCTTTTGCAAAAATAGCATTAATAGAACCTTGAACTTCACTAGGCTTCATCTTAAATTTTTGAAACAAATAATATTCCTTAGCATTCCTTTTATGTTGACATTGCTCCTTTATTTTATATCTTAGCACTTTTATTTCCTTTCCATCAATAGTTGAGGTTTCGTAAACCTTACCAACATGTTTCTCTATGGTGTCTAGTTTAAGCTGCAACTGCTTTTCCTTTTTATACTTCCAACTACAAATCGCACATCTGCATTCTATTGGTGGCTCACCTACAATTGGATTGTCCATGGGTTCAATGAATGGATACTTTACAGCCCAATCAAATTTAAATCTCCTCGACATCTCCCATTGATGATTAGTTTTTTCTTTTGATTTTCCTCTCCCTTTAGTGTTACTGTTAATTGAACCATTATCATCACTGAAGTTGATCGATTCATCGTGGTACTGGTTATTTACTTGAAATTCTTCTTCAAGGTCATCTTCATCAGATATATCAAGTTTGGCAACTTCGTCACTAGATTTATTAGGCTCCCCAATTTGTTCATTAGACTCCTGTGTAGGTTGAGAACCTTCAAATTGTACAAGTTCCTCTGATGATGTACCTTCCTCACTTTAACCAACACTATTGTGTCTGCCCATGCCAAAGTATGAAGATATATTTTTGCATTTCGTTGGCCTCTCTTGGACATCTCCACCTTCAATAGTCCTCTTCCTGTTTAACTTTGACTATGACATCTCCAACAAATTATGGCTGCAATAAAATTTCACTTGAATAAGATACTACAGACTGGTAGTCGTTCGATATCGATCGCAATTGTGAGCTCAGAATCAACTAAATCTCTTGAAGTCTCCTTCTCTCTAGCATGTTTCAATAATGAAACTCATATCTCTTAAATAGACAACTACAAGTAAACCATTTTCATATCAGCCATCAGATTTTACCTCATAATCTCCATTGTCCATTTTGGCAAAGGGGTCGATAGTTGCTTATGATAACAATAATATTTGGCAAACCCCGCGTAATTTTAAATAATTGATTGGGTGAATAGGGTGGTAGTTTGGGACATGATTATGTATGATGCATGGCGAATTGGGTCCTAGTGCAAATAATTTTTTTACTTTGGACAATGGGCCATTGGCAAATGTTGATCCTTGATAAATACACCAAATTTAATCTGTGGTGAATAAGAGTAAAACAGTAAATAGAAATATGGGTGAAGAACCCGACTACGTTACAAAAATTACGTAAAAATAGTGGTGAACCGGTCAACCACTATATGAGCATTTTATAAAATTCAGGTGAACCGGTCAACCAGTATATGGCCATTTTTTTAGCAATTTCGATCTGCCGACCGGGACATATTCGCCAATTGGTGAATAATCGCCACTAAAAAAATCCCTGCTTCTTCCCAAGGAACTTCACTTCTCATATAATTTGGAGATGTGTTACATTGATTTGGTTCTTGTGTACCATTATCATTGTCAATTCCTTCATATTCAATCGCTAGATTCTCATTGTCAATGTCCACACTTCCATTGTCCACATTTACATGTTCATTTTCAAAACCTACATTTTCATCTTCAATCCCTACATTCTCATTTTCAATATTATTTTCATAAATCATTTCAAATTCATGTTCTTCTTCACTTGAAACCACATTTAAGGGTGGGCCTATGCCCACATCTTCATTAATATTTAACATACCTTGTCTCTTGTTCCAATGGGAAACCTTATCCATTTCTCGATACACTTCAATCTCTTCATTTGTGAGTTTCATCTTCCGTTTATGCTTTCGATGACTACTACTCCCCATAGTGAGACCAAAAAGGTGATGCAACAACCTTTGGTAATAGACAAATTCTAGCAGAGAAGGGGGAAAAAGTGGATTTTTGTCTTTTACAACTGCAATTTTGTGATTCTCTACAGAAAAACGTGCTTCTCAGGCAGGGACCCAGAGAATAAAAATTTTACTTTTCAATGCTAGTAAAAAGAATCGGATATCCAAAAATATCGGATATCCGAAATTCTCTCTCTCTCTCTCTCTCTCTCAGGTATTATTGAACATATAATATAAATATTTAATACTAATATTATACTATTATACAATAGCTTGAAATAAATAATAATAATATAATACAATACTAATATAAAAAGTTATATAATACTAATGTTATGCTTTTATCATTTAATATTAATATTAAATTAATAATTTGTAATATATAACTTAAAATTAAAAAAATACTCACCTCATTTAATATTAACATAAAAAAAAATTTAATATGTAACTTGAAATTGAAAAAATCAGTCAAAATGAAATGTTAAATTAGGCGGGAAATTTCAGATATCTGATATTATCAGATATCCAAAATTTTCGGATATCCAATTTTATCAGATATCCAATTAGGCTTGGTATTTGCCTTGGGCAATGCCAAACGTGAATGATCAACCCATTAGGCGTGTTCAACAGATTTGTTTTGATCTTGATACTTCGACCATGTAGCTAACGACTTTTTTTCACCCAAAATTGGTGAAATGAAAAGGGTTTCTTAAAGACATTATCAGGTTTCCATCAATATAATTGTTGTCAAATTTCAAGTTTAGTAAGTAATTATTACTTATTTTTTAATTGAGTTATCTTTAAATTTGTAATTGACATACTAATTGAAAAATAACTCAAAAACTATAACTTTCAAACCGTTTAACCTTTTTGAAATCCGAAACATGTGTCACATTCTATTCTTTGCTTACTATAAGAAAAAAAATGTTTTCAATTTTGTAACTTTTAGAATTAGTTAAGGTGGTCAGACACGAGAGTTTTTTTATTCTGAATAAGTTGTAGCAAAAAATTCATAATTAATTATTTATTTGGGAAAAAATTACACAAAAATATGTGTCACATCCGGGCATGATTCTACTACTTATATCTAGAATCTTGGGAGAATATATCATCATTTGATTGTGATTAAGGTGGTCAGACATACACGTACTTTTTATCTTTTCCCTAAAATTTTTGTACTACTGAATTGAAATCTAAAATTTTGACCTTTGGCTTCGGCTCTGGTTGCTTTGGCACAGTCACCGTTAGCACTCCATTTTCCATGGCAGCTTTCACTTCTTCCATCTTTGTATTCTCCAGTAGCCGGAATCGTCGCAAAAATTTGTCGCGCAAGCATTCCACTCAATGATATTTCTCATTCTTTTGCTCCACTTCTTTATTGCATTCTCCACTAATCTGCAGAATCCGTCTGTCGTCAACCTCTATTTTCACCTCTTCTTTTTTCAGACATGATGATCAATGACAAATTCAAACCCTATCAGATCAATAATTACAAAGGAAAAAAATTACAAAAGTGCAATGGCCAAAATGTTAGACTGAAGATGTAACATGAAATAAAGACATAATAGATTACTCACCTGGCAGATCGGCCTTGAAAATGTGTGCATCAGGAGTTTCCTTCCAATCGATTTGTGTATTTTCTACGGCTGTGGCATCCCTTGCAAATTATGAAGGAGCCAAATCCCTGCTAATGGAATTAAAAGCTCCAAACGGATCCCACACTTCAAGAGTAAATATATTTTTAGTGTGCATCGATGAATATCATGTCTAGAATAATGAATGGTGCAGACAATTTGCTTATAAAAATTATAAACATTGATTGTATAATTGGTGAATGAACAAGATTGAACCAAAACTTAGGAGAGGGCTCAACCCTCTACCATACTTTTATAGATCTAGATCGCTTATATGAATGCCCTTCCTTTGAGAAGGGTTATACTGGTAAGCTAGTCTTTTAGATTCAAAATTGATTTCTAATTTTCTGAGGCAATCATTTCAAAGAATATGGTTATATATTGAGGATCTTATTTTAGGGAAAGTCACACGTCTTTAGTTCACATTAGATAATGTAATAAGAAAGGAAACAACCTTTTATAGTCCACAATACTAGTCATATGTTTTGGGGTCTACATATGGTGATAGTAATATGGGATTACCTTGTACTCCTTGCAAGAGGCACCTAACTGAGCTACAAATGAGGCGTACATACCCTACCCCCTTGTGGGATTCAAACTTGTGACATCTCTTTCAAGAGCACAAGTTCTCCACCACTGGGTCAACTCAAGTTTAATCAAATCGTTAATTACACATATATTCCATAATATCATATGCTCAACTTATATCTTAGGCATGATCTTCTTTTTTAGTTTGGCATGCAATTAAACTTATTTATCAACAATCAAAATTGATTATTTATCAAACAACTTCTCACATTTTCTCTCTACAAAAATAGTGATCTTCCCAAGTTGTTTCTTAGCACCACCCATATTTGGATACACAAGAACACAATTACCAATGACCAAGAGAGTGTAGGACACAATTGTGGTATCATGGCCAAACCACAAAGGATTGTCTACGAGTAAGTAATTATTGGGTCTAGGTCTGTGATAGTCAAATATGAATCAATAATAAATCTACCATTTGATAATCAATTACATCCTACATTGAAAGGTCAACCATTTAGTATCCAAGAGATTAAAAAAACTTGTAGCATGTAATGCCCACATTTTTGTAGACCTTGAGATGCCTACAATTATCATTTTATTTTTCACCAAACATCATGAGATGCATAAGTTATGCTTCTGTACATTGCACTAAGTGTTCACTAATTTTACAACATCATATATTTTATTGTTTGATGTGTTATGATTGATGATTATGTACTTCCTATTTAATCTCATGTTATTCTTAGATTATTTGTAGGATATGTGATGATTAGTTATCATGTTGAGATATTTTGTTAACGTGTTTTTTTTTAATATTAAAAGCAACATAACTAGGTTGATGTCCCTTCAACACTAACAATCTATAGGAAATTCAAGTAGAGCATAAAGTCAACATTAACAACACATTAGCAATCAATTAACGTCAAACATGGAAAAAGAGCCTTAAAGGTATAAACCTAAAAACTACAATAAGTCTTATCAAAATATAATTGTAAACTATTAAAATTCCTAGCAACATTAAGTAAAAAGCTAAAAATAGAAATAGTCACCTAGTGGCTAGGTGAGCGCATGGGTCTAATCCGTAGTGAGGAACTTAAAAAGTTCATTGTAATTCTCTTATTTTTTTGCATCCTTTCCTGAGACCTTCTACATGAGGCACGTGGAGGTCATCAAGTTGTGCCTCACCCTCAAACTGAACCTAGAAATGCTTATCATCTTTTGCAGTCCACATAGAAACTAGTAGCATTCCCTTGGCTAGTATCCTTCTCTTCCAGCATAGCATTTTGAGTGAGATCCAAAGGTTCAGTCTTAGTGCTATTAGAGATGTGCATGGAGCTATCATTGGTTGATTTGGCCAAAATTTCTTCTTTTCCCAAGTGACCTTCTTCATCAACAACATCGTCCTCTTCCAAGTCATAATCTACTAATTTCTTATTCTTCCCTTTGACAACCATACGACTTGCTAATCTATTAGATCATCAAGGATTTGTGCTCCCACCCTTGCTATCTTCCTCCCCAAAATTCTTCCCCACATCATTGGAAACCTCTTGTATGGTTAATGGGTTTTGGGTTTTTCGTAAGAGGGGTAAGTTTTTTTATTTTCTTTTTTCTACCAACAATGGAGGTAGTAGCAGTGTGCTTAAGGTCACAAATACTCTCTATAACAATGTCATGGGTAGGGTACTAAGACAAAGTGAATTTTAGGAACCCCTGGGATATAAAGACATTTTTTTTTACTAGGATCAAGGTTTTCAATAATTGTTGCAGGTGGGGGAGAAACTGAGTGTGGGGCTTCCACAACAACAATTTGTTTAAGCGACCAAAGGACCAGATGGGATTATAGAGCTTGAAAATGAGATCCTAGTGGAGAGGGGTAGGCTTCTTGTCTTAGGTCAACTATTTCAACCACATCCTTGATTGAATTTTCCATAAAATTCAAAAGGAAAAATGGAAAAGAAATTGAAGTGTTGTATCGAAAGTGATAAATGGTGAAAATAATAAACCGTAAATCTTACTTTTATGGTAAAGAAGTTCATGATCATTAAACACAGCCAATCGTAGGTGGCAGTAATTCGTATTTATATTTAAAGGGAATAATGTACAAACAAAATACTCTTCTTCATAATTATATCTCTCCACATTTTATATATTAAAAAGAAAAAATTAAATACAAGTATACTAGTTGTATTCTATTTTTACGTAGTCAAATGAAAAAGAATTAAAAAATTGTTACTATTTCAAATTGTCATGAATGGTTACCTCTTCAAATGACCACTAGAAAATTATATATAAATTAAAATTAAATTAACTTAGTATGTATTGAAATGGACCTTTTCATAATTTATGATAAGGACAAGGTGTACATATCTACTCATTATAAAATAAGAACTTGTGATCTCTTTTTCAAAAGTATAGATCCTCCATCACTAGACTAACTCAAGATGTCGGTACCATTCCATGCCTTCATTTTCGTGTTAGCTTAAAACTGCAAACTACATTTACATAAAAGTTTCAAAAACCTGTTTGATAAATCCATTATGTGCATTTCTTGGAAGCTGGCACCCCATGAGACCACATTCCCTTGAGGAATTTCTCCAAATAGTTCACATGCACTGCCTATGCTTAAGCATTCTGCATACATGTCAACTAGGGCACTAGAAATGACAACATCTTCTATAAATCTCCTTACCATTATGCTTTTGTGGATGTCCATACCCTCTTCCAATCCTCCATTTGGGTGCAGAGCAGGGAGGACACTAAGTTTATGGCATTCAGCTTTCTAAATCTTCTAAATCTTTCTAAATGTTCATACCCTCTTTCGATGCTCCACTTGGGTGCATGAAAGCTTCTAAATCTTTTTCAAAACCTCTGCTCATGGCGTGCCCTGAAATCACATTTCTTCAAGGCATTTTGTCAAACGGTTAGTTCACCTTGTGTATGTTTCTGTGTTTCACTTTATTTCCTTGTAATCACAACATCGTCTGCAACCAAATTTCTTTGGGAAATTTCTATTCAGCATTTCACATGCCATCTGCCATGTCAATGCTTTTGTGTTTTGCTACCAAGGCAAAGTTGGGAGTTTGGAGCTGATCAGGAACTGTTGAATAGTTCCAAGTTCTCAAGTACTTTCTGCAACAGCCAGGCGAGTGAAGTCATCTTAATTGACCCTCAAAATTAGGTCTTTAGTTCTATGTCAATTATAGTTAATACGGGTTTGCAAACTACCACTGTTCCTTCTATCTTCCTACAAGGGAGATGTATTATTCAGTACTCCTAAAAGTTTTAGATTGAAATTAAGCTCTATATTATTCAATACTTCTGTCCACGTCAAGTAAATCTGCATTGGACCTGACTATCTGTCCTCATGACTACAATGAATGTGATCCAAAACCATGGAAGTTACAAAATTTATGAGTATGCTATGAAAACCCTTTTATTTCAAGGAGGTTAGGCATTTTGTTATGATTCTAAAGTGTTTTCTAAAGCTGGCATGAAAAAAATGGTTTTACAATACATAAGACAACATATGCCAAGCTGTAAATACAAATTTTAGAGTAGGAAAGGATGGTACATGCCTCTGCCTATTCCAAATAGGCCACTTGAAACCATATCTATAGATTTTCAGGTAATTTCACCTAGGTTCCCAGTCTTGGTATAGGTATTGAGTATGGGTTTTTATTATAAAGATTCAAGTTTTTTGTGGAGGTTTTGGAGCATTTTGTGCAACAAGATAGATAACAAGTTGAAAAAGAGACGACCTTTCATCTTCAAATTGATGGGCCAAAAAAATGGTATTACTCAACATCAATTCAGAATTCCTATAATGAAACAGTTACAAGTTCTAGAAATAAGTTATCTTTGTTAAGGGTACGGATTAAGCTCTCTACAAAATGTACTAAAGATAAAAAAATGTCAAATTTTATTTTTTTTTCTAGATTTGCGAAAACCCAATGATTTTTAACAATTTTTTTGTGCTTTTCGACTACAAAATATGCAGATCATGAAAAAAGATGCTGAAAATTTTGAAAAATTTGGTGTATTTTCCAGTTTCTGAAATTTGGTCAATAGTACATTTTATAGAAAACTTAGCTGCATTCCTAACAACAGTCATTATACTCTATTTGATTTGATCCTTGTACAAAATAAATGATCTCCATGAAGGGATGGAGAAATCATTGATGAGACAACACACTTAACACAACCCCATGTGAATAAGGCATGCCTAAAGATACTCATCTCTAAACAAGGCATAACAGTGGTCATAGCACTTAACGAAGGACGCTGATTTCTCCATCCCTTCATTGAGATCATTCATTTTGTACTAGGATCAAATGTCTATACTCTATAGTATAATGACTGTTGTTAGTTCCTTCTTAATTGTTACTCATGCATTCTCTACGAGTCTTCTTCAGTAATGTCATTTCATTCAATTATTTTTGGTTGATTATGAATTAAAATAATTTTTTCATGGTATTAATTTATCATTCCAGCATTGAATATCTAGACTGCTCAAATTTTGAAAGATTTTTATCTGATAACATGACAGGAACACTTGTGAGCTATGATGATAGGCAAACTGTGTTCAAGTTTCCAAGGTGGGAGAAGTTAAAAATCCTCAAAATTAATCGGGCAAACTATTTGACATGACTAAAAGTGTGACTTTTTACAAAATTCTTTGCCTCCTCAAAATGAGGGTCAGGGAAGAATCAAGCTCAAATCAATAACACACAGAGTTGGAGAATACGCATTAGTCATAGCCATTAATAAGCTCTAAAACACTAATGGCGACTGTTGCAAGCTTTCGCAAATACACTAACGGTTTCCATGAGGAGAAAAGATACCAGAGATGGAAGGGAAAATGGCCCTCAGAAAGGAAGAAGGAAACAGACCAGAGAAGTCGATGGCCTCACATCCGGGAGAAGAATTGGAATGCAGACCGCGACAAGCAGGGAATCTCCCAGGTACGTCACTCTCGCCATTACATCAGAACTCAACCGCTCCAACATAATAAAATAGAGTTCCATCTGCATAGGGGATCCCATAATAAAAATGGGTCTTTTTTTAAGTTTTAAAAAAATGGGTTCAACCCTGCATCAGGGAGAGACAATACTCTGAATCCCAACTTAATACCCATATTCCCAACATCTTCAAGGGGCATTCCGATCAATCCTCCTCTGCCAAAAAAAGCTTGGATGGACACTTATTGGAAGATTCATAGAAGAAGACTTGCCTTATTAGGGAACCTGAACCGGAATCCCCAGAGTTGGGGAACTTCTAAAAAATGGTTTCAGATTTGGAGACCAATCCACAAGGATGATACCCAAAAGGGATTCAATGAAGCTCCATTGGACTAGGATGGGGAAGGCAATAAGGTAGACTCTTTACATATTGCAATGGAGAAGCTAGTATCAACAAGGGACCAAACTCCTTCGATCACCTTTCCGGAGGAAATGCTAGCTGAGAGGAAGGCATACCTCTTCAAATATGCAATCATTTGCAAATTCTGGGAAATCAACATGGAATATGGTGTATTCCACAGTTGGGTATCTACAAACTGGTCGAATTCTGTCCAGATTTACTCTTTAGATAATGAACTAGGATATTTTCTGGTCATTTTTGAGGATAAATTGTCTCAAGACAAGGTTTTCCGAAACAAAAAATGGTTCTACAAATCGCAAGGTCTACATATGCAATACTGGACGCCCAACTTCAACAGCAAGGATAATGTCATCAGGTTCATACCCAAGTGGATCACACTACAAAACTTACCTATGGAATACAGAGGAAAAGAGATCATTCATATCCTGGCTAATAAAATAGGAATTTATCTTGACCATCACATAGATTGCTCTTCTGCTTCTGTGAAGATATGTTTTCTTGCAAGTCTAGAATGGGAATTCCCTGCTTCAATTAAAATTATTTCAAAACAAGGCAATTGGATTCAACTCATTACCCAAGGGGTTGAGAATCTTCCCATATCTGAGGAAAGACACCAGGAGATGGAGGTGGATAAAATAATCAGGGAGCTCCATTCAGGTTTGGCAAGAGATCAAGAAGCTTATACCAATCTCTCATTTTCTCATCAAGGAATGGAGATGGCCGGAGACTTACATTCAAAAGTTACAGAAGTTTCAGAACTGTCGCGGAACCACAATGTTCGAGGAGACCATTCAAGCTGGGAAGAGTCAACGGTCTTGCAATAACTTACCAAGACAAGGCTTCCAATAGTTGCCAGGATACTCTTTCGTTCAAGAGTCTTCAGGACTCAGCGCTGCCTCATATTTCTCCCTTGATTCTAGGTTTTCGATGTTTTCCTGCAGCATCTTCACTTTTTCCCTTGCATAAGACCATCTTCTTGAAGCCTTTCAGGTTCAATCCTTTAACTTTACAGCAAATCATTCTTCAATGGGTATCAGAAGTCCAATTGGATTTGTTAGAGGAAATAGAAGATCAAGTAATGAGCGAGGAGGAATCTTCAGATCGACCCTTGCAGCCATTGGAGATGTTGTTGGAGAAGCCGGTGTCCTCAAATGATTTGGAAAAGGAAAACTTAAATGCAGTAGAAGCAACAGAAGAAGATGACATTCTTAAGATTAAGTTATGTGACCTCAAAGCCTCAACCAAAACAAAAAGTCC
Source organism: Chamaecyparis obtusa (assembly GCA_027943335.1). Classification (NCBI taxonomy): domain Eukaryota; kingdom Viridiplantae; phylum Streptophyta; class Pinopsida; order Cupressales; family Cupressaceae; genus Chamaecyparis; species Chamaecyparis obtusa. Next base: position 87,715 of record BSBK01000361.1, read on the forward strand.
GGCCATAACATCTTCTTCACCAACCTTTCAAGGGGTTAACCTTCAAACTCTTGATTCACCATCTTCTTCTTACTCGGGATGGAGAACATCTTATAGACTGAGACTCAAAGAACAAAAAGAGATGACTAAGTTGCTAGCCCCTCAAATGGAGAAAACCTCATCCACATTTAGAGTCAAAGGAGGGTTAATTAATCTCAAACCATTAGAAGCAAATATGGATCACCTCAGTATTAATAATCTACAATCGGACAGAGGTGTACTTTCTCAAGAGTATGAGGAAACACAGATCCCCCCAAAACTTCAGGCAGTTTATGATCTTTTTGGTGATACAACATTAGAACAACCAATCAGGGATTCTCAGAAGTTAGCATATGTGGAAAGGCTTCTAGATGAGGATTTTATTGAGGATGAAGAAAGACTAATAGACATCTCAGTGCTCACCCAAGAAGAATCAAAGGAAGATCACTGACAAGATTTTTCACCAAAACGCAACAGCCTAGGACTAGCGCAATCTATTCTGGATTGTCACATGGATTGTGGAAAGATCAAAAAGCAGGGGAGAGGAAGGAAATCTAATGCATCACTCAGGAAGGAAGTTGGTGAGGAATCAGATCAAACCAAAATAACATCATACATTAATGTAGGGAAGGGGAAGTTCCTTCCCAAGTTGCAATGCGAATCATCTCCTAGAATGTTAGGGGACTTAATGCCCCTAACAAACAGCGTTTGGTCAAACGTTGTATCATAACATCTAAAGCAGAATTAGTTCTACTACAGGAAACAAAGATGGATAAAGAGAAATTGGAAATCTTCACCAAGAATTTAGGAGATTGGAAGGTTCATAGTGTTGATGCAATAGGATCCTCAGGTGGCTTATCGGTTCTATGGAATCCCAGGTTTTCTTCTTTCATTCCAATGGATCATGGACCAAATTGGATAGCTGGGAACCTAATTAGCACCAAATCCAATTTAAATATTCATATAGTGAATGTATATGGCCCCATCTCACACAAGAAGAAGGCAGAATTATGGACAAAAATCTCTAATTGCTTTGCTCAATGGCCAGAGGACAACTTTATAGTGGGGGGTGATTTCAATGCTATAGTTCATGCATCAGATAAATTAGGGGGATCTCTAAGAACCTCTCAGTCACAGAATGATTTCAGGGATTGGTTAAAAAAAAAGAGTCTTATGGAGGTGGAGCTGCAAAATGGCTCCTTCACATGGTCAAACCGAAGAATGGGCATATGCAACATCTCAAAAAAATTGGATCGTTTTCTATTTAAAGGAGACCTTACAGAATTCCCTTTTGACTTAAAAGCCTCTATCACTCCAATTTCAGGATCTGATCACTTCCCTATTCAGCTTAACATTCTCGAGGCCAACAGACCCTTGGGATGTCTTTTTAAATTTGAAAATATGTGGCTTAAAGAGGAGAATTTCTTGGAGCTCATAGATGAATGGTGGAAGGATTTCAAAGTTGAAGGTTCTAAGTTATTCTGCTTTGTCTCCAAACTGAAATACATCAAGAAAAACCTTCTCATATGGAATAGAACTCATTTTAACAACATCTTTGCATCAAAATTGGAGATTGAACAAAAATTGGAGAATCTGAATCTAAAAATAATGCAATCAGGATTGGACCATGACAGTTACTTAGAAGAAAAATCTCTCTTAAGGGATTGGGAAGATATCCTAGCTAAAGAAGAAATATACTGGAAACAAAAATCTAGAGAGTCTTGGCTAGTTGAAGGAGACAAGAATACAAATTTTTTTTCACTCAAGTACAAAACAGAGGAGAGGCATTAATAGGATTTCTCAACTCAAGGATGCTGCTGGCTCTATATTGGAGGATCAGAAGGAGATCATCAAAGAAATCACCAGATATCACTCTCAGCTTCTCAATTGTTCTATCTCATCTCCCTTGAGGATTCAACAAGGGTTATTGGAAAACATCCCAAATATCATTACTGATGCAGATAACCAGATGCTCTCTAGACCCTTTTAGGAAGAAGAAATCTGGCATACTATCTCCCAAATGGCTCCAGACAAAGCTCCAGGACCGGATGGCTTTCCTCCAAGCTTCTTCCTTCATTGTTGGAGCATTTTGGGCAAAGACCTCACTGATGCTTTGGAGGCCGCAAGAGCTTCAGGTAGATTTCTAACTGAAATCAACAATACTTTCATAGTGTTAATACCTAAAAAAGAACAAGTCATTAATTTGGATGAATTCAGACCAATTGCTCTCTGTAACACAATTTACAAAATTCTCTCTAAAGCTCTAGCAAATAGACTAAAAAGGTCATAGTCAAACTAATTGGGGAGGAACAGACCGGTTTTGTCCCAGGTAGATCAATTCTAGATGGGATAATCATAGCCCAAGAAGCGATACATTCTATCCAGCATAATAAACAATCCAGCATGATTATAAAATTGGATATCAAGAAAGCCTATGACAAGGTCAATTGGAGATTCTTGGTTAAATGTATGGAGCGATTTGGGTTTTCTAAAGCATGGATCAATTTGATATTTTATTGTATTTCAACTCCTAAATTCTCTGTCTTGGTGAATGGATCACCACAAGGCTTCTTTGAAGGCTCTAATGGCATTAGACAAGGAGATCCATTATCACCATTTTTATACATAATTATGGTTGAGGCATTAGGAAGAAGTATGATCAGTTTGCAGGATCAAAACCTAATCAATGGCATTACAATATCCTCATCCATTCGACCAGTTACTCATCAACAATTTGCAGATGACATTATTCTCATGGGTCAGGGGAGTATCCAGGAAGCTAAGCAGATTTCCAAGATACTAGATCACTATGGACAAGCTTTAGGGAAACTAGTCAATAAAGAGAAATCAGTGGTCTTCTTATTCCACACAAAAAAGAAAATCCAACAGAAAATTGTAAAAATTCTGGAATGTAAATCAGGCTCTCTCCCATGTCCATACCTGGGCATCCCGATTGACAAATCCCTCAGAATAGCATCAGTTTGGAAACCTCTCAATGAAAAGATGGACAAGAAGATGGATAATTGGAAAACTAGATGGCTATCTTGGGCTGGGAGATTAGTCATGATCAAAGCAACATTATCAGCAATACCAATATACCTAATGTCTTGCTTTTCACTTACCATAGAGGGATATATGGATATGGTGAAGAAACTTAGGAAATTTTTTTGGCCGGGTACAAATACTAAGAGGAAATTTGCATTAATCTCATGGGATAAAATATGTAAACTGAAATCTTCAGGTGGCATTGGCATTAAAAATCAATTATGGTAGAACCAAGCTCTAGGTGCAAAGCTTTATTGGAAAATAGTGAATAATCAGGATCTCAAATGGACTAGAATTCTTAGAGCTAAATATTTAGGAAACTTTAATAAGGAAGATATAGTCAGAATTAAAGAGTTCCCAAAAGGCTCGAGAATATGGAACTTCATAGCTAAGTCAAGACATATTATTGACAATAACATATCTTGGAATATCAAAGATGGAAAGGAAGCGAGATTCTGGGAAGACTCTTGGGATGGACATCCAACCATCAATTCATAGTTAGGCCCCAATCAGATTAATCATTTTTGTACTTCATCCTAGGGACCATATCTCAGTGACTATATCATCCCTTCATCCTCTGCTGCTATAGATGGTTCTTGGGAGTGGAAAGACTTCTCATCACTTCAATTAGATACAAGAGAGGTAGATAAGCTCAAAACATTGATCAAAGATAGGCCTTTTCTTCTCAAACAAGGAAAAGATGAAATCATTTGGAATGGGGCAAAATCAAGATCCTACAGTGTCAAAGAGGGTTACAATCTAATAGCCAAATCATTCACATCCAAAATAGAAGAGATCCCAGCACAATTATGTTGGAACAAGGTTGGACTCCCAAAAGCTAGGTTATTTATGTGGGCGGCATCCCAGGGTAGAATTTTAACTGCAGATAAATTTTTTTAAGATGGGATATCAGGGTCCATCCAGATGCATTATGTGTTTCAAGAATGAAGAGGACGTAAATCATCTATTATTATCCTATCCCTTTGCTAAAGATTGTTGGTACTGGCTTTATTCAAGATTAGGATGGTCATCAGCCCCCCCCAAATAATTTACTCCAACTTTTGATATCATGGCCACAAATCATGGAAGGAAGTTTATTCAGTAATCTATGGATGATCTCTCCATCAATTCTGATTTGGGAGATTTGGAAAGAAAGGAATAGAAGATTATTCCAGGATAAATTTTTGAAATTTGAAACTATAATTAACAAATTGGAGGCAGCCATAGTTGAGGTAATGAATTCTCGGATCCAAACTCAATCAGCACAACACAAATTCTTTACCAGTTGGGATGATCAGATGACAAAAAATTGGTTTGGGTTAAAAACTCCAATCACCATAGGCAGAGGAAATAGAAGAAATCAAGAACTAAGGAAGGCATGTGTCTGGAAACCCCCCCCAATTGGATGGTACAAATTAAATTTTGATGGAGCTTCTAAAGGTAACCCAGGCCCCTCAGGAGCAGGATGCATCATACGCTCTACAACTGGGAATGTGATTGCCAAACAAGCCATATCATTACCCAAAGATACCAACAATATGGTAGAATTTAAAGCACTATTGTCTGGACTGATACTAGCTCGGGAAGTAGGGATCTCAAAGCTTGAAATTGAGGGAGACTCGCTGATTACCATCAATGCAATCAAAGTCAAATCAACCCCAAATTGGTGTCTTATGGCAGTTTTAGAGGTAATCTTACAGTTAATGGATAATTTTGAATCAAAAACCATTAACCATACTTTCAGAGAAGGAAACACTGAAGCGGATGAGCTGGCTGACCTAGCAGCTAGAGGAACAAATTTGAAAATTCTATCCGACGTCAGCGGAGTTTCAACGGAGCTCATTGAATCTAACCACTAAATCAAAATGGTCAAATCAGGTCCTGATATATTTTTGCCTCAGAAGTTGACAGAACGGCTCCTTGTGGTGATAAGACGGACGTCTTTTCTCATAGCGCATAGCGAGTGTAGGAGTTTAGAACATTAAATGAGGAGTTGGATTAGGACAAGAGGAGCAGATACCTATTATACATCGAAGAGTGTCGGCGTCCGGACATGAGTTATCTTCTAGCGTCGAAAACCTTGGTTGTTTTTGGTCGTTCGCCTTTGCGCAGTTAAATCTCTGACACCAACAAATCCTATGTGTGCTGCTGCGATTGTGTGGGGCCCAATTTTTATCATGTTAGTCATTGCTAGGTCAAGGAATGAAGAAAGTCTATCCAGCGAATGGGAGTTTGCCTTTACTGCCAAAGCTCAAGGGTGGGGCCTGGTTTCCGGATAAGTCAGACGGTCTTCACATGTCAGAGCATCAACGGTGGTTGCTAAAGCGCAAGGGATTTTTCAGAGCTATGCGAAATCACACCGGCTGTTGATTCTTCTTTGCGATGTAGGGTTTCAAACTGTGGGTCCATGGTGACATGTATGCATAAATGGCGCACCCCTATTGGCTGAAGGAAATAAAGAGGTGGAGTGTTGTTAGTGGGGCTTGCGTTAGAGATTTTGATTGACGGTTGGTGTGTGATCGCATGGAATATTCTCTCCCCATGTGATCATGCGCCCAACGTCCGATTAGATGCTGTTGGTTTGTTTGCAATGGGACCACGTGATGATTCACCGTCGAGGTGTCAGGTGGGGATTGGCTGAGCTGGCAAGGGAATGTCGATGGTCATCTTCTCTCATAGCGCATAGCGAGGGTAGGAGTTTAGAACATTAAATGAGGAGTTGGATTAGGACAAGAGGAGCAGATACCTATTGTACATCGAAGAGTGACGGCGTCCGGACATGAGTTATCTTCTAGCATCGAAAACCTTGGTTGTTTTCGGTCGTTCACCTCTGCGCAGTTAAATCTCTGACACCAGCAATTCCTATGTGCATTGCTGCGATTGTGTGGGGCCCAATTTTTATCATGTTAGTTGTCGCTAGGTCAGGGAATGAAGAAAGTCTATCTAGCAAATGGGAGTTTGCCTTTACTACCAAAGCTCAAGGGTGGGGCCTGGTTTCCAGATAAGTCAGACAGTCTTCACATGTCAGAGCATCAATGGTGGTCGCTAAAGCGCAAGGGATTTGTCAGAGCTATGCGAAATCATGCCGACCGTTGATTCTTCTTTGTGGTGTAGGGTTTCAAACTGTGGGTCCATGGTGACATGTATGCATAAATGGAGCACCCCTATTGGCTGAAGGAAATTAAGAGGTGGAGTGTTGCCAACAGGGCTTGTGTTAGAGATTTTGATCGACGACTGGCGTGTGATCACATGGAATATTCTCTCCCCATGCGATCATGGGCCCACCGTCCGATTAGATGCCATTGGTTTGTCTGCAGTGGGACCATGTGATGATTCATCGTCGAGGTGTCAGGTGGGGATTGGTTGAGCTGGTAAGGGAATGTCGTGCCCACCGTCCGAGAAGGAAAATATGAGGTGGAGTGTTGTCAGTGGGGTTGGGGTTAGAGATTTTGATCGACGGCCGGCATGTGATCGCATGGAATATTCTCTCCCCATGCGATCATGTGCCCACCGGCCGATTAGATGCCGTTGGTTTGTCTATAGTGGGACCACGTGATGATTCACCGTCGAGGTGTCAGGTTGGGATTGGTTGAGTTGGTAAGGGAATGTTGACACATCGGGGGGCCCAGACTTTTCAGTGGGGTCACAACATGGATGTTCTGACGATGGGTGCATGTTCTGGTTGAGTCTTGAAGGTATACGTGAAGATGCGACGACCGTCGATCTTCTGGATGCGGGCCCAATCAAAGTTCTCGCTAGTTCGCGGATAAAGTGGGCACTAAGGTTGTGGTGAGGGATGGAGGCTTGTCGCATGTTCGCATGAGCCAGTCTTGTGTTATGCGATCATGCGACAAGCCCTTTGTGGAAACTTTATGCGGCGGCGGTTAACGGTGGTAAAGGGCTACGGTGTGTCACATGTTCGCATAGCCCTTTTCTTGGCTATGCGATCATGCGACAACTGATGAAAGACACTGTTGCGGAATTAAAGGTGGGTCAATGTGTCGGGTCTTGCCGACGTGTCCCTTTCTAATTGACCAGCAAGCGCTGAGATGGATATGCATTGTGGGTCCCATAGCCAAGGGCAGGTAACGGTGGTGAAGGTTTATGGGGTGTCGCATGTTCGCATAAGCCATTTTCAAACTATGCGATCATGCGAAAACCATCAAGGGAATGTCGTGTGTATTTTGAATCTCAATTGTTTGATCTATGCTCTGGTATATTTTACTATTTTAATATAATATTCAGCCTCAGTCCCTTATCGATAAAAAAAACAAAAAACAAAAATGAGGGTCAGGAACAAACATGCCTCTCTCTCGCGTTGTAGCTTTGGTATATCTGGGTTTTTGCACCAACCAAGAAAAAATTATCTTCTCCTATCTCTTCTCTGATTTCTACATCCGCACATCTCTATTGCATCTTCCATTATCCTGCCTTCCTATTCAAATCAGACTTTATGCTCCATTATTAGAGATTTAAAAAAAAGAGAAAATTAGATTGTTAAAAATCTTGGTATTACTTAGATAACTTATGAAAAAAATTCTAAAGTTTTTCATTATGATTCATTATTTTAGAAAGAATAGGAAAATGGATTCAGGATTTTAATTTAACAACAACGGCTCAATGGTGGATATAGAGATCTTTGTAAATTAGTGATAGTGAGGAAAATACAAAACTCGGGACAAAGGAAAAGATAAGAAAGAAACTTCAAAGGGCAGTTGTCAAGCATACAAGGAAGCTAAAAAATTCTAGGTTCTTTCTACGTATGGTTTTTTTACATCATCCTTGAGAATAGTAGATACCATGAAAAGATTGGGTTTGAACATAATTTTTATGTATGCATAATGAAAGGAGAAATGTGTTTCCATTGTTCTTGATGTGATTGAGTTTTTATTTTAAAAAATGTTTTTGTTTCCTTTGTCTGTCCTCTATTCAAACTTTGGCTTAAGAAAACCTTTAACCGTCTTGATTGCCCGTATTTTGAATTGCATGTATTTTTCATTTGTAGTTTTGACACTCAAATTAATGAAATTTGACCCATTGCAAGCTATAGAAGGACATTCAGTTGTGCATAATATGGGGTCTTTGAGTGTTCTCTTTCCAAATTTCTAGTTGTATATTGTACTATGTAACACCGATCATTCTTTAAAAAAAAGCCACTGAATCTTCTCAAGTCTCTACATGTGTTACATGTAGCTTGTGGAATACTCAATTCTTTGAGCATGTTGAGTTCTTTGTCTTTTGTATAACTTCCAAACAACAAAGTAATGTCGCTAAGAAAGTTTGGAGATGCTGAACTTATGATGTGTGGGATAGGCCCCGTGTCTTTAGCTAAACAACTCACCTAGTAGCATTCCACATAGAAACTAGTAGCATTCCCTTGGTTAGTATCCTTCTCTTCCGACATAGCATTTTGAGTGAGATTTAAAGGTTCAGTCTTAGTTCTGTCAGAGATGTGCATGGAGCTATCATTGGTTGATTTGTACAAAGCTTCTTCTTTTCCCAAGTCACCTTCTCCATCAACAACTTAATCCCCAGCATTGACAACATCATCCTCTTCCAAGTCATAATCTACTAATTTCTTATTCTTCCCTTTGACAACCACATGACTTGCCAATCTATTAGATCATCAAGGATTTGTGCTCCCACTCTTGATATCTTCCTCCCCCAAATTCTTCCCCACATCATTGGCAACCTCTTGTATGGTTAATGGGTTTTGGGTTTTTCGTAAGAGGGGTAATTTTTTTTATTTTCTTTTTTCTACCAACAATGGAAGTAGTAGTGGTGTGTTTAAGGTCACAAAGACTCTCTATAACAATTTCATGGCTAGGGTATCAAGATGAAAGCGAATTTTAGGAACCCCTGGGATATAAAGGTATTTTTTCTTACTAGGATCAAGGTTTTCAAGAATTGTTGCAGGTGGGAGAGAAACTAAGTGTGGGGCTTCCATGACAACAATTTGTTTAAGCGGCCAAAGGACTAGAAGGGAATTATAGAGCTTGAAAATGAGATCCTAGTGGAGAGCGATATGCCTCTTGTCATAGGTTGGTCGTTTCAACCACATCCTTGATTGAATTTTCCATAAAATTCAAAAGAAAAAATGGAAAAGAAATTGAAGTGTGGTGTCAAAAGTAATAAATGGTGAAAATAATAAACCTTAAATCTTACTTCTATGGTAAAGAAGTTCACGATCATTAAACACTCCCAATCGTAGGAGGCACTAATTTTTATTTATATTTAAAGGGAATATTGTACAAACAAAATAGTCATCTCCATAATTATATCTCCCCACAATTTATATTAAAAAAGAAAAAAAAGTATACTAGTCGCATTCCATTTTTACATATTCAAGTGAAAAAGAATTTAAAAATTGTTAATATCTCAAATTTTCATGAATGATTACCTCTTCAAATGAGCACTAGAAAATTATATATAAATTAAAAAAACTTTAACTTAGTGTATATAGAAATGGATCTTTTCATAGTTTATGATTAGGAGGAGATGTACATATCTACTCACTATAAAATAAGAACTTGTGATCTCTTTTTCAAAAGTATAGATCTTCCATCACTAGACTAACTCAGAATGTTGGTACCATTCCAGGTCTCCATTTTCACATTAGCTTAAAAACTGCGAACTACATTTGCATAAAAGTTTCAAAAACATGTTTGATAAACTCGTTATGAGCATTTCCTGGAAGCATGGCACCCCACGAGACCACATTCCCTTGAGTAATTTCTCCAAATAGTTCACATGCACTACCTATGCTTAAGAATTTTGCATACATGTCGACTAGGGCACTAGCAATGACAACATCTGCTAAAAATCTCCTTACCATTATGCTTTGGTGGATGTCCATACCCTCTTCCAATCCTCCATTTGGGTGCAGAGCAGGGAGGACACTAAGTTTATGGCATTCATCTTTACATCTACGAACTGTGTTTGCATGAAAGCTTCTAAATTTTTTTCAAAACCTCTGCTCATGGCGTGTCCTGAAATCACATTTCTTCAAGGCATTTTGTCAAACAGTTTGTTCACATTGTGCATGTTACTTTGTTTCACTTTATTTCCTTGTAATCACGCCATCATCCGCAACCAAATTTCTTTGGGAAATTCCTATTCAACATTTCACATGCCATCTGCCATGTCAATGCTTTTGTGTTTTGCTACCAAGGCAAAGTTGGGAGTTTGGAGCGGATTAGGAACTGTTGAATAGTTCCAAGTTCTCAAGTACATTCTGAAATAGCCAAGCGAGTGAAGTCATCCTAATTGACCCTCAAAATCAGGTCTTAGTTCTATGTCAATTATAGTTAATACGGGTTTACAAACTACCAGTGTTCCTTCTATCTTCCTACAAGGGAGATGTATTATTCAGTACTCCTAAAAGTTTCAGATTGAAATTAAGCTCTATATTATTCAACAATACTTCTGTCCATGTCAAGTAAATCTGCATTGGACCTGACTATCCGTCCCCATGACTACAATGAATGTGATGCAAAACCATGGAAGTTACAAAATTTATGAGTATGCTATGAAGGCCCTTTTATTTCAAGGAGGTAAGCCGTTTTGTTATGATTCAAAGTGTTTTCTAAAGCTGGTGTGAAAAAAATGGTTTTACAATACGTAAGACAATATATGCTAAGCTGTAAATACAAATTTTAGAGTAGGAAAGGATGGTACATGCCTCTGCCTATTCCAATTAGGCCACTTGAAACCATATCTATAGATTTTGAGGTAATTTCACCTAGGTTGCCAGTTTCGGTACAGGTATTTGGGTATGGGTTTTTATTTTAAAGATTCAAGTTTTTGTGGAAGTTTTGGAGTATTTTGTGCAACAAAATGGATATCAAGTTGAAAAAGAGACGAACTTTCATCCTCAAATTGATGGGAAAACAGAAACTGGTACTACTCATAAGAATCCAATAACATGAGTTGAATTTTTTATATGAATTCAGAATTCCTATGATGGGACAATTACTATTACATGAGTTGGATTTTTTATATGAATTCAAAATTCCTCTGATGGGACAGTTACAACTTCTTGAAATAAGTCACCTTTGTTCAGTGCTATGACTATTGTTATGCCTTGTTTAGAGATGAGTTTCTTTAGGCGTGTTTTATTCAGATGGGGTTGTGTTAAGCGTGTTCAGTCTCATCAATGATTTCTCCATCCCTTCATTGAGATCATTCATTTTGTACGAGGATGAAATGTCTATATTCTATGGTATAATGATTGTTGTTAGTTCCTCCTTAATTGTTGCTCATGCATTCTCTACAATTCTTCTTCAGTAATTTCATTTCATTCAATTATTTTTGGTTGATTATAAATTAAAATCATTTTTTAGTTGTTTTAATTTATCATTCCAGCATTGAATATCTAGACTGCTCAAATTTTGAAAGCTTTTTATTTCAGTAGGATTGCTCTTCTTTTCTATGCTGCATGCATTGGTTTTCAACATTGTCTACAAGTTTTGATAAACGACTGTAATACCATTTTTTAATCAGCTATTAAAATCAAAGCCATTGAAATACGCTCACTCTCCTAGAAATTAATCACGAACAGTTCATAAGATATGAGTGTAACGCTGTCTAATATTTTTCACACTTCGGCATTATTGTCACGGTGGTTTATTCCTCAATAGGACATGTACTATGTTAGAACTTTCTTGTCATTTTCTTGGTATTGTAATTTCACAAATTTTGATATGGTAGAGTTGATCACCAGCGTGTCAACATTTACCCGTGGCTATGATACATAAGAATACTTTTGGAAAAAAATCTAAATATTCCCCTTAGTAAGCCATGCTTTATACACATTTTGCATTCATCTATGGTTTAGTTTTGAAACTGTTTTGTTAGTCATACCTCCTTTTCTTTTTTTTTTCGGTTAAATGAGGGGTCAAAGTTGAGAGTTTTATATTAAAATAAGAAAAAAATAACAAAGTTTTTGTAAAGAACTAAAAAATTGAAGGAGTAAATGTCTGATTTCAAAAATTACCAATACTACAAAGTAAAGTCACAATTGACCTAAAACATGATCTACAATTGAATCAAACACTAGAACCTGCGAGATCAAGTTTGCAAAATAAAACGAAGCAAAATAAAGTATTAAAGTTTTTATCTGTTACTCCTCAGTCTAATGAAGACAAAGAGCCTTTTTCCTCCTCATCCTGTTCAAAGTCCATCTCTTGGGAGTCTTCCTCTGCTTCCTCTGCTGTCTCTTCCTCTTCATCCTCCTCTGTCTCTGCTACTTCCTGCTCACTGTTCTCCTCTTCCTCTGCAACAATATCACCTTCATCGCTCTCCACTGGCTCATCTTCTTCCTCCTCCTCCTCCTCCTCCTCAGAGGAGTCCTCACTGCCCAGGCCCTCCAATTTTTCATCATATTTGTATTGATATACCCATCCCAGATTCTCATCCAAACATAGCCATACCTTTATTGTCACTTTTATAAACATTAAATTTTTCATTGTCATCATTTATCACACATCCTCTCATGTTCAATTTAGATTTTGTGACTGTTTGTATGAGTTAAGTAATATTCATTATATAACTATTTTGTTATTATACATGCAAATAAAAAGACATATAAAGATGCATAGCACAGGTGTTCCCACTCTTCACTCATACAAACATCACCTAGTTGCGGTAAGATATAAATGGAATAATTGTACTATTCATGAAACATGTCATGAAAATTCAGATAATATTAGTATACAGAGTTCTCAAAATACTGTATAACTGACACACTTCTGAATTATCATTTAAAATCATAGTTGGTACTATAGTGGTGATCTGATTAGAAAGTAGCTATATCTTTGTAGGATTTTATTATTTTTTCTTGATCTTTGATTGTTCTAATAATGTTGACCAAAAATAACTATCTTACAAAAAAAATTATTAATCAAAGTACACAACTGTAAACAACATGGATCATACATTATTTATGAGGGAAGATCTGACTTTATGTGAGCAAAATAACCAGTTGAAAACATCTACTATAGTAGAAATCCGATAAAAAAAAAAACAATTACAATGCCAATTTCATTCTATGTAAATTACAGCAGGCATGTTAACCAAAATAATAAGTGGGATGTCACCTGTGGCAGCCGTACGAGATCCTTTTTTTTTGTTCTATTTGAGAGTATCCATTTACCCAAATTTTGTGTGCTCGCATTTCTACTTCCCGTAAGCGAGCCCGGACTTGCTCAAGCTGATTAGCAGCTTCTTTACACAGTTCTTCAGAATTCTGAATACTACTATTCATATGTTTATTATCTATTCATAAATTGAACTAATTTATATTTTCTTCCCAAACCAAACACGAACCTTTGACATGTAAAGACAACCTGCTACACAGCTATGACAATGTTTGCAGATACCTTAACTTATTATGAGTTTTTGGGATGAGGGGATGAGGAACTTTTTAAAGTTTTTAAATTTTCAAGTCATTTTTGATGATAATTTGGGAAATAGGAAAATTTCTATATATAGAAAAATTTTAGTTATTTATATGATAACATGGATATTTGATGAAGTATGTATATATACACCATTGAATCGTAATATATAATATTTGTGTTAAATTGAGCGTTTATTTAAGAATCAAAGTTAAACAAATTAACAAAATTTAAACCTTGAAAACCTAACTTGCAAATCCAGCCATCTTGCTCATTGACACTTCTCATCAATGATACAATTTGTATACAATTTGTAGTTTATAGACTGACTTCAATTCTTAAAATCTTACCAGATATGCTCATCAATCCCATTATAAATATGGGAAGGTTAGAAATCAGTTTCAATGCTTGAATTCATGTATGTTGCACCTTCTGAGGCTAGTGAAGGCACAATTCTTATAAGGTGTCACTAATATCTCCTAAAAGGTATTCACTTGTGCAAGGGTCCTTTGTAACGAGAAGTTGTCTAGAATTCTCCATAAGATCAGAGCTACACTTTTACTCTCCATTAATCTTTGAAATCGTAAATTTACTGTACAAGTTAAATCATATGAAAGAACATATTTCATGTTGTAGTGTGTATGAAATTTATCAAAACACTTATTCACCATTGTTGAGAGCCCACAGAAAGAAATGTAAAAATGGTATTTTTTAAAGCACTCTTAGTATTTTTTAATGTGTTGTGCCGTCCCCAAATCGGTTAGAGAATGTCACAAACGGTCTTTATCCATCCCAAGATTGGGAGGACATCTCCTCTGAGAACTGCTGCTGCCAGCATCTGCAAGATGTTTCCTACTATATTCCAAATTTTGAGGACGGCTAGACATCCCCCGTTCTCAAGATGTCCCAAAAAGTCCCTGAGTTTCTTGCTAATTCCAGCTCACATTAATTAACAATGTCCCAAAAAGTCCCTGAGTTTCTTGCTAATTCCCGCTCACATTAATTAACAATTTCCACTTACAATGGTCTATACCACCTATACAAACGGTAGATCCCTGAATAATAGATGTGAATGAGCTGACACCCCCTGTAAAATCATCCCAAAATTGATCAATACTGTTGGCACAGTTGAATATTGGTGGCTTGGTCTAGTATAGTGTCAACAAAAGGGCGTGAGCTACAGATATTTTAGTCCTTTATCAACGAAATTTCAAGTTATACTCTTGTTGTTTCGAATTGCTACGAGAAAAGAGTTTGTATTACCCAGCTTCTTTGAGAATGAGTACATAAATTTTGTTTGATCCACATTTTTAAAGTTCTATTTTACATGTTCGATTTCAAGGTTATTCAATCTCATTTGCATTTGAACATCTCAAGATTAGTGCCCTTTCTCTCTTTTTCCTTCAACCTTTCAACAAAGTTTCTCAGTTCCAAAGCTTTTCCTTTGAACCTGAACAAAAGCAAGAATAAGCTTTTCCTTTAATCCCGAACAAAAGCAAGAATAAATTTGTACATATCATTGATAGCATTCATAGAATCTGCAACTTTGCCTTTGGCTATCATAGAAGATAACTAAGCAATGTGCAACTTTGCCTTTTTCAACAACATTACCTGCTCCCACTCCCCTGTTTTATCTAAGGCGACATCCGTGATAACTTTTGCTACAGAATAACACTTATCGAACTAATAATAATTGTGCCGGTAGCCAATGATCTAGTAGTTATGTCCAAGAACTCTTCTATATAGTTGAAGCTAGATTAAGATTACAATTTTGAGCATAAGTCCGAGCTGTCTTTCCCAATTGTTATATTGTTCCTTGGCACAAGTGAGCCATCAATCTGAGCAGCAGAGGAAAACCTACTTCAACCCTCCATATAGCAGTAGAATAGCAAATTTTTTTGGTATCCTTGGACAATCATCCGGATTCCAATGTGTGTGCGCAAGTTACGAATGTAGGGCATCGTGGAAGGAAATCTTCTTCGCAGGTGCATCCTTAGTATTATAGAGTGCCACGAGGCCACATTCCTGTGAGGTATTTTGTCGAACAGTCGTGTGTTCCTCTTTTATGTTTCAACATTTTGCGTGTATATCAACAATACTGTAACCATTTCATACCCTGAAACCGCAGTTCTTTAACGCAATTTCTCCCACGTCCTGTTTTATTTATGCTTTTAAATTCATGTTCGCCAGAGTTGTAAACATAAAAATGTTCAACAGATGAATGGTAATATTTCATTGCAAACTATATGCTTTATCATATAAGAATCATATATGCTTAATCAAACCCTCGAACGCATCTGCCTCTAAAACACTAGTTGACTTCTTGTTTTACGATACATTATTGATATCAACTGAAACTTTTATGTTTGGATTGAAAGGCTAGGTAGATTTGCTAATTGTACTTGATTAAAACAACAGGAACAGACAGAATTACAGATTAGCATTTAATTTTATCCTCTCCTCAGCATAAATCAAAAGGTCACTACCAATATTCCTTATACTTCCAAGTATGTCCTTTCTAAAGGGGTTTAGCAAGCCGATCTTTCAAAAATTTAATCTCTTTCGCAATTAGCATCATTTTTTCAAAATATTTCTTTGTAGTCAATATGATTTTGCAATTGGCTTTCCTTCTGCAACTTCTGTTCAAAATATGCTAGTTGTATTTGTTAATGTGAACCCTACTCACCTTAGCCCTGAGATCCTTTATTTCAACTTTGAATCATCCATTCTTACGAGGATTTAATAGTGTCAATTACGGCATTCCCTAGCTCGACATCCTTTCGAGGCATTTTTTTGAGCAACCTATGAGGCCTATTGCAGATGCTTCCACCTTTTGGATACATGTTTTCTAAGGCATTTGCAATTATAATCTCTATAAAGACACTCCCGTGTCATTCGTGTTTTGGTCGATGTCGATACAATTTCTCAACTTCTGTTTTCTGCGCTCATGGGATTCTTCACTCTCCCTTGTCCTAAATTTTAAAATCCAGAATCCTTTAAGATTCCTGAAGTGTAGCACCTATACACGTCTGCACATTTTATATCTTCTGCAAAGGATCAGTGGAGGTTTACAAATTCTTTAAGACTTCATCTCAATGAAAAAAATGACAGCGAAGGATTGAGATTATTTTAATTAAAGATAATTGATCCAAATGAACTTGACAAGAATGAGGGAAAAACATGATAAAAATTGATAATTTGATAGGAAAAGCTCAAATTTTTAAAAAGGCACTTCATCTAGGCGATATCTGTTTAATTAGCTGTTCAGAAATTTTTGGCAAATTGTAAGTTCAACGAATTTATAGTGCAATGAGAAAAAGCAGTTTATATTAATATTTATAGAAAAACCTTTACAAAAATAATGAAATTACAGACAGAGGGAAAACCGACAGGCTGCCAGAGTTATTTATATAATACTTTTCCCTCTAAACATGAAAATATTATCCCTTATTAACCAGAAATTTCAATCGATTTGACGTTTGGCTTCGGCTCCGGTTGCTTTGGCACTGTCACCGTCAGCACTCCATTTTCCATTGCAGCTTTCACTTCCTCCACCTTTGCATTTTCCGGCAAACGGAATCGCCGCAGGAATTTGCCGCGCGAGCGTTCCACTCGGTGATATTTCTCGCTCTTTTGCTCCTCTTCTTTATTCCGCTCCCCGCTTATCTGCAGGATCCGTCCGTCTTCCACTTCTATTTTCACCTATTCTTTCTTCAGTCCTGACAATTAGCAACACATTTGAACATCATCATCTCTATACTTCAAAATTTCAAAAATTGCAAAGACAACAGCCAAAATCTCAAGCAAAAGACATGTACTTGGAGAGAAGGAAAATAGAATTAGTTACCTGGTAGATCGGCTTTGAAAATATGAGCATCAGCAGTCTCTTTCCAGTCGATTTGTGTATTGGCAACAGCAGCTGCATCCCTGGCAAATGCTGTTGAAGGAACCATATCCCTCGTAAAGGAGGAATTAAAAGCTCCCAGGGTATCCCACAAATCAAGAGAAAATGGATCAAATGCGTTCGATTTACTGCCGAAGAAGCTGGGAATCAGAGACATCCTAACTCTTTTCTGGAACAGGTAGAAATTGTAGATTAGATAGTGTCTTTTGCAAACTCTGGAAATCACCTTTCGTTTATGCTGAAGTAAGTATTGCAGAGGAATAATTTATACTACAAGGGGGAAATGTCTAGAATTTTCCAGAAAACACTGGCAGTTTCTTTTCGCTCACTGGACCATTCGAGTTCTTTCCACAACAGTCTTCGATGAAGGGGGTAGTGGAACTTCATATTACTTGGGGCCATACCTTACAAACTTGATCAAGATGTACGAATAAGATACTTTGGATATGGATAAACTTTTGGAAAGTTCTTTTTGAAAACAATCTAGATGTCATCTATAGGGTGAAGGACTAGTAGTAGTCTGAAACCTTCATTTTTTTTAGAAATGTAAAATGGACACTTAGCTAGCTATAACTATGGTTTGAGGGTGTGACTAATCACACAACTCGTTAAAATAGAACACCTACTAGAACGTGCTCAAAAATTGATTTTTTAAATATTCGACTGAAACTTAATCTAAAAATCCTTAGTAGTTGTGTTTAAAAATATCATTTGTTATTAGCAGAATATTGTATTTCTATATAAAATATAACATATATGCAACTTCAATGGACCAAATACCTATTAGTAATCATAAATATTTGTTATATCTAACTTTTATATCCAACACAAAAAGACCAATACTTCAGCAAAAAAATATATTTTGTTGTTATAAAAATAACATATTATTATATAAAATATAACTTATATCTAACACAAAGAGACCAATAGTTAAACACAAACTTTTTTATAATTTCACACATTTCATAGAAAAATACAAGGCATTTAAGGGAGAGGGACCGATAGTCGTGCAGGGTCGAATAGTCGATCACCCACTTGTGAATATATTATTCAGTCTTACCACATATTTTTACTATATATTGTAATTAAATAATCTACATGTAAATAAAAAAATCTCCAAATGTTGATAAAAATGGACCAATACTTGAACACATGAGAACCTATAACATTAACACATGAGAACCTATAAATGTTATAGTAAATACACAAATAATTTCATGAACGAATGTAATAAATAATTTTTTGTTTCAAATAAAATATCATAGCTATCTATTATATGTGTGTCACTTAAAAATTAATATGTTCATTTAATAAAATAAGATGCTCACTTAAACAAATATTGTTATCTTATTGTACACATACTATTCTTATGTGTACAACTATTGGGGTAGCAATGCATATGTTTTAGAGTATTTCATTTAAGGAGATGGAGAAATCATTGATTAGACAACACACTTAACACAACCCCATTTGAATAAGGCACACCTAAAGAAAGTCATCTCTAAACAAGGTATAATAGTGGTCATAGCACTTAACAAGGGACACTAATTTCTCCATCCCTTCATTGAGATCATTCATTTTGTACTAGGATCAAATGTCTATACTCTATGGTATAATGATTGTTGTTTGTTCCTCCTTAATTGTTGCTCATCCATTCTCTATAAATCTTCTTCAGTAATGTAATTTCATTCAATTGTTTCTGGTTGATTATAAATTAAAATCATTTTTTAGTTGTATTAATTTATCATTCCATAATTGAATATCTAGACTACTCAAATTTTGAAAGCTTTTTATTTTAGCAGGATTTCTCTTCTTTTCTATGCTGTGTGCATAGTTTTTCAACATTGTCTACAAGTTTTGCTAAACGAATGTAATACCAATTTTTAATCAGCTATTAGAATTAAAGCCATTATAATGGGCTCACTCTCCTAGAAATTAACCATGAACAATGTTGGAAACTGCAATTGAAACAATTGTTGTATTGTCATTGATGGCAAACCTTAATTGGTAAGACTGTTGCTACTTAGGAAAGTACTATATCTATTTGAGTGTTGCTAAGGGGCTAAGCAAGGTTGCTAACAATAGCACCTAAGGAAAGGTTGAGTTATCTTGATACTAAAAAGTGTACTTGACTATGTTGCATAATGATGAGATAATGTATTGTTTATCTTAGTAAGACTGAATACTAAACTGGTAGGCTTAACCGAGTAAAGAATGAAAAAATCATGTGTAAGCCGAGTGATGTTAGTGTCGACCAAGTTAGTATATGCCGAGCAAAATTATAGTGTCGATCGAGCATCAGTAAATTGCCGAGGAAGATAGTGTAAGCCGAGGAAATAGTTTTAGTAATGACTGAGCTTTCTACATGAAGACCGAGTGAACAATCACAGTATTGATTGAGCATCGACAATTTTATATTTGAAGAGAATTTAATTTTGGAGCCAACATTGTTGAATTCTTGGATTATGTAAAACGTGTTGACTTTATTTATTGATTGTTTGGAAGCATTAAATGCATTGTAAAATGTTTTATTGTAAATCTTTAAAAGATTTGAAGATGATTCTAGAAAAGGAGCCGAAGAACATGAAGCGGGTTGATTCAATGAATCTGACCTAACCCTAAGATCTACGAATGAGATTGAGCGGCAAAAGATGAGTTAACCTAATTGAGAAAAATATAAGGGAACCTGAGCATTTTGATATGCATGTACATGGTGAATAGAGAATGCTGGAAGAGGAAAGTTTTATTGATTGAATAAGCAGAAAAGGCTGAAGGAGAATTGTGGTGATTGCTTGAAGAAAAGTTCCAAGCAGATCAGAGAGGAAATGGAAAAGTTTTAAAGTCAGTAAACCAGCATTAGTGCACGGAATCAAATCTGATATTTGCAAAGTGAGTTGTATATTTTTCAGATAATACTGCTGCTACTTTTTAACCATTGTAATGGTCAAAATTGTTTTAATAAAGGTTGACCTAACAGTCATATGTTAAATCCTTTGAACAAGGTTGCATTCTAATAGAGTGTATGTAAGTCCTATAACTAGGCTCACTTTTAACAGGGTGATTGAAATCCTTTAACTGAGTCACACTTGAAAGTGTGTATTGTAACCTTTGACAGGGTTGGCTTTTTACCGAGCTCACTTCAGAAGAGTGAAAATAATAGTAGCATGTTACAAAGTGGTTTTTCTCAAATTGGGTTTCCACTATAAAACTTGGTGTTTAGACTTGTGTGAATGATTTGGTTTGAACATTACTATGTTTTGCAAGTTAAGTTACAACTGGGTAGTGGACTGCATTGTTAGATGTTTCTATTATTGAATCAGTGATGACCGAGTTTGTTTTAGTTATTAAGGATCAGTTTTTGAGATTGTTTTATACATCGGGACCTGAGAATAATTGATTCACCGCCCCCTCTCTGCTGTTCTAAATCATATTAACAAGTGGTATTAGAGCTTTGTTGCTTATTATCATGGTTGACAGAAATCAAGTTTAAAGGGGCTTGAAGCAAATGATCAAGCACTAATACATTTGGGGGCATTTTGCGATGGCTATGTGTCACCATTGCGACGGCTATGTGTTGCAATAGCAACACCCATAGACATCGCTATTTTTTAGTCACAAATTGCGACGTCTATGGGTAGCCGTCGCCATTGCGACGCCCTCCCGTCGCAATGTCGCTAAGATTTGTTAGCGGCATGGGCGTCGCCCCCCCGTCGCATGGCTTCGGAGGGCCGTCGCAATTGCGACGGGCCTCCCAAGCAATTGCGACGGGCACCTGCATCGCATTACGATGGGCTCCCGTCGCAATTGCGATGCCCGTGGGTGGATTAAAAAAAATAAATTATTTAATACATTGCTAATGAACCACATTAATGGGTTTTTCTTTCAACAAATGAGGACAGCCACTGTAAAGACAACATGATAATGTACACTCACTATAAGGATAGTCACAAATGAGGACATCTCACAGTGACTATCCCTTGTGTAATTGCCACTTGAATGTATTGCTATTCAGCCACATTAATGCTTTTATTCTTCAACAAATGAGGATAGTCACTCTAAAGACAACATGATAATGTACACTCACAGTGAGTGTACATTATCATGTTGTCTTTAGAGTGACTATCCTCATTTGTTGAAGAATAAAAGCATTAATGTGGCTGAATAGCAATACATTCAAGTGGCAATTACACTAGGGACAGTCATTGTGAGATGTCCTCATTTGTGACTGTCCTTACAGTGAGTGTACATTATCATGTTGTCTTTACAATGAGTGTACATTATCATGTTGTCTTTACAGTGTCAATATATGCATTATTACTTAAACTGAAGAGTACTCTAAATAATATGTCATTGTGGAGTTCTGATTGCTTCCAATTTGATATATGCTTGTTCTACTTATGTATCTAGCATCATGTAAGAAAATTTGTTGCTTTTAAAATAGATTCATTTAGCCATGAAATGCCTGTGCATGTTACATACAAGATTCCAAGGCCCAAAACTGATTACTCATTATAATTCATGTACAGAATGATAATCAACCACAACGAGGCATGCGTAGGCACTGCTTAGATTTTGAGGCATTAGAAGCTCGTAGAAGAAACTTGACCAATGGCTCATGGAATGCAACAAACTTATTGCCTAAAACAGGAGCATTGGTAACCACAGATGATGGTTCTGAAAAGAACACTTCACCATCAATGTCACATGAGGGAACTGCAATTTCTGATGGCAAGCAACTTGTAGTATATAAGAGAGATGCAGGTACAGATGCTGGGAGAAGTTCCCAATCTTTATCTGTTGGACAGTTTTCATCTGCAAAATAGATTATAAAAAAATGAAAATATATCAGAGATGTTTGATATTGATACAAAACAACACAGATTCATTTCTTCGTACACCTGTATATCATAAAAATCCTTGCACACTTCAAAAAATTGTATTGCCTTTTACTTACTCAAAAGTAATTTACATAAAGCAGTCATTTGATTAACATGGATCCTAATATTCACAAGTACATGGTCATGTGCTCCATCGTAGCATCTTATAGATTTAGATCTGTTCTCTGAAATAATTCAATGTTTTGTTTACAATCCACAAAAGAAATATTTTCCCTCGTCTACTTAATCCTAAACAAAAGGCCATATAGCAATATAGATAGAACTATATAATAGAAACCATAAACAATGGTAACCTTAGCAGCAGCAAGAAATTGTTGCAAAAACTTTACCTTATCATACCCAGATTGTTGCTTTGCCTGGCGGAGGGAAATTTGATCAGTAAAATTGACACAGAGTATGCTGTCTCCATTGTCATGCTGGATAACAAAACACCAACTTTAATGGGCATGTACTGTCCCTTGTGTAATTGCCACTTGAATGCATTGCTATTGAACCACATTAATGCTTTTTTCCTTCAACAAATGAGGACAGTCACTGTAAAGACAACATGATAATGTACACTCACTGTAAGGATAGTCACAAATGAGGAAATCTCAGAGTGATTATCCCTTGTGTAATTGCCGCTTGAATACATTGCTATTGAACCACATTAATGCTTTTTTCCTTCAACAAATGAGGACAGTCACTGTAAAGACAACATGATAATGTACACTCACTGTAAGGATAGTCACAAATGCGGAAATCTCAGAGTGACTATCCCTTGTGTAATTGCCGCTTGAATACATTGCTAATGAACCACATTAATGCTTTTTTCCTTCAACAAATGAGGATAGTCACTATAAAGACAACATGATAATGTACACTCACTGTAAGGATAGTCACAAATGAGGACATCTCACAGTGACTGTCCCTTGTGTAATTGCCACTTGAATGTATTGCTATTCAGCCACATTAATGCTTTTCTTCTTCAACAAATGAGGATAGTCACTCTAAAGACAACATGATAATGTACACGGGCTGTAAGTGTACATTATCATGTTGTCTTTACAGTGACTGTCCTCCTTCAAGTGGCAATTACACAAGGGACAGTCACTGTAAAGGCAACATGATAATGTAGAGAAACGTTGTCATTTGTATTTTCAACAGTGCCGAGAGAGATTCCCTCCGCGAAATCACAGCTACAATTTCTGAGTACGTTGGGTTTATTTTTCTTTTGTCATTATTATGTAATCTGGTATTCAGCTGTTACAGAGCTAAAATACCCAGAAATGAGGACATATCTATGTTGAATTTATTGTTAGCGGCTTTGGTTATTTAGAAGTTTAATTTTATTTGTTCATCTTTCAAGCACAAACGTTTTGTGGACCGTAACATCTTCATTGTTTCAGGTATGCAATGAAACAGCCCTAACTTGCAACTACCTTCACGGTACTTGTGTACATTATCATGTTGTCTTTACAATGACTGTCCTCATTCAAGTGGCAATTACACAAGGGACAGTCACTGTGAGATGTCCTCATTTGTGACAAGGACAGTCACACATGAGGACATCTCACAGTGACTGTCCCTTGTGTAATTGCCACTTGAATGTATTGCTATTCAACCACATTTATGGGCCCGTTTGGACCACAACACATAGTAGCATCTACAGAGAAGAATATCCCAGGTGTAACAAGTTGTAAGAATATACCAACAGTTCTAAGAAGTTCCCTAGCACATAGTAGCATCTACAGAGAAGAATATACAACATGAGGGCAGCCACTGTAAAGACAACATGATAATGTACACTCATTGTATGTGTACATTATCATGTTGTCTTTACAGTGACTGTCCTCATTCAAGTGGAAATTACACAAGGGATAGTCACTGTGAGATGTCCTCATTTGTGACAAGGACAGTCACACATGAGGATATCTCATAGTGACTGTCCCTTGTGTAATTGCCACTTGAATGTATTGCTATTCAACCACATTTATGGTCCCGTTTGGACTGCGACACATAGTAGCATCTACAGAGAAGAATATCCCAGGTGTAACAAGTTGTAAGAATATACCAACAGTTCTAAGAAGTTCCCTAGCACATAGTAGCATCTACAAAGAAGAATATGGGTCAACGAGGTTGAATTCAAAGCCATGCAATCTAATGGTAATAGTAATATCATAATTTGACATACTATCAGAAATACTTCCTAAATAGACTATTCAATCTTATAAGAGATGGATTCATGAGAACTATTATTTATGAAATATGAGTCAATGACTTTAATTAAAAAAATTACACAATCTAATTCTTGTAAAAATATCAAAATTTGACACATTGAAAATACCTTCCAAAAGTATCGTTAATTGATCAATATGAATCACTACTCATGAAATATAATTTTATAAACCTAATCTAAAAACTACACAATAAAAATCTTAATAGCAATATTGTAAGAAACTATTCCCAAAAGCAAGCCTAACAAAATTTGATGAAAATAATTTTTGTTTCACTCAACTTTGACATTCACAACTTCCTCTTTTATTATAATAAGAAAAAAAATGTCTTTTTAGATATACCTCATGAACCATACTCGAATAATCTATCATTTTTCTTCTCAAAAACATATTTGCAGAGCCTGCTTCTTTTACTTGTTTGTACTTTTATCTCTCTGATGGAAAGGGTTCCTTCAGGACACATTTTTCCAAGTTCACTGCTTGAGATATTTGAGGAGGGTTCCCCTGCTTGAGTATCCATCCAACCCATATTCGAGTAGTTCTACAATTGCACAGTCTAAATTAATAATACTGACAATTGAATGATGAATGATGATACATAGAATTGATATAAACTAATCCTAAAAACACTAAAACATTATTAATATATTTATATTTCATAAATAAAATTGATATAAAAGATCTAGAAAGATACATTAAAAAATAGAAAAACAATAATTTATAATAGAAGGAAACTTAAATTGCTATTTAAAAAAAAAACAAGAGTCTTAAATCTTATCATTTTGTTTCATTATCATCCATAAGTACACACCTCTAGCATAATAATTATATTTTACCACCCATAAAATGAAAAAAAGATTTTCACAAGAGAAATTGAAGCTAGATTATAAAAATGAACCATCTTATTGGAAACTGGAACTGTTATCATACCCAAAAGGACTACAAAATTTCACCTTATCATACCCAGATTGTTGCTTTGCCTGGCGGAGGGAAATTTGATCAGTAAAATTGACACAGAGTATGTTGTCTCCATTGTCATGCTGGATAACAAAACACCAACTTTAATGGGCATGTACTGTCCCTTGTGTAATTGCCACTTGAATGCATTGCTATTTGATGCAGGGGCATCCCTAATGCAAGCCAAAGACACCATGATTGAAGGAAGTTGCCATGAAGCCAAGGAGTCAAATCCTATCAATTGGAACATAAGATTTTCACCTTGGAGCTTTGAAGGATTGACTGGTGAAAGGTCCTTTTGATTGACAAATCAGAGTCTTTTTGAATGACAATAAATTAGAATAGGAGTTTTAGATGTTTTCTTGGTTTGTAATAAATATTAAGGATTGATTTTATCTCCTTATAAACATCCACTTGTTGGACACAAGACCCCTTGGTGACTTATAAACCTTGGGCATCTTTTGAGTCCTTGGATGAAATGAGCATAGTAAGTGTTTATTAGGTGTCTTTTAGATGTTGTTAAGAAGTTTGAAGGTCCAAAATAACTTTAATAAGGTTCCTAAAGTTTCACAACACATTTTTAACCTTCTCGGCAAAGTTGTTTGCAAAGTTGTAATGCAACTTTAAAAGTTGCTTAGCAAAGTTGACATTTGTTGGATAAACTGTTCTAACCACCTAGATGGTTGAACCAATGTTTGGAGAGTCTATTTTAGGCTTCAAATGGTCGAAGACAGACAGAGAACCAGTATTGTAATCATTTTGCTTTCATAAAAAATAAAAATAACCCTGTTTTAGTGCATTTCTGGTGAAAAACGAACTCTGTACGGCTGTATGGATGGTGGTTGGATGATAAAATTTGCCTGGAAGTTGTAATAGTGATATCTAAGGGGTTTCTAAGTTTTGCTGCAGGAAGTAAGATCTAGAACCTTAAAAGTCTCTTTTGATAGAAAATCAGGGAACTTGTCCCTAAAAGGAAATTTGTTATTGAATGGGATTGAGTCCATAAGTTGTTGTGTGATCCTTGAAACCTTCAAATTCATTACTTTGCAGAGTTTAAACATTAACCTATAGAAATCAGAGCCTAATTGATTGGTTGAGTCATTTTGGTGTCTTGAAGTGGGTTGGGACATAGATCCAAGTTTCTTGCTAACTACTCTGCATCACTATTGAACCACATTAATGCTTTTTTTCTTCAACAAATGAGGACAGTCACTATAAAGACAACATGATAATGTACACTCACTGTAAGGATAGTCACAAATGAGGAAATCTCAGAGTGATTATCCCTTGTGTAATTGCTGCTTGAATACATTGCTATTGAACCACATTAATGCTTTTTTCCTTCAAGTGGAAATTACACAAGGGACAGTCACTGTGAGATGTCCTCATTTGTGACAAGGACAGTCACACATGAGAACATCTCACAGTGACTATCCCTTGTGTAATTGCCACTTGAATGTATTGCTATTCAACCACATTTATGGGCCTGTTTGGACCACGGCACACAATAGCATCTACAGAGAAGAATATCCCAGGTGTAACAAGTTGTAAGAATATACCAACAGTTCTAAGAAGTTCCCTAGCACATAGTAGCATCTACAGAGAAGAATATACAACATGAGGGCAGCCACTGTAAAGACAACATGATAATATACACTCATTGTATGTGTACATTATCATGTTGTCTTTACAGTGACTGTCCTCATTCAAGTGGCAATTACAGAAGGGACAGTCATTGTGAGATGTCCTCATTTGTGACAAGGATAGTCACACATGAGGACATCTCACAGTGATCGATTGTCCCTTGTGTAATTTCCACTTGAATGTATTGCTATTGAACCACATTAATGCTTTTCTTCTTCAACAAATGAGGACAGTCACTCTAAAGACAACATGATAATGTACACTCACTGTAAGGATAGTCACAAATGAGGACATCTCACAGTGACTGTCCCTTGTGTGATTGCCACTTGAATGTATTGCTATTCAGCCACATTAATGCTTTTCTTCTTCAACAAATGAGGATAGTCACTCTAAAGACAACATGATAATGTACACTCACTGTAAGTGTACATTATCATGTTGTCTTTACAGTGACTGTCCTCCTTCAAGTGGCAATTACACAAGGGATTTGTGTTTTCATTTGTGTTTTCAACAGCGCCGTAACCCTCCGCGAAATCACATCGGGATATAAGGGCAAAACAAACAAGAACGTTGTCATTTGTATTTTCAACAGCGCCGAGAGAGATAAACAAACTTAAAACTCAGACTTAAGAAAGATGAAGGCAATGCTTCAAAAGGCCGATGCCCTAAACACAGGAAAACACAATACCACCATTAAATGATGCCCTAGTCACCGTATTAATGCTGCCAGCTCCGTACCAGTATGCTGACTGCTCACTTTCATCCTGTGATAAAGGTAACTTCATTAATCATACTTGAAATGGCAGCATACGAACTAAAGCTGATGAACATTTATAAACTAAAAGTTTAAAACTACAGATTACAAATGTAGTAGTTTCATACGAAAAGAACTTGATGTCTGAAATTTACCATTAGAAGTATCCAAAGGAATACCACAGTACTGTTGAACTTGGAGAATCGGAGATGATCTACACAGCAAGGTTCAATAGCTGTAAGGACTGTTACACCATCTTTAGCATTTGAATACATTTTCTCCTTGGCTTCTGGTGGATCCTCAAAGACCCCCAATGACGTTTTCCCTACAATTATCAATTATTTGTCAGTATGAGATATTAATAAATAAACATTAATCACAATATTAGGCAAACAATGTTCTTGATGTCTGAATCTAAATCATAGAAAGCTCTAATAAAGCAGTTCTCAGTTTCACATTAAACTAAGTTTCAATTTCAAATGGTTATAATAATTTTTGCAAGTTATAAGTAGCTGGTTACAGTATATGACATAAAAAGAAAAAAAATCATTTCTACTCTTTCCTTCTTTTTCTCTTTCAACGAAGCTTTTGCACCACACAAATGCATACCAAGAATTTCTCAGGAGGTTTCAAGACCATTGCATACCAAACTTATTCTCTGCAGATGCTACTGTGTGTCGTGGTCCAAACGGGCCCATAAATGTGGTTGAATAACAATACATTCAAGTGGAAATTACACAAGGGACAATGACTGTGAGATGTCCTCATGTGTGACTGTCCTTGTCACAAATGAGGACATCTCACAGTGACTGTCCCTTGAGTAATTGCCACTTGAATGAGGACAGTCACTGTAAAGACAACATGATAATGTACACATACAATGAGTGTACATTATCATGTTGTCTTTACAGTGACTGCCCTCATGTTGTATATTCTTCTCTGTAGATGCTACTGTGTGCTAGGGAACTTCTTAGAACTATTGGTATATTCATAGAGCTTGTTACACCTGGGATATTCTTCTCTGTAGATGCTACTGTGTGCCATGGTCCAAATGGGCCCATAAATGTGGTTGAATAGAAATACATTCAAGTGGCAATTACATATATTATAATGTATCTGTCTAGTCCTCATGACTGCTCATAACAGTACAAGTGATATTTTTTTGGGGGTGGGGAAAGGTTCGAGACTTTCACCTGTATGAAGAATCCTTTCTACCTAACACAAAAATGCACCCCATAAAACATCTGATTGGTTCGAGTATCTTTGAACTATTTGGGTCTATTGACAACACTAGACCAGTGTATACAGAATGACTAATTTCATGCAAGACAATGTGATGCAGAGTGGTCAGCAAGAAACTTGGTCTTAAGCCCCAACCCACTTCAAGACACCAAAATGTTACACCTAAGCAATTTAGCCTCTGATTCTATCAGACCAGTTTAAAATCTCTGTACTAGAGGGACTTCAAAGGTTTCAAGATACTTCTAACACCTTATTGACTCAATCCCAACCAAGACCAAATTTCCTTTTAGGGACAAGTTCCCTGATTTTCTACCAAAAGAGACTTTATTGATCCTAGGCTTTGCCAACCCAATCAAACATTTGAAAACTCTTAAGATTCCCTAAAACATGCAGAATCATGCATTGGTTGTGTTCCAAACAACCCAAGACATCAAAATCACAAATAGACCTAGTGACTCTAGTAGGTCTCCAAAACCTGTTCTGCAGCAATAACTCTTCAATTTGACAAAGGACCTTATGAACTTATATGTTTTTTGAGTACCCTTTTTGATGTTCTAACAATCCTCCAACTCCTAGACCCTGACTCCACTCCAGCATATCAATGTCCTTATTGAGTCCACAGACCTAATGCATGCCTTTGGGTGTGGGTTCCAAAACAAGGCATTGAAAATGGGTGCATGAAACCAAGATCAGAGTTTGAAGATGTCCACCATGCTCTAAAGATCTAGATTCAACAAGGTTTGAGGTCCTTTACTTGCCGCTACCCTCTGATCTTGCATAATCCATCAACTCCTAGTCAAGAACATTGAGATTCTTGACCTAGGGCTTGCTCTCGAAATTCTCTGGCTTAGTATCCTGTTCCAAAGCTTTTAAAATATGAAAATAAACCCCCTTAACTTGCATTTTACAAAGAATAGAGGATATCCTATGGTTTATTTGCAAGTTAAGGCCATTTGAATGCAATAACCCAAAAAATGAGGGTTTGACAGAACAACAGATAAGAAAAAGGAATAACTTTGATATAAGGTGTCTTGAATCTACCAAATAAACTCTCAAAGCATAAGATATAAATACTCTCACTTCCACACTGGTCTGCCCTCCCTTTCACATCCGTACACTGTACAGTGCTTGAAGGAAATGCACAGAAAAGGCTCTGAAATAGTGGCTCTATCTGACAGAGAGTCCATGCTAGGCTTCATGACTAACCTAGAGCACATTCCTTGTTATGGAGGAAGTTTGAATGGTGAAGAACTTATGGAATGGATAGAGGACCTAGATAACCATTTTGACTAAAAGTATCTTATTAATAACCATTTTGACTACAAGTATCTTATGGATAGAGGACCTTGATAACCATTTTGACTCATTTAGTATCTTATTGAGCTTCACTTTGTTTCAAGAATATAGTTTAATATTCTCTACTAAACAGGGCCAACCACATGAAGGTGGAAGCTCATTTGGCCCCACCCCCCTCCCCCTAACATCACTCTACATTCCCCGTTAACATCTAACATTCATTCATTCTTTCAATTATTAATAAAATGTAACATTCAATCAATATCACATGATAACATTCATTAACACATTAGATTCATTAACATGCAACATTCATCAATATGAAAATAAACACATAATTCATGAACATTCATTAGCACATAATTAAATTCATTGAGACATAAAATTCAGTCATTATCAATTAAGGTATTTAGATGACAATCATTTCTTTTTTCTCTTTCTAATTTTTTTTTCTATGTAAGCTCTAAGAGGAGCATCAGTGTTATCATCAATACCCCCCTCATCAGTTGTTTTGTTCTCTGTTCTTGATGATCTCAAATTCCTATGCTACTGCAAAGGGGGGTCCTCTACAATAACAAATAAAAGAGTTAAATTTAAAATATTTAATTATAATTGTTACAAGTATTTAATTATTTTAAAGAACATAACTGTGGCACTCTTTAATTACCTGATTTGGCCACATCATTTTGTCTAGACTCAACCTCAACATGCTCATGAGCACTGACCCCTCGATCCTCTACAGTTGCTATACAAAATGTTACATTAATCCAAACACCAATTGTAATTACATATAAAAATTTTAATAGCAAATGTATACCTCCACCACTAGGATGCACATCATGCGAACCTTCATTATGCATAGATTGTGTAGAAGGATTGTCAGGCTGCATTCCAATATCCTACACATTGTTATCATTGCTTTCTTAAAATAGATATACTCACTTTATATTAGAACTTAACATCAAATAGCCTAATTGGTAAAGTATTCAATTTGAAATAAATTTCATTTAGCTTATTTACCTGTGGCTCAGATGCATCATTATTTGAACCTTGCACACTGATTTCAGCTCGTAGCCGTTCAGCCACGGCTCTATAGCCTTTTTGGAAGCCAATTCTCTTGTCCTCTTCTGTGAGGCATCTATTGAACTCTGACCCCTACATTTTTGCTTGGTATGGTGAATTTTACTTGCATTGTTTGATCAAAAAAAATTTCCTTGCAATATATAAAAAAATTGATACAAGTTTTCATTTACTAATACTTACAACTCGTGCTTGAAGTTTGGAAAAACCACCAGAGCCGAGCTTGTGTGTCCCGTGCTTTTCTAATCTTGCCTTTGTTGCCTTTGATGTGTCAGGCAATCTATGAAAAGTTTGAAATATGTTAGAGACCAGTACAGGAAAAATTTAGAGGTTAATTAGTACATAATTACAGGAAAAATTTAGAGGTTAATTAGTACATAATTACATTCTCAAAAGTATCACATACCTTGCTCTACTCTCTACTAGCGTAATTCTTTTTTTCATGCCGGCTTTATACTTTCCATCCAAAATCAAAGCCTGCCACTCAGCCTCAAGAACACAGGGCGGACGCTCGTGCCTTGGGTTAACCTCTAAATATTTCCTGTACTGGTCCCTAATATACTTCAAACATAAACCAGCTCTTTCAAGGAGCTTGTTTCTCTCGAATGCACGAGGTCCAAAAAGCTGGGTCATACTATGTACAAGATCATCCTTCAACTTTTTATCTTGGTTATTCCACCTTTTAAGTAAAAAAAAACATGTTAGACTCATAAATGAAGAGAAGCTACCTTTAATATAGTTCAAGAAATTGATGAAAAGGAAAACTATTCTAGTAATGATATGAAATCAAAATAGTGGTTTGGGGTTTTAGTTAGGATATGATGTTCCACCATGTACGTAGGGTGGGCCCGAATATCCGCAAACACTCCTCACCAAGTTTTCACCAAAAAATATCATTCCCTACAAAATAATCATGGGATCATTAGTCGATGAAGAGTGATCAAAAACTAAATTACTATTATATCACTATAGAATAATAATAACTTTAAAGTACCTAGAACTTTGGCTACTTTTAAGGGAATGCCTTCATCATCGCTGATGATCAATACACAATCCTTCACCGTTCCCGTACTAGGAACACGGGAACATCCAGGAAATGATGTTGCATCGGGACTTGTTGCATCTCCTATTGCAAAAAATGAAAACCATTATCAAATGCCTCCAAGAAATAATACTTCAAGGGAAATAAATTGGTGCAGAGCACCCATGGCACAAATACAATCAAGGGATCTACATCGTAAACACATAACACTTAAACACATAACAAAAGAGAGAAAAAGAGGGATTTGTGTACCAGTAGATGGTGCAACAGTTGGTGCATTTAGGCTGTGTGTTGTTGACATGGCAGTCGGCAAGACATTTGTGGTTGTCCTGGATGGAGGTGGCGTTGTCATATCATCATGGAAAGGAGCTGAAGAATAAAATTGTTAGAGCATGCATAAATATAGAATGCGTGGACTAGCATGGACAAGATTGTTAGAGCATTAAAAAAAAGATTGTTCGAGCATGTATTGTCAATGATTATGATCATTCCTATATATATTCAGTGGAAAACACAAGTGGGGAATGGAACATGTGATCTACCTGAACCACTTGCAGTACCGGCCTCATCATGGGAATGGGGTTCAAAATTACGCAAATAACTCTGTAAAGACAATGCATCCATATTTTAATTAATGTCATAAAAGAGCATAACATAAAAACCATTATTGAACTCTTGTAATAATTAAAAATTTCATTAATACTTACTTTAAAGTTTTCAGAAGTGCACAACAACTCAGCTGCCCTATCTTTTATTTCCTGAGTCTGAGGATGTATGGATACCAAACGTAGAAGTTCTTTCCCAATTTTCTTTAGCAGCTTTTTAATGGAACTGATCGGGTCATCGATCTCTGCTAAATCAATAAAAAAAGGGTCCACAAGGGGGGACTCCTGAGGGACTGTAGGTTGCTTTCCCTCTCTCCGACCACCGGCCCTCTGTGACAACAATAGTATTAGTATTATCAAAATTACTCCAAAATAATGAAGAAAATAACATTAAAAAAAATAACATTTTGCTTCTATCTAGTTTGCACAATTACAATGAGTTTTACCTGCTCATGTGTAGATGAGCTAGGAATATTGTCACCATCACCTTCGGGCGGTTGCTCCATATTGTGCCCCTGTGTCAAAGATCAAGTATAAAAATGTTAGCCAAAAATTTAATAACTAAATGGTATGTTGGAGTCATTGATTAGAAGTTGGTTTAATAGTATGTACCACCCCCATGATAGTAGCCTCGTTTGTATCTATGCGGTTCAAATTGTAATCAATAAGCAGCTCTTCCCCTGCACGTATTGATTTTATCGCACAGATGAATACACGATTTCCCTCGCGCGCCTCAAATATGCAATTGTGTTGCTTTATAGTTGACCCAGGTTGTGTACTATTTATAAAACCCGCAATATTCCCTGTTGCTTTTGGCCTTCCATCAATGTATATAGCCACACTTTTACTTTGATTATTGTCTTGCTGTTGTATATAATTTGCCGAGAGTGCATACCTACGCATACTTTTTTTATATTGAACAATATGCATCCAACTTTTGTAATCGTAACATGGTCCAACATACTCCATCAATTCAGAAACTTTGTTGTAAGACACCTTTATGCCATCCATAGAAAATAGGCCCAAACCATGTAATGATGATGGTGCTATGCGATATATCCTCTCATTAACACAAAAATCAGTGTTTATTGGAGGAAGTTCCTTGGGTACCCAATGTTTCTGTAGATGTTGGTACCTCAAGGGCACCTCGATGTCGCCTTTCGTCTCATCATCATAAGAACATGACCCCCCTTGAGCAAGGAAAAATTTCATGTGTTTATTGAATTTCCTTCTAGTCCTTTGACCTCTAGTTAATCTCCCTATTCTAGATAAACTGCATGTCTCACTTTCCTCTTCTATTCCTATATTTCCCTCACTTGAGGAAGACACTTCTGACAAATACCTATTTGCTGGTACCTGCAAATGGGAGAGATCTTAGAAGACATCAATCTTACTATTGATAAGTGTATTAAATAGACTTTCTATAAGGTGTATTGACTTATACCTATCGATCCATGAGACTGTGCGGGATGCTCTTGAAAGGGGTTCAATTTCCTGCAAATGTAATTCAATTATCGTGAGCATAATCACATCATAATTATAATCACATCCATCATAAGCATCACATAAAAATTAAAAAAATTAAAACGTACACATTATAACACTAAATCAGGCTCACATTACACATTATAACACATTATAACACGTACACATTATAACACATTAGCAGTATTCTATTTGTAGTTGAAACTTGTAGCTTTTAAATAGATAATGAATAAACTATGTAACCATTTAAGACAAATATATTTCTATCAAGAAATGAATATTAAATACATTAAGGATTGATGGCATACCTTTAAATTTCATCATCATCATCCTCATCATCATCATCATCATCATCATCATCATCATCCTCGTCATCATCGTCATCATCATCGTCGTCGTCGTCATCATTGTCGTCGTTGTCGTCATCATCAACATCATCATCATCAACATCAACATCATCTTCATCATCATCATCAGTAGCAACATCATCGTCATCTTCTTCTTCTTCTTCTTCATGAAAATTTGTCTCAGGAACATCATCCAATAATTGTCGATCGTGATCATCATCTACATCATCTTCTACTTCTTCTGTATCTTCTTCTTCCATCGCATTATACTTTATCGGCCTTCCTCTCAGTTCATGTCTAACAACAAATGACCAACCCGGTTTATGTGAAACCTCTGAGTAAAATACCTGTTCACATTGGCTTGGAAGAACATAGGGCTCATCCCCAACTGGCTCAAATGACCTTGTATTAACCATTGTAAATCCATTATCATGTTCAATAACAGTTCTATTAGGATCATTTGGATTAAGTCGTAGCCTGTACCATTTGACAACGAAGAGTACTAATTTGAAGGAACTAAAGTTGCACTCAAGTATATCATCCAAAATGCCATAGTATTGATTTTTAGAGTCTTGAGGATCTAAGTCATTTCTAGATGAAATATTAGTCACTTGAAAGATTGCAGTTATTCCAGAATCACAAGTTTTCTTCGTGTCATCCAACACTTTGACGCGAAATTTTTGACCATTACAGAACATACCCTTGTGGTGTTTAACCTGCAATAATATGTGAAACATGTCAAAATTATTATATCGTGAGTTGATAAACATACGGGTGATTAATAATTTTGTACGTACCTGGAAATCTCTTAAACCATATGCTAAATCTATTTCCCTTTGCGTAACATTAGAATCTCCATTACGATGAGCTTCTTTAACCAATGAAGATACACCTTCCCATGTTAATGTGTGACCAGAATGTTGACATCGTTCAATCCACACCGTCATCCAATCAAGATTGTTTGCAATATACAAATGTAGTGCATCCCACTCTCGAGCAACTGTACAAAAAAAAAATAGACGACTTACAACCGATTTATTTTGAAGATTAAGAAATAATTTATTACAATAACATCTTATAATTTATTACCTGTCACTTTCCTCAATCTACCTTTCCCATCAAGTACTCCCCTTTGAATTTTTTAAAAGGGTCGAGATCCCAAATGCGATCTACATGGATATTTGAAGCAAACTTAGGAAGATATTCAGTAATGTACACCATAGTCTGGTATACCATGTATCCCTCTACCATAGAACCCTCAGGATGTGCTCTTTGTCGAACCAAAGCCTTCAAAGATTTCAAGTGCCTCTCAACCATCCACATTGACCTAGTGTGTGCAGGTCCACACAATTCAATCTCCTCAACTTGGTGTATGAGGTAGTGTTCTTGTGCATTGAAAAAAGTTGGAGGTAGACACTTTTGCATTTCACACAGTAAATGAGGAATTCTTCTCTTCCAATAGTTTATATCTTCTTTATGGATTTCTTTAGATGACAACCACCTACATTAAGAGATTCAAGTCACAAAAAATATATAAATACGAGACTTTACAAAATAATATACAATAGATTACATAGCAAGAAAAACAAATCGTGAATATAATAAATATATACAACAAATTGAACAGATATTACTGCTTACCTCATGTATTTTCCAAGATCATATATCACTTGTTTGATGTTATTGTTGAAGTGCTCTGGGAGAGATAGAGGTAGCACGTACTGCAGTAATTATAAACCAATCATTTCATTATTTTCTAACATAACATAATGAATAGTACACGTAGTTTATGAATATATTGTAAATACAGAAGAACATAACTTACCTTGATGAAAGTATGCCAATCATGCATTTTGAGCCCTGGCCCAAATTCACTTTTCTTTGATATGAGATTGCTTATGTTCCTAGCAAATCCTGTGGGAAATCAAATTTTTCGTATGACTTCTTTTATGGCATCACTTTGCTGCTCCGTTAATAACCAAGGAAGGGCACTTATATTAATCTGATCTCTATTGCTATTTGAGTGAATGAAATTCTTCAGTGCATGATTGGATTCATGAATGTCATTACAAATTTTGACAATTTTTTCTTTGTCACGCCTTCCATCCAGTATTTTCCACAATGTCTCTGTTATATTCTTTCCAACATGCATAAGATCAAACAAATGCACAATTTGTAGGTCCTCGTAGTAGGGCAACCTACTAAATTGTCTGGGATAGCTTTTTAGTCCCTTTGGAAGGTTGTCAGTAGTGCCTTGACGACCTTCACGATCATCAATTACATAATTAGTAAACAAAAATCACAATAGAAATATATAAATTAAAAACATAAACCATTAAGTGGAACGACATTACCTCGATGATTAATTCTATTATATTCCAACTTCCATAGGCGAGGTGTCATTCTTCATGGCTTTGATGTAGTCTCTTCTTTCCCATTGAAAAGATGTTTTTCCATACTTCGATACTTATGATTCCTGTGGAGGAAGTGTCTGTACTCATCAAACACATGCTTTCCTAAACTTTTTGAATGACGAGATTTCATCTTTGGACCACAAACTGGACATGCAAATTTTCCCTTTGTTTGAAGACCTACAAGATAATGATATAATTGGATTATTAAATATGTTGATTTTTATAATTAGAATTATCATGCGCAACTTGAATTCACTATAACATACCACAAAAATGTGTTAGCCCTGGGGCATCATGTATTGTCCATACAAGTATTGCATGGAATTGAAATTGTCTTTGTCCTATTGGTCTAGACACGTCATACATAGTGACACCGTTCCATAACTCCACCAACTCGTCAATAAGAGACTCAATATATACATTCATATCTTTAACTTGATATTTACCTACTTGAATGAACAGTAACATTACATAATTATTGTGACCATTTTACTGTAAGATTTGTAAGTACATGTAAATTAATAACTATCAAATGATAAAATACCTGGAACAATCATTGCCAACATAATGTGCTCCCTCTTTATTGACATCCACGGAGGAATGTTATTGTTGATAACAAAAACAGGCCACACCGAGCAAACAGATCTCATCTCTCCAAATGGATTGACACCATCCGCTGCTAATGAAAGCCTGAGATTATGAGGTTCTTCTTTGAAGTGTTGCCACTTTTCCTCTATGTGCATAAATGCTGAACCATCCGCAGGGATTCGAATAATGTCATCTCGACTTCTATTGCGTGCATGGTAATCCATAAATTGTGCCAAGCTAGTACACCTGAATAATTGTCGCATCCGTGGAATAATGGGGATGTAACGAAGAACCTTGTGAGGCACCTTTTTTGTTATTCGATCTGTTCGATATCTACTCATATGACATACAGGGCATTGTGTTGCAAATTCATGTTCTTTATAATATATAATATGATCATTGGGACAAGCATGTATTGCTTGATACTCCATTCCAATATCTTTCATAATAGCAGATAATTCTCGATATGAGCGAGGTAGAATATTTGATGGTGGTAACAAAAACTCACCTATCAATCTATAGCAAAAAATATAAGTTGTTAATATAAACAATATTAGTGGTACATTATTCACCCTTGGTTAACTATAAAGACATATATGACATACCTTAACATACGTGACATTGTTATGTTGGATAAACCATTCATAACCTTCAAGTTCAACAACAACAATACAGCAGAGCGAAGAGTTGTTTGGGAGTCTTTGTATAGGGGCTCATATGCCTTCTCAAGTAGAGGTACATCGAGGCTATCATCATCATCATGATCAGATCCGCTTGGACTAAATGTGTCATGGATCAATGTATTTATACCATCATCTTCAATTGTGTTTTCTGGCGCATGATCGTCATCTTCCATGGGATCATTATCTTCACCTTGGATATTCGCACCCCCATGTTCCTCCATATCATGTACTTCCCTGGGGAGATCAACCTATATAAAATTGATTAACATAAATAAACCATGATCTTCAACTCATCATCAAGTGATTTCATATGTATATAAATTGTTAAAATGATATAATGAACAACTTACCAGTGGATGATAGTCATGCCCCCCTTCAATGTGACCATTCTCCCTACAATGTATCTTAACTGTTTTGATTAGCAGTCTTCTACGGTTTAAGCCCTTACAAATTTTGCAGGGACAATAACATTTTCCATCACCTTTTCTTTTCAAGTTAGACCACAATCTAGCGATTGTCTCCCTATTTTGTTCTTCACTTATATTATTTGACATGATCGTTCTTCGCAGGAAGCAAAAATTGGGCTATGAAAACTTCGGTCTACAACTTTCAGTGACTAAGCAAAATTGTCAAAAGTACACAAATCTTCTTAGACCTAGTTAAATCCTTTAATATTTTAAAAGTCTAGTTAAAATATACATTAGATTAAAAAATATACAATTTTCATGCCTGAGCACGCGGCTACAACTAGTGCAATGGTCTTCTTGCTTAGCTCTAGAAGCTCTCTAGCAATCAAAACATATAAGCTACAAGGCCTAACAGCAATTTCAAAACATATAAGCTACAAGGCAAGACATATTACATGACATGGCAAAAGGATTAAAATATACATTAGATTAAAATATATACAATTTTCAAACCTGAGCGCGCGGCTATAACTCATGCAATGGTCTTCTTGCTTAGCTCTAGAAGCTCTCCAGCAATCAAAACATATAAGCTATTAGAATTCATTAACTTTCTGTAATTGGAAAACTCTATTTGATATTAGACCGTAAACTACTACTATTCTCTCCATAAGAACTAAGTACAAAATTCTTTCAAGTTCACATCCATGATTCCCTTTAGATTAAAATATACAGCAAAAATAAGCTAAAAGTCTAGTTAAAATATACATTAGATTAAAAAATATACAATTTTCAAACCTGAGCGCGCGGCTATAACTCGTGCAATGGTCTTCTTGCTTAGCTTTAGAAGCTCTCCAACAATCAAAACATATAAGCTACAAGGCCTAATAGCAATTTCAAAACAAGGGTCATCAAAAGAACCAAAAACAATGTGTGCAAACAATACCTTGTGAAGTGGTATAGACAATTAGAAGATGCTACTATGTGCTAGGGAACTTCTTAGAACTGCTGGTATATTCTTCCAACTTGTTACACCTGGGATATTCTTCTTTGTAGATGCTACTATGTGCCGTGGTCCAAACGGGCCCATAAATGTGGTTGAATAGAATAAATTCAAGTGGCAATTACACAAGGGACAGTCACTGTGAGATATCCTCATGTGTGACTGTCCTTGTCACAAATGAGGACATCTCACAGTGACTGTCCCTTGTGTAATTGCCACTTGAATGAGGTCAGTCACTATAAAGACAACATGATAATGTACACATAAAATGAGTGTACATTATCATGTTGTCTTTACAGTGGCTGCCCTCATGTTGTATATTCTTCTCTGTAGATGCTACTACGTGCTAGGGAACTTCTTAGAACTGTTGGTATATTCTTACAACTTGTTACACCTGGGATATTCTTCTCTGTAGATGCTACTATGTGCCGCGGTCCAAACGGGCCCATAAATGTGGTTGAATAGCAATACATTCAAGTGGCAATTACACAAGGGACAGTCACTGTGAGATGTCCTCATGTGTGACTGTCCTTGTCACAAATGAGGACATCTCACAGTGACTGTCCCTTGTGTAATTTCCACTTGAATGAGGACAGTCACTGTAAAGACAACATGATAATGTACACATACAATGAGTGTACATTATCATGTTGTCTTTACAGTGGCTGCCCTCATGTTGTATATTCTTCTCTGTAGATGCTACTATGTGCTAGGGAACTTCTTAGAACTGTTGGTATATTCTTACAACTTGTTACACCTGGGATATTCTTCTCTGTAGATGCTACTGTGTGCTGTGGTCCAAACGGGCCCATAAATGTGGTTGAATAGCAATACATTCAAGTGGCAATTACACAAGGGACAGTCACTGTGAGATGTCCTCATGTGTGACTGTCCTTGTCACAAATGAGGACATCTCACAGTGACTGTCCCTTGTGTAATTGCCACTTGAATGAGGACAGTCACTGTAAAGACAACATGATAATGTACACAAGTAATGTGAAGGTAGTTGCAAGTTAGGGCTGTTTCATTGCATACCTGAAACAATGAAGATGTTACGGTCCACAAAACGTTTGTGCTTGAAAGATGAACAAATAAAAGTAAACTTCTAAATAACCAAAGCCGCTAACAATAAATTCAACACAGATATGTCCTCATTTCTGGGTATTTTAGCTCTGTAACAGCTGAATACCAGATTACATAATAATGACAAAAGAAAAATAAACCCAACGTACTCAGAAATTGTAGCTGTGATTTCACAGAGGGAATCTCTCTCGGCACTGTTGAAAATACAAATGACAACGTTTCTCTACATTATCATGTTGCCTTTACAGTGACTGTCCCTTGTGTAATTGCCACTTGAATACAAATGACAACTTTTTTTTTTTGCACTTATATCCCGACCAACATAAGGTCCATTTGTAATACAACAGGATAATGTACACTTATAGTGAGCGTACATTATCATGTTGTCCTTAGAGTGACTATCCTCATTTGTTGAAGAAGAAAAGCATTAATGTGGCTGAATAGCAATACATTCAAGTGGCAATTACACAAGGGACAGTCACTATGAGATGTCCTCATTTGTGACTGTCCTTACAGTGAGTGTACATTATCATGGTGTCTTTAGAGTGACTATCCTCATTTGTTGAAGAAGAAAAGCATTAATGTGGTTCAATAGCAATACATTCAAGTGGAAATTACACAAGGGACAATCACTGTGAGATGTCCTCATGTGTGACTGTCCTTGTCACAAATGAGGACATCTCACAATGACTGTCCCTTGTGTAATTCAAGTGGCAATTACACAAGGGACAGTCACTGTGAGATGTCCTCATTTGTGACTGTCCTTACAATGAGTGTACATTATCATGTTGTCTTTAGAGTGACTGTCCTCATTTGTTGAAGAAGAAAAGCATTAATGTGGTTCAATAGCAATACATTCAAGTGGCAATTACACAAGCGACAATGTCATGAGCCGTGACATATTGAACTTAGTATAATAATAAAATGATTAGATGATATATAATAATCTATTATTAACGGTATATAACAATAATATATAATTATTATCAAAAGATAATAATAATATATAGTTAGCATAATAAGTAATATGTTAATTAAATAATATTAAAATATTAATAAATAATATAATTATGATTATAATTATAATATAAATTAATAATAAATAATTATTAATAAATTATATATATTATATTATAATAATATATTAAGTAATAATATTAAATCAATTATTGATATAATAATTTTAATATATAAATAATATTAATAAACCTCTCAATATAAAACAATATGTTATCACTATAATAATATTTATTATAATATTATTAATATTACTAACATCATTAATTATAATATTTAATAATAAAAATAACATTAATAATAATAATAATAATAATAACGTTTAAAGCAATATCGAATATCTGTAATCGATATACATCTACATTAAACATCTGCATTATCTATCACGATGAGGAATGAAGAAGTGATACAACAATCACTAGTCATTACACATTGATACCATGAGAGGATGATTAATGAACCAAATACTATGAAGTCAAGATCAACATGATATGAATAAGGGATAGGTCGCTATGTGTTTCAGAAGATGTATTGATAAGCAAGAAGGATAACCATTCATATATTATAAATAATCATTAATTGCACAAGTTTAGACAATGACATATCTGATAAAGCAATATCAAACATGAAGACCCGCTAGCAAATATGCACCATCACTTCCTATGTTATCATGACAATAACATAAACTAGATTGAATTCTACTATCTATATCAATAGACACCA
Source organism: Chamaecyparis obtusa (assembly GCA_027943335.1). NCBI lineage: Eukaryota > Viridiplantae > Streptophyta > Pinopsida > Cupressales > Cupressaceae > Chamaecyparis > Chamaecyparis obtusa. The sequence goes on from BSBK01000361.1 coordinate 130,560, forward strand.
CATAGGAGGATATCGACTAAAGGATTGAAAGATTATTGATTGTCTGAGATAAACCACATCTTGTAGAAACACAAAAGCATCAGTGATTATATCACAAGCTATTGATGAATGAGGCATCAGTCATGGATAATAAGTACAATGTATCCTTAAGTATTAACAGGAATGGAAGTCAATTTGAAGATCAAACTCCATTACCATCAATCAACCAATAAATGGACAATTATTAGAAAATGATATCGACTTATATCGGAGTAGAAAGATTGGATATAATCATAACAATATGGGATAAGGCAAGAGTTAATATCGATTGACTAAATACTAATGATAGTTAGACCAAACTAATACAAACACAATGGATGTTAACTACTGGTTGCACTACCAATTAGGGAAGATTACCTTCATAAAAAGATTTGATATTGAGTCAATCTGGGAGTTATCTATGATCAGAAAATAATGAAATAATATTATGTGAACTGTCGGATTATGGAAAGGTGTGATTAACAAAGGGACATGGAGGAAGAAACAAGACACGTCTCATTCATAGCATCTCTTCATTTGTTAAAGACAATATAAGAATGCATTCTCGTCAGTCACTCAAGGCATCATTAGAACTTTATTTACTTATCCATATTTGGATATACTCAATAGAGCATCTGCCTTTGGCAGTTTGGTTTCAAGTTTATCATTGCAGATCAGAGACAACACCATGATTGCACAGATAGAAAGGATAGTCAGAAACAACATCAATATTTGAAGTTGCAAGCATATAATTCAGAATCTGAAATAGCAACATATCACTCATAGCGATATTACACATTTGCATAATTACATCATCATATCAGACACAACAAATACATTGCTGTAAGCAATACTTATTGATTGTATATCGATATTGTTTATATCAGACATAGCATCATTATACTATCACTATAAGTGATAGGAAACATCATATTCATAGCATATTTCATATCATTATATTTGACAGTGCTATTAAACATATTGGTATCAATATCATCTTGCACACATATTGTGATTGAATCTGAAATAGCGGTTGATATCTTAAGTAACCTCCATTACTTAGTTTAATTGTAAGTATCTGATAGAGTAAGTCTGAGAAGTGGAGTAATTGTTCCTATTTTCCAAGTTAGCCAAAAAGGGGACATTACAGACAATCACTGTGAGATGTCCTCATGTGTGACTGTCCTTGTCACAAATGAGGACATCTCACAATGACTGTCCCTTGTGTAATTCAAGCGGCAATTACACAAGGGACAGTCACTGTGAGATGTCCTCATTTGTGACTATCCTTACAGTGAGTGTACATTATCATGTTGTCTTTAGAGTGACTATCCTCATTTGTTGAAGAAGAAAAGCATTAATGTGGTTCAATAGCAATACATTCAAGTGACAATTACACAAGGGACAATCACTGTGAGATGTCCTCATGTGTGACTATCCTTGTCACAAATGAGGACATCTCACAATGACTGTCCCTTATGTAATTCAAGCGGAAATTACACAAGGGATAGTCACTGTGAGATGTCCTCATTTGTGACTGTCATTACAGTGAGTGTACATTATCATGTTGTCTTTAGAGTGACTGTCCTCATTTGTTGAAGAAGAAAAGCATTATTGTGGTTCAATAGCAATACATTCAAGTGGCAATTACACAAGGGACAATCACTGTGAGATGTCCTCATGTGTGACTGTCCTTGTCACAAATGAGGACATCTCCCAATGACTGTCCCTTGTGTAATTCAAGCAGCAATTACACAAGGGACAGTCACTGTGAGATGTCCTCATTTGTGACTATCCTTACAGTGAGTGTACATTATCATGTTGTCTTTAGAGTGACTGTCCTCATTTGTTGAAGAAGAAAAGCATTAATGTGGTTCAATAGCAATACATTCAAGCGGCAATTACACAAGGGACAGTCACTGTGAGATGTCCTCATTTGTGACTGTCCTTACAGTGAGTGTACATTATCATGTTGTCTTTAGAGTGACTGTCCTCATTTGTTGAAGAAGAAAAGCACTAATGTGGTTCAATAGCAATACATTCAAGTGGCAATTACACAAGGGACAATCTATCATTATGAGATGTCCTCATGTGTGACCTTTGTGAAGGCAAGTGCTAATTTGTACCCAAGTTACCAATATTGTGGCAAAAGTGGGAATGAAGCATTTAGGGGTCAAATTGGGCAAAGAAGTGTAGAAGTGGCCTATGTGAGGTCTAAATAGCCTAACTAAGTCATGGTTAGGGTCTTATGGTGTTTCAACAATAAGTTTTGAACCAAAATCCCAAAGGTTGTAACAAGTTGTCAATGTTGTCATTCACAACATTGACAACATTTGTGCAAGGGAGCATTTTCGAGTAAGATGGTTATGTAACTATATGAAACCATTGAATTAGGCATCATATCAACTATAAGAGGCCTCCATCGATCTATGCAAAAGGTTGGGGGGAAAAACATTTGGAATTAAGAAGATTTGTAGAGTAACACGGTTTTAGTGAATTCTTGAGTTTTTTTGTTTCTTTGTTTTCAGTTGATTAATGGATTAGATAGCTCATAGTGTCTATTGGAAAAGTTAGTACAAGTTGTTTTTTTATTCTGTGTTGTGTTTTTTTTGAGTTTTGAAGCATTCCAACTAGTTTGTTAATTCTTTTGTTAAGTACCCTATCATTGGTTTGAACCAGGCAGGTTGAACAAATGGAGTCTTAGCTCATCATTCCATTGTCAATTTTGTACAGGCTCTTGGAATGGGTGAGGAGACTCCATGTACTATATGTTTGGAAGGAGGGGCCCTGGGAAGCTCATTTTCTATGTTTGCAATGATTTCCTAGGTGAGTCAGTTGAGCACAGTTAGGGATGACAAATCATTACAAGAAGATTACAACAAGTTGAATGCATTGGTTGCTTCAACTAAAATCTCATGGAGAGGTAGACACACATCTAAAGAAGCCCCAAGTCAAATTAGAAGATTGGGTGAGTTTCTTTGGCTGCTAAGAAAACAAACTCTTAGTCAGACTGTCCAAGTTGTGTCAAAATACTTGTTTTCAGGCATGGCTGTAGTAGTTGGTGTACAAAAAATCTAGGAGGAGAAGACCTTAGATATCTTGGAGTTCTCAATAAAGGGCATCTAAATCCTAATCCCTTTAGGTGGCTTAATATAAACAAAAAGGCTTGACAAAGGCCTAATTGCTAGCAGCCTATTTTTGGGTGCAATTGGCATGGTTTGATGAACCGGATTGAAGTACTGATGAAAAGTATAGGTGAAGGAGTAATATTGAAACCAATAGAGGTCCTAGTGGCCAGCCTCTCCATGGAGTAAAGTTCTCGTTGAATGTGTTTCAATTTGTGAAGACAAGACTAGGAATGTCCTAGTAGCTAGATTGGTATTGAGCAGAGTTCGTTGTATTTCTTGTTGGTGTGCACTAGTTGAAGGAGTGGGATCTTGGGTAGAGATACCTAAAGAGTGTAGGGATAGTTAAGTACCCTATCAAGTCAAAACATTGGCCTAAAGAGACCCTAGTGAAGGATAGGGAGTGAGCAAGACAAAGTGTTACATCAATTAACAAGATCATTTTTTGGTAATTGTGTACATTATCATGTTGTCTTTACAGTGACTATCCTCATTTGTTGAAGAAGAAAAGCATTAATGTGGTTCAATAGCAATACATTCAAGTGGAAATTACACAAGGGAATATCACTATGAGATGTCCTAAGTGTGACTATCCTTGTCACAAATGAGGACATCTCACAGTGACTGTCCCTTGTGTAATTGCCACTTGAATGAGGACAGTCACTGTAAAGACAACATGATAATGTACACAAGTACCGTGAAGGTAGTCGCAAGTTAGGGCTGTTTCATTGCATACCTGAAACAATGAAGACATTACAGTCCACAAAATGTTTGTGCTTGAAAGATGAACAAATAAAATTAAACTTCTAAATAACCAAAGCCGCTAACAATAAATTCAACACAGATATGTCCTCATTTCTGGGTATTTTAGCTCTCTAACAGCTGAATACCAGATTACATAATAATGACAAAAGAAAAATAAACCCAAAGTACTCAAAAATTGTAGCTATGATTTCGCAGAGGGAATCTCTCTTGGCGCTGTTGAAAACACAAATGACAACGTTCTTTTTTTTTTGCCCTTATATCCCGATGTGATTTCGCGGAGGGTTACGGTGCTGTTGAAAACACAAATGACAACATTCCTTTTTTTTTTGCCCTTATATCCTGACAACATCGCAATTGCAAGTTAGGGTTGTTTCACTGCATACCCGAAACAATGAAGATGTTACGGTCCACAAAATGTTTGTGCTTGAAAGATGAACAAATAAAATTAAACTTCTAAATAACCAAAGCCGCTAACAATAAATTCAACATAGATATGTCCTCATTTTTGGGTATTTTAGCTCTGTAACAGCTGAATACCAGATTACATAATAATGACAAAAGAAAAATAAACCCAACGTACTCAGAAATTGTAGCTGTGATTTCACGGAGGGTTACGGCGCTGTTGAAAACACAAATGACAACGTTCTTATTTTTTTTTCCCTTATATCCTGATGTGATTTCGCGGAGGGTTACGACGCTGTTGAAAACACAAATGACAACGTTCTTGTTTTTTTTGCCCTTATATCCTGATGTGATTTCGCAGAGGGTTACGACGCTGTTGAAAAGACAAATGAAAATGTTCCTTTTTTTTTTTGTCCTTATATCCCAACAACGTCACAATTTGCGACATTGCCAAATGTATTGTCATCACAATTGCGACGGTGTCGGGCTATATTTGAAAAAAAAAGCCAAAACCGCATGACATTTGCCTGTCGTCGCAAATTGCCGTCGCAATTTCACCCCAAATGTATTAGTGAAGATGTATAAGGAGGTACCAAAGCTAAACAAGGAAAACTTCCCTACATGGAAAAGCTTGGTGAAGCTACATCTGGCCGGTATTGGTGACTCTACAAAGTACTACATTGAGAATGGTTATGTCTCACTTGTCGCACCTTTGACTACAGAAGAAATGAGATCTAAGCAAGAACATAATCAGGCAATGCTGAAAATTGCATCTGCCCTAAGCTATCCAGAATTTGAGGACATTAAGGACTGCACAACTGCAAAAGACATGTGGGACACTCTTGAAAGGATCTATGGTGGTGACCTAAATGTGCTGAAAGCAAAGGCCGAGAGTCTTAAAGGTAAGTTTGATGAAATGATAATGCAAGAAGGTGAAAATATTGCACAATATTGTGGTAGAATAAAAGAAGTTGTGAATGCTATTAGAGGAGAAAATGGGGCTATTGATGATGAAACTATAATTGGGAAATTACTAAGAACCCTGTGTCCTATATATGCTATTAAGATCTCAGCTATTCAGGAATCTAGATGCAACTCTGCTAATGTGCTTACTTTGGAAAGTTTGGTTGGTAAGCTGATTGCTTTTGAACTCTCTAACTATGATAATTTCACCATTGGAAGCATTGGAAATGTTGAATCTGCTTTCAAGTCATAGCTAGTTCTGAACAAGCCAAAGAAAGAAAAAGAAAGATGCATCAGTGAACGTGAAAGTGAAAGTGAAAGTGAAAGTGATAGTGATAGTGAAAGTGATAATGACACTTATGATGAAGACCTAGAAGATCTAGAAGCTCTTATGCCTGGAAGATTGAGAAGGGGAAAAGGAAAGTATAAAGGTAAACTCCCTATTATATGTTTTGCATGTAATAAAGTTGGTCATATAACTGCTAGATGTCCTGACAGGAAGGATAAAGATGATGAAAGGAAAAGCAAACACAAAGATAGAAAAGATGACAGAAGCTACCGATGGAACAAAGACTATAAAGGAAAAGGTAAGAAATTTTGTTACATTGTTGAAAAAGATATTGACGCTGATAGTGATGATTTTAAAATTGAGGTAGTCTATGTTGCAATGAAAGATGAATCTGATGAGGATGAGAAAACTGCATTGATATCCTATGTGAACAAGAATGATAAATGGATTATTGATAGTGGCTGTTCACATCACATGACTGGTGACGAAAATAAGTTTGAGACTTTACATCATTATAGAGGTAAAAGTGTAAAATTTGGTAATGATGCACCATGTCCTGTTAGAGGAAAAGGTTTGATTAAACTGACTGATAAGATATCTTGTGAAAATGCATATTGGGTTGAAGGTCTTAATTACAATTTGTTAAGTGTTGCTCAGCTTAACAAAACTGGTTACCGAGTGGAATTTCATCACAAGAAAGCTAAAATATTTAATGCTACTGGAGAACTGATTGGAAGTGGAGATCAGACTAGAGGTAATTTGTTCTATCTTGACCTATCTGAAGAAACATGTTTAATTGCACAACTTGATGATATTTGGTTATGGCATAAAAGGTTGTGTCATGTTAACTTTGATAATCTGGTAGAGATAAGTAAGAAGAAAAAGGTAAGAGGTCTACCTAGATTGAAGAAACCTGAGAAGGTGATGTGCAAGGAATGTCAGTTAGGAAAAATGAAAAAGTCAAGTTTCAAGAGCAAATCCTTTACTTCTAAAAATATTTTAGATTTGGTTCATACCGACCTTTGTGGACCTATGGGTGTACAAAGTTACTGTGGTGTTAGATACTTTATTTTATTTGTTGATGATCATACTAGGATGATGCATGTGATGTTTCTAAAAGAAAAATATGAAGCTTTTCAATTTTTTAAGTGGTATTTGGCTAAAGTTGAAAAGGAGATAGGTAGGAACTTGAAATGTTTTAGATTTGATGGAGAATTTACATCAAATGAATTTAATCTATTTTGCAATGATAGAGGAATTAAAAGACAGATGTCTGCACCTAGAACACCTCCACATAATGGTATAGCAGAAAGGAGAAACAAATCTATCTTGGATTGTGCAAGGAGATTGATGATTGAAAAGAATGTGGCACAAAAATATTGGAAAGAAGCTATAAACATTTCTGTCTACACTCTTAACCGGGTACAGATCAAGAAAGGTACAAATCTGACACCTTATGAATTATGGCATGGATATGCATTGAGTGTTAAATACTTTAGAATCTTTGGAAGTAAGTGCTATATATTAAAAGACACTAGGAATGGAAAGTTTGATGCTAAGAGTGATGAAGGCATATTCCTAGGGTACTCCACAAAAAGTAAAGCTTATAAGTGTTTGAACTCTAACACTAACAAATTTGTGGAAAGTGTGAATGTCAAAATTGATGAGTATGCAGAAAGAAATGAAGTTGAAAACAAAAGAGAACCAGAAGATTATAGATCTTTTGTGTACATTGAGGAAGAAGAAGAGGTAAGTAATAGACTTGCACCTGATGCCGAGTCTCAAGTAAGCAATGCCGAACGACAAACAGAAGCTGCCGAGCATTAGGAAAATAGTGCCGAGAGAGAACAAGAACATGCCAAGCTACAAGAAAATGCTGTTGAGTATCAAGAAGAGTTTGCCGAGCATTCTGAAGTTGAATCTGACAATCTTACCGAGGATCATGATGAAATAGAGGAGAGAACAGCTGAACCTGTTTTGGAAAAATATGTAAGAAGACATCATAAGCCTGAATAGATAACTGGAGACAAAAATTCTAGAATCCAGACCAGAAGCAAGACTAAGGATCCAACATGTCTACTGTGTGAATTTAAACTGAAGACAACTAAAGAAGCATTGGAGAATGAAGATTGGATACAAGCAATGAATGAAGAAATTGACCAGATTGAGAAGAATGATACTTGGACTCTGGTGCCGAGACTTGAAAATAAGAATGTTATAGGAACAAAGTGGATGTTTTGGAATAAGATAAATGAAAATGGTGAAATCACTAGGAACAAAGCTAAGCTGGTATGCAAAGGCTACGCACAAGAAGAAGGAATAGATTATGGAGAGACATTTGCCCCTGTAGCTAGATTGGAAGGAGTAAGAACTCTGATTGCATATGTTGGTTATAAAGATTTCAAGGTATATCAAATGGATGTCAACTCTACATTTTTGAATGGTATACTAGAAGAAGAAGTTTACATAGAACAACCAGAAGGTTTTATTGATCCAAATAGAAGACATATAATGTGCAAACTGAACAAAGCATTATATGGATTGAAGCAAGCTCCTAGAGCATGGTATGAGAGGTTGCAAAACTACTTGATATAGATTGGATTTTTAAGAACAAATGACACAAGCAATCTATACATGAAGGATGAAGAAGGTAAAGGTATCCTGTTGGCAAAATTTTTTATTGATGACATTATTTTTGGTGGACAAGATGCATTATGTAAAAGTTTCTCAAATGAAATGTAAACTGAATTTGAAATGAGTATGTTTGGTGAGATCAAATTCTTTGTTGGTTTACAAGTATATCAGAGGAAGAATGGAATTTTCATTACACAGTCTAAGTATGTTAATGAAATACTGAAAACTTTTATGATGGAAGATGCTAAACTAGTGGGAAACTCCCATGGTTACTGGACAAAAGTTATCTAAGAATGATGATGATGCAGAAGTGAATCAGAATCTATACAGATCCATGATTGAAAAATTCTTGTATGTTGTACATAGCAGATTAGATATTGTATTAGCTATTGGGATTGTGGCAAGGTTCTCTGCCAATCCTAAGGAAACACATATGATGGCCATGAAAAGAATTATGAGATACTTGAAAGGAACTGCTGACTATGGTCTATATTATAAGAAGGATGACAAATTTGAACTCCGAGTTTATACAGATGTTGATTGGGCAGGAAATGTAGATGACAAAAAGAGTACTAGTGGTGGAGCTTTCTTTCTTGGATAGAGATTAGTCTCCTAGACAAGCAAGAAACAAAATTTCATTTCCCAATCTACTACCGAGGCCACACATTGCAATTAAGTATCACTACTTGAGAGAATTAGTACAAGATAAAGAAGTCCGAATGGAATATGTGAATACAAAAGAACAATTAGCAGATATATTCACTAAAGCTTTACCCAGAGAAGCTCATGAGTATTTGAGAAGTCAATTAGGGGTTCTTTCCCTAACTGAGGCTACCTAGACAAGCTAGGAGCACTGCATCAAATGTGCTACAATAGAATATTTGACAAATTGATGCAGAAGATTGTCACACTTTAGGGCTGGCCTAGAGTTGTGAAGAGAAGCAAAGATAAGGAATCAGTCATAAGCAAGATTACAGAGGGAGAACCATTGAGTTGCATAGATATTATCTACATCTGATGGATGTATGTTTTAGTTGTTGCTTTGACATTTTTGTCAAAGAGGGAGATGAACTGATATGATAACACATGAGATATGATAACACATGATACTTAAAAGTAAGAGGGAGATGAGCTGATGAAACTGAAAGGCAAGAGGGAGAAGAACTGATGAAACTAAAGATAATAAGGATGATGAACTGAAATGAAGGATCAGGATAGAGGGAGATCCGAATACTTCTGACGGTCACAGAAGTGAGGCTTATAGGATTCTGAATAAGAATGAAGCTAAGGATATTATAAATAATTTTCTAATGGACATATAAGTTTTGGATTGGTTGGTAATCCATGTGTTATTTAGGTGATATCATATGGTGTTGCCATCAGTGCCAAAGAGGGAGATTGTTGGAAACTGTAATTGAAACAATTGTTGTATTGTCATTGATGTCAAACCTTAATTGGTAAGACTATTGCTACTTAGGAAAATACTATATCTATTTGAGTGTTGCTAAGGGACTAAGCAAGGTTGGTAACAATAGCACCTAAGGAAAGGTTGAGTTATCTTGATACTATAAAGACTATGTTGCACAATGATGAGATAATGTATTGTTTATCTTAGTAAGACTAAAGACTAAACTGGTAGGCTTAACCGAGCAAAGAATAGAAAAATTATGTTTAAGTCAAGTGATGTTAGTGTTGACCGAGTTAGTATATGCTGAACAAAATTATAGTGTCGACTGAGCATCAATAAATTGTCGAGGAAGACAGTGTAAGCTGAGGAAATAGTTTTAGTAATGACCGAGCTTTCAACATGAAGATCGAGTGAACAATCACAGTATTTGACTGAGCATCAACAATTTTATATTTGAAGAGAATTTAATTTTGGAGCCGACATTGTTGAATTCTTGGATTATGTAAAACGTGTTGACTTTATTTATTGATTGTTTGGAAGCATTAAATGCATTGTAAAATGTTTTATTGTAAATCTTTAAGAGATTTGAAGATGATTCTAGAAAAGGAGCCGAAGAACATGAAGTGGGTAGATTCAATGAATCTGACCTAACCCTAAGATCTACGAATGAAATTGAGTGGCAAAAAATGAGTTAACCTAATTGAGGAAAATATAAGGGAACCTGAGCATTTTGATATGCATGTACATGGTGAGCAGAGAATGTTAGAAGAGGAAAGTTTTATTGATTGAATAAGCAGAAAAGGCTGAAGGAGAATTGTGGTGATTGCTTGAAGAAAAGTTTCGAGTAGATCAGAGATGGAAATAACAAAGTTTCAAAGTCAGTAAACCAACATTAGTGCACGGAATCAGATCTGATATTTGCAAAGTGAGTTGTATATTTTTCAGATAATACTGCTACTATTTTCTAACCATTGTAACAGTCAAAATCTTTTTAACAGAGGTTGACCTAACAGTCATATGTTAAATCCTTTGAACAAGGTTGCATTCTAATGGAGTGTATGTAAGTCCTATGACTAGGCTCACTTTTAACAGGGTGGTTGAAATCCTTTAACCGGGTCACACCTGACAGTGTGTATTGTAACCTTTGACAGGGTTGGCTTTTTACCGAGCTCACTTGAGAAGAGTGAAAATAATAGTAGCATGTTACAAAGTGGTTTTTCCCAAATTGGGTTTCCACTATAAAACCTGGTGTTTATACTTGTGTGAATGTTTTGGTTTGAACATTACTATGTTTTGCAAGTTAAGTTACAGTTGGATAGTGGACTGCATTGTTAGATGTTTCTATTATTGAATCAATGATGACTGAGTTTGTTTCATTTATTAAGGATAGGTTTTTGAGATTGTTTTATACATCAGGACCTGAGAACAACTGATTCACCCCCCCTCTCTATTGTTCTAAATCATATTAATAGAACAATTCATAAGATATGGGTGTAATGTTGTCTAATATTTTTCACACTTCGACATTGTTGTCATGGTGGTTTATTTCTCAATAGGACATGTACTATTTTGGAAATTTCTTGTCATTTTCATGGTTTTGTAATTTCAAAAAATTTTATATAATAAAGTTGATCACCAGGGTGTCAACATTTACTCATGGCTATCCAACAGACTAAACCTCATGATACATAAGAATAGTTTGAAAATAAAACTAAGTATGCCCTTAGTAAGCCATGCTTTTTATACATTTTGCATTTATCTATGGTTCAATTTTGAAACTGTTTTGTTAGGCATACCTTTATTGTCATTTTTTAAACACCAAAGTTTTCATTATCCTCATTCACCACACATCCTTTAATGTTCAATTTGGACTTTGTAACTGTTTGTATAGGTTAAGAAATATGCATATAACTATATATATATATATATATATATATATATATATATATATATATATATATATATATATATATATATATATATATATATATATATATATATATATATATATATATATATATATATATATATATATATATATATATATATATATATATATATATATATATATATATATATATATATATATACACATACATACATACACACATGCCGAGAGTAGTCCTTCTTGAGGTGCCTATTGCACCTTGCAATTTGAAGAAAATAAGTACCTCAAGAAGGATTAGTCTCGGTGTATGTATGTATGTATGTATGTATGTATGTGTATGTATATATATATATATATATGCTAGTAGCAGTTACAACACAACACAGAAGACATTTTATGATTTTTAATGTTTATATATGAGGTAGAAAAATAAAATAAAATAAAATTATTAGGGAAACAATTAGGTTTAATGTTGTAAAATCAAATAAAAAATTAGTAGTAGGTTTATGGTTAAAAAATATTTAAATTAGGGTAAGGGTTAGGGTTAGTATGGCATTTAACCTTACCATTTCACTTAGGGTCAATGATAGCATGGACATGGTTACAATTAATTTGAATGGTTTCAACTTATGTGTATAGTGTAATGTTAATGGTAAGAGTTACAATTAGGGTTAGGGTGAGGGGTCGGGTTAGGGTTAGGAATAGGGTTAGATTAAGAATGTGGTTAGGGATATGATGTTAGGTTTGGGTGACCCTACAACAGTGGGTTACACTTTTTTAGACATGTTGATTTTTGCTAAAATAACATATTTTTAATAAAATATGATTATTTAAGCCTTGAGAGGTTCCATTTTAAGGAATTAATTACAAATGGTTAGCTTAAATATTCCTCTTAGATAAAAAAAATTGATATAACATCTATACTCCTCATTCATACATATAATGGAGTCTCCTTCGCACCTATTAAAATGCTGACAAAAAATTACTTTGACTTTATCTTTTGGGAGATCAAATGAATCCATTTGACAAACCTATCTATGTAATAAGGTAATACTGAGAAAAATCTTACCAATAATTATAATGTTAATATATATTAAGTTTATTATGACTTTGTATTTTTAGTTTTACTAAACAGAAATATTTCACTATATGTCTACCTCTATGTTTGATGCTTATGGAAAAATAGTAAATGAGAGAAAAAAATTCTAAAAAATATCTATGTCCTAAGTATTGAAGTTTTTCTTTCTATCTAAATAAATACAAATGAAATTGGACAAATACATGACAAGTTATAAGCTATGTAGTCAAGGTATGTCAAAATTATGGTTTAGTCAACTTCAAACGTTAATAAAATATGAAATAATCATGATAATGTCATCAAACCAATTGCATGCCCTCTATATAGATGTTACGAAACTAATTTCAAAAGAATCATAGTGATATCTATTTTAGAAAAAAAGTTATGCTTTATGAATACAATGTAACTCTTTAAAAATAATGTTTTCAGCAACATACCAGTTTTCGTGGGAGAGAGAAAATATATTCAAATCAATTCAAAAATAAAAATAAAAAAAATATTAAAAATCTAGATAGAAAATGTTAAAAGACTCTAATTTACTTTATCTTCTGATTTCAAATGGTTTAATGACAATATGCATCCAAATTTGATTTTTTTTTGCAAAATGTAGAGTTCAGTGTTTGTTCAGGCAAAAAAGTGTAACCCACTATTGTGGGTTCACCCGTTTACAACTAGGATTAGTATCATATTTATTCTAACATTAGGTTTAAAATTAGGGTAAGGGGTTAGGACCTTACTAATACGTGTGTGTGAATTTTGTACGTAGCTGTAGACACAACATTTCAGTAAAACATTAGAGGTTAGCAAAAAAATCTAAAATCTGTAAGTAATTGAAACTATGCTAACTAGGCAATTTACTGCCTTCTAGTAGATGCGAGTATGTATTCTCAGATTGGACCGAGATTAGTGACCTTGATGACACCTAAATGAAGGATTTGAATGCAAGATAGCAATGAAGTAATGAATGCAAATTAATCTATTTTTTTGGGTTTTCTATGCAATAAGAATGACAAATTTGATATGAATCTATTCTATATGAAAATTGATCTAACAATGATATGAAATAAAACTAAAATGAATTGAAAACAAGATTGATCTCACAAAAAAATGTTGATTCGCAAGAAGCTTCAATTCTTCAGATGACAATTCTCCAGAGTAAGTATGCAAATTCTGTGGATGTGATTATGAAGAGCTAAGCCTTGATTTTATAGAAATCCAGGGCTTTGGAGATGCATGGAAAAAGCCATAAATCACTCTAGTTGATTTTTGAGTTATCGAAGAATTAAAGATAGTTAACTCACAATAAATCATGCAAAAATAACTTTTTAACTTAAATCAGAAGTTGACATCAGCTTTTAACTCAAAAGAGAGTTGAGTTTATTTTTAAAACAACTTGAATTGATTTTCTGATTTAAAGTTTAACTACTTTTTGAATGTGCATAATAATTATGAATTAAATAAATAAATAAAATGATTTATCCTCAACTTAACTGATTTTAAAAATAAAATAATTGATTTATGGGTTAATCAATTATTAAATCAAACTTTTATTCAAAAACTATATTATTAAATTTGACAATTGACATTAATTAATTAAATAATAATTTAATCAATTAGTCATAGGATATTTGATTTATTGTCAAAATGAAATAATACAATTAAATCTAATTAAATAATTAAGTGGCAGTTTTAAATCTAATTAATTAAATATTTAGAATATTCAATTAATCAAACTTTAGGATAAATGAGATTTATCACCAAATAATCATTAAATTAGAGATAATTATGATAATTAGGAATATTACTAGGAATATTCCCCTGATGCAGAATTTAGGATAATCAATTAGGATTCGATGATGTTTAGATGTGCCTTGGGTTAGGACTTTGATGTCGATTTCGTTTGATGTGTCAATATAGGAGGTTAATGAACCTATAGCCCATTTTTGGGGTATTATATTTTGCCCCTCTTTGAATTGCTGTGCAAAGCACAGTGGTTCAAAGACAGTCTGTGTATGATATTGAAACTGATGTTTGAAATTGATATTGATATGAGACAGAAACTGATTGAAATTGATATGAAGATATTAGGTCCTGAATGACCAAAGATAATGTTAACTATAACAGCAAATGAACCGATGATTGTGAAGAAGTGTCAAAACGCTTGATTCTGAACCTTATGATTGCGAAGAATTGAGTGACCAATTCCAGACCCAATTGTCGATAAGAATCACATTGGTATCACATTTGAACCCTTCAGTTACGAAGAACCAAGGAAATAACACTAATGAACCGATGGTTACAAAAGATTGATACAGTTTACAAGATTAGGAGAATACCAGATTGATATGGATCTCGATGAATCTGATATGCCCCGAGCGATGATTGATTTGCCCCAAGTGATGAGGTCTTTTTGATGAATCAACAACTAGATGTGGTTGTTGTCTTGATTACTACTCGGAAAGATATGATTTCAAAATTAGATTACAGACTTTGAATGATATGCAATACCATGCCCCCTTTGGGATAAAAATTGAAATCTGACAAGAAAAGTCAGTGTGATAGTTCAGAAGCATGTTAATTGATTTAAGAAGTGGTTAAACACATTCGAAAATGCATTCCATCATTTGGAGGCCCTAAAGACCAAGTATGACTAAGTTTGACCATGAGTTGACCATAGTTAATCTAGTTGAAATATCGATAGTTTGATGGAAGATAATCAGTTAAGTTGAATATTGGATTTTTGTGATGAATGAAGGTTGATGATGCAAGCAGTAGACCATACTGGGTCCAAAAATTTTAAATCATAATTTTGACATAGCAAATGATCTCAGATTTTGATTTTGATCTTGAAAATGGGTTCAGAACGTCAAAATTAGCCAGGGGTGCAATTTTCATGAAAAACAGAGCACTTTTGAAAATTAGGTCAAAAGCTATATAAAGGCTGGAAGGGTCATTTTCAATTCATTTCAACCTTTTGACTTTGAAAACTTTGTGGAGCCCTCTAAGCAAAAAATGGTAGAGAAAGCGGTAGAACCAAAGGTACCTATGAGTTCGCATCGATTTGAGTGCAACTGGAGACACTAGAAACCTTGGCAGTATGGACATCCGATAGGTGGACCTTTGTGCTTTGCTAAAAATTCAATTTTTCCATGTTTTATAGGATTTTAGCAATGTTTCATACATTTTTCCATTTTTGAATTTTGCATGCACGAAAACTTGTACGATTCCCGAGCGGGACTCGCGCGACTTTTCAACTATAGATAGGTTGTCATCTCATAAGCCCCCAGGACTCGTATCAGAGGGACCCATGAGTTGTACGACATTTCATCAGGTCATTCATAACTCGTACGATGGGGGATGAAGTATCATGCCACTATGCTTTGTCGTTTGGTATGATGTAGAAAGTCGTATGACTTTTCATGCCAGTCTGAAGTGTCGTATGGAAAATAGTGAGTTTAAAACTCTATATTAGGTCAAATTTTTTATTTTTCTGATCTCTTAGCGTAATTGCTGACCTATTAACCTACCTTTTGAAATACTTAACTACCCCATTTCTGCCCTTGTAACCTATTCTATGATCCACTTACTGATAGGATTCCTTGTTTCTATGTCGTGTAGGTCATATATTCAGATGTACATGTACAGATCTCTCATCCTGCTATGCAGAGATTATGTGTGTCATTGCCAGACCCAATGAGGGTCCACCTTACTTCTTATGGATTTGAGCACTTGATACATTTACCTAAGATTAGGGTAAATCATGGACTTTTGACTGCTCTGATTAAGAGATTTCACTTGGAGACCCAGACATTCCACCTGCTGATGGGGGAGATCACTGTTACCCCTGAGGATGTGTATCGTATACTGCACATTTCATTCCATGCAGTCCAACAACTAGAGTATGTGTGTTCAGGGAACTCAGGTTTAGTAGCTATCAGATGTCTCTTCGGAGATGATACTTAGATGACTACTTCCATTTCTTGGGAGACCTTAGTGCAGTGATATGGACAGACGCACCGGCTAGAGTGCATCATTGCCGGGATGATTGGTGGTATTATCATGTCTGACCATCAGCAGAACAGTCTTTTGATGGGCTGGGCCCTTGTGGTAGTACATTTGATGGCCACTCCCTTTGAGTTGGCATGGGGTTAGTGTCTATTAGCTCACATGTTCTTCAAGATGCACGAGGTAGTGTATTAGGAGAGAAAGTCTTTTTCTACAGGAGCTCTAGTTTTATAGATATGGGCTTGGGAGCATATCCTAGTGTTGAGACCGGTATGTATGTCATAGAGGCAGCCTCAGGAGCCTGTCATTTATATATATGCTAGATATGTCATTTAGGGATGGATGGGCCACACTGAGTACTAGAGGCGATGCCTCGATGATATCACATTTGTGTGCTGGAGACCATATGTAGCCATTGAGCCTTGGCCTATTGCTCAAGAGCAGTTTAGTTTCTTTTTCCAGAGCCGTGTACTAATTGGGAGGTCATCCTCCACTATAGAGAGATTCCTTATTACCAGGGTTTGGTGATAGTATGGGTGAGTATAGGATGCCCCTGAGGATTATGCCACATATGCACGGATATGTCATGAGATTGGACTTGGATGGACACAGAGGCTCTCTTATGCTTTGTGTTCATAGGAGTACAGTGCTATTGTCAGCAGGGACTGGGAGTACATACCAAATGTACTTGATGCTGGTGTTACTGATGAATTCATTTCTTGGCTTGTTGACCATCCCATTCATAGATTTTTTGATTTGACCAAGCTAATACCCTCCATGGAGGAGGCGATGGACATTATAGGTGCTCCGATGGGATAGGGTCCCAGACCTACACAGGCTCCCATGATACATCCCACACCTCCAAGACCTAGAGTGATGGCTCCACCACAGAGACCATCAGGACAAATGAGGCCCCCTCATCCCACTAGTTCTACAACAGGCAAATCTTTTGGTTCTCACAAACGGACTAGGGGAGAGGGCGGTACATTAGGTGGAGTTGGTTCAGCTGATGAGGTATTAGCAACCAAGCAGGTGGTAGGTGGAGATACTAATCCCTTATAGGATGATATTGGATTTGATTTAGGTGTTGAGATCAGATGTCGTAAGGCACAGAGGGTAGAGACCACTGAGCAGGCTCCCCCAGATACTGAGATGCCAAATGTTGATCCCACTATTCCTCCTACTCCATAGGAGGCTATCAGATGGCTCAGTGCATAGGTCAGGGACTTGAACATGTGCAGTGCTCGATGGGAGGAGTGATACATAGAGGTAGAAAGATAGTAGACTGAGCTTCATGTGGAGGTACAGAGATTATAGGCATAGGTGATTCATCAGACCTTATGGGCAGCTTACTATGTGTCCACATATTATATATTTGTTCCTGCTGCACAAAGAGCTCCCTCCTATTCATAGTACATGATGGTATCAGAGGGAGTCAGGCCACCCAGAGAAGAGGTAGTACCAGATGCACCACCTCCTCCTCCACCAAATGTAGAGGATCATGCTGATAGTTGATTTGTTTTGATACATTGATATATTGTACTCTTTTTGATCATTGATATACTGTTCTGACTTTGATAGCTCACATGAGTGTATTCTTTTGTACACTATGCCAGTAGTGCACCCCTGACTAGTTTGAGATTTTTGATATATATATGAGATCGATATTTTGGTTGTGACATCATTTGTACTTGTCATGTTTCAATTTATGATGATATTATGTGATGTTTATCTTATGAGTAGTGTAGAATGTATGTATGGATATATGCAAATGCAATGATTTCTTTCATATGTATGAATGTTATGCAAATGTATTTGATTATGGAAAGATGTATGTATGATTTATACTTATGCATATGGATGAATTGTAATGCAATAGATGATTATGATATGTAAATGCAATGATACACATGGTATGTTTTGTAGGTATTGATGAAGACAAGTACTCAGTCTTGTGTCAAAAGAATGTTTAACCCAGGAGGATAACTGCTTGTGAGTCTATGAAGAGACCTTCAAGGTAGGCTTTAGCTCTTGTTAGATTTGAATAGGCAATTGAAGAATTGTTTTAAGCATTAAAGTTCATTTAGCCATTTGTGAGATCATGCAAACATACAAAATGCAAAGAAACAAGCAAAGTAAAAATGCAACCTAAGACCTAGGACCTAGTCACTAATCATGTGTCAGTCATTCTCATCATTGAATTTTTAGGTAACCAGATAAATCAATAAAATGCCCACTGATTATGAAACCATAGACATATGAATATCGATTTGCATGTGCAGAAATCAATACAACACCCTCTGATTAGGAAACCATGGATATATGAATATTGATTTTGTTTTCTGAATGTCGGATTAGATATAAGCATCAAAGCATAAGCGCCAGGATGACCTGAATATCATGTCCATTTTGATATAGCAACTTGTATAAGCATCAAAACATAAATGTCATGATGATCTGAATACACCTTGCATTACAAACACATCAAACAGTCAAGAGATTATTCTAAATCCAATATGAATTACCCGTACTGACCCTTTATCGTTCACATCCTTAGGTAAGTCACGTTTCACAATAGGAGAAAGAACTCACTCAAAAAGATAATAGTTAGATTAAAATTCCTTGAATTTTTTGAATATGAATGGTCGAGGTATGCATGGACATCCAATTCGAGATAGAGGCTCTTATAGTCGGACACCATTTCAATCCATAATTTTCAAAGTTGTTAGATTTTCACATACAAGAAGAAGACAAAAAAAAGATTATACCCTCAGTCATCACTCTCTAAATCCTGTAAAGGACATCATCGAAGAGCTTGAAAGGACATAATATGCAAAAATCTTAATGTGAATTAGTAAGCATACAAGGAGATAAAAGCATGGAAAAACATAGATTGTTTTCATTTTGAGTTTGATGTTGATTGCGTTGTTGTAGATATAAAATCCTTTCTGGAGACAAGACAGATAGATAGACTCAAATAAGGCTTCAAAGGACTCTGACTAGATATGATATGTCTAAAGTATACTGGAGACCATAGGATATGACATTGATTGCCCCCAAGTGTTAAGCATTGATAGGATACAGACGCTTGAAATGATGGTGTACATATTAACTTATTGAAAACATGAATGCAAAAATAGACTGGGAGATATGTACAAACTAAAGCAAGACTGAAAGTTGGGAAAGACCAAGATTGTGCTGATAGATGGAGCATTTTGAAACAAGTGGCACCCATTTTCTTGGTTTTCACCATCTTGGTAGAGATTCTATTTTTGCTACCAAGGCGCCTGTTTCCAAGTTTTCACCAAGGCACTTTTTTCTTTTTCTCATTTTTTTGTATTTTTCATTTTTTCAATTTTTTTTGTAATTCTGATATTTTTTACTTTTTTTGTGAATCATCAAGGCGCCTATTGCTAGGTTTTCACCAAGATGTTCATTTTTTCATGAATTTTTCTAATTTTTATGATTTTTTCAGGACATTTTACCATAGACTGAATGCCTTAGGCGTAGAATTTCTTCAGATGGAGAATGTTGATTGGTTCTTAGAGCTATTCTCCTTTAGTCATTGAGAGTTGATAGGCACCAGAGCCAAAAGTAGCAGTGATAACAAAAGGACCCAACTAGCTGGGTTTAAACTTCCCCTTGCATTCTTGATGTGATTGATTTTTAGGATTCTCTCTCAAGACTAGATCACCAACCTAAAATTCTCTGTGTTTGACTTTCTTGTTGTAGCCTCTAGACATTCTCTTCTGATATACTCTGAGATGATCATATGCTACTTGTCTGCACTCATCTAGTAGTTCAAGTTCTTGCAACCTAGACACTCTGTAGTCATCATCAGTTACTAGACCATGCATTTTGATTCTTAGTGATGGGATTTCAACATCAATAGGAAGGACTGCTTCAGACTGATAAACTAAAGTGAAAGGTGTAGCCCCAGTAGGCATTCTGATACTTGTTCTATAGGCCCAGAGAGCTGGATTGATCATGAGATGCCAGTCTCTTCCTATTTTATTAACTATACGGTGCAAGATTTTCAATAGATTCTTGTTAGAAGCCTCTGCTTGTCCATTCCCTTGAGGATAGTAGATAGATGATCAATGTTGTGTAATCTTGAATTTAGCACATAAATCATCTAGATCTTTGTTCTTGAATTAGCCACCATTATTTGTGATTATGGAATGAGGTATCCCATATTTGCATATGATATAGTTCAATATGAACATAGATATTTGTTTTCTAGTTGCTTGTGTCAAAGGGACTACTTCTACCCATTTTTAAAAATAATCTATAGCTGTGATTATATGGGTTTTTCCATTAGAAGAATGAGGATGTATAGCTCCTATAAGATCAAAGGTCCATTGATGAAAATGCCATTGTGTAGTAAATGGAATCAAATCTCTCCCTAGAGCATGAATTAGGTTTCCATGTACTTGACACTTTTGACAATTCTTAGCAAATTTGATAGCCTCTTTCTCCATTTCAGGCCAATAGTACCTAGCCCTAATAAGTTTTTGAGCTAGTGTTAAACCATTCAAGTGTGACCCACAAATACCATCATGGACTTCCTCTAACACATGTTGAGACTCTTTCCTTTCTAAAAATCTAAGTAGTGTACCATCTAGACCTCGTTTGTACAGATCATGACCAATGATGACATATTGGGGGGCATTATGGATAAGGTATCTCTTTTCATGGTGGTTGAAGGTATCAAGAATGATTTGGTCTGGAGATAGGAGAATAGGTTTTTGTATCTAGATGAATCATGACCAAGAACAGTGCAGATCATGTGGGTTTCAGGGGAATCATATGCAGGATAAGATAGTGCTTCCACTAGGAACTCATAGCGTAGCTCATGTTCAGGCTATTGTAATAGAGTAGATAGTGTTGCCATTGCATCGACAGTCTTATTCTCTATTCTAGGAATTTTCTCAAATGTGATAGATAAGAAATACTTCTTTAAATCATCTACCATTCTCTTATAAGGAATGAGCTTTTCATCTTTAGTTTGGTACACATCATTGACTTGATGGATAACAAGTTTAGAGTCTCCATGAATGTGTAGCTCTGTCACTCTCCACTCAATTGCTAATTTCATGCCATTAAGAAGGGCTTCATATTCTACATTATTTTTTGTGCAAGGGAACTTTAATCTAAATGCTTTTGGTATAGAGTATCCTTGAGGAGTTATAAATAATATGCTTGCTCCTGATCCATTCTGTGTATAGGAGACATCAAAGAATAACTACCATTCTCTAGAAGAAAGAGTCATGATAGAGGAATTTGGAAATTCCACTTGCATTGGTGTATCATCAATCATAGGTGCATCTGTTAATTGCTCATCAATAACCTATCTTTTGATAGCTTTTCTTTCCACATATTCGATGTCAAATTCAGTTAAGAGCATGACCCATTTAGCTAATCTACCTGTGAGGGTAGCTTTGCTTAGTAGTTACTTGAGTGGATCAATATTAGCTACCAAATGTGTGATATGAGCTAACATGTAATGTCTTAGTTTCTATGATGCAAAGATCACAGCTAGACAAGCTTTCTCAATCATTGAATAGTTCTTTTCATATGCAACCAATGTTCTACTGATATAGTATATAGCTCTTTCCTTTTTGTTCTCATCATGCTGTGCAAGCAATGCCCCCAATGATGTATCTGTAGCAGAGACATATAAGATCAAAGGCTTCCCTGGAATGGGAGGCATCAAGATAGGAGGATTTGATAGATACTTCTTGATATGATTAAAGTTGTTCTCACATTATTCATTCCACACAAATGTCACACCTTTATGTAATGTTTTTGTAAAAGGTTGTGATATGTCTACTAGCTGTGATATGAATCTTCTGATAGATTGAACCCTTCCTTGCAATGTCCTCATTTGACTAATATTCTTTGGAGGTTGCATTTCCATTATAGCTTTCACTTTAGTTGGATCAACTTCAATGCCGTTCTTTGAAACTATGTATCCTAAGAGCTTTCCAGAAGTGACACCAAAAGCATACTTCTTAGGATTTAGTCTGACACTAAATTTTTCTATTTTGTCTAGTATCTTGCTAAAGTCATTTAGATGTTCAGCTCTAATCATAGACTTTGCTAAAGTATCATCAACATAATCCTCCATAGTCCTATGCATCATGTCATGAAAAATAGATGTCATAGCTCTCTGATATGTAGCACTAGCATTCTTAAGCCCAAATGGCATGACATTCCAATAGAAGGTGCCCCATGCACATGTGAAAGCAATTTTCTCTTGATCCTCTGGAGAAAGTTTTATTTGATTATACCAAGAAAAACCATCCATTAAAGAATACATATCAAAGCCCTCAGCCATATCCACTATCATATCAATGTTAGGTAATCAAAAATCATGCTTAGGGCATGCTCTGTTTACATCTCTAAAGTTTGTGCACACTCTGATTGATTTATCTGGTTTTGAAATAGGTACAATATTGGAGATCCACTCTGCATAGTCAATAACTCGGATGAATCTGGCTTTTCGGAGCTTCTCTAATTCAGATTTTACCAAGAGTGCAACATGAGGATGCATCTTTCTCAATTTTTGTTTAACAGGTTTGACATTTGGAGCTATAGATAAATCATGCATTATATGATTAGGATCCAACCTTGGCATATCTAAATATTTCCATGCAAAGTTGATCTTCTTTTCTGTTAGGAATGTTGTAAATTTTTGCTTCTCTTCTTTTGATAAAGATTATGCTACATGGATCAATTGTGGTTCTTTTGTTGTTCCCAAATCGATGGATTGAGTGGGCTCAATTAGAACTAGAGATTTGTCCTATAAATGATTAGGAAGGACATCAAATATCTCATCCTTAGGTGCCTTAGAGAGGTTTTCACCTTTGAATACATCTTTTATTTTTACTTTTGTAGGTTCTTAGACTGCCACAAAGTGGTTTTCACCCTTAGAACTCCTTTTCTTTTTATTCTTATTTTTATTTTTCTGACTAAGATACTTAATGTCTGACTCCATCATGCTAACACACAGTTCATTGATGGAAGTCCTCATAGGCTCAACTGCATTAAGGTAGCAAGCAAGGGCATAGTCATTCGGGAAGGTATAAATACCATGGCCTAGATTTATGGAGGTTTGATCAAGAAGTTCAGGATGTTGAATAATCAAAATGGGGAAAGATTGGGAGATAGTGTTTATGGATATGGATCTATCATCATTGGTCCTAACTTGATGCTCAAGTTCAAAGGTGATATTACAAATTAAGACATTCAATTTATGAATAGGCTCAATGTCATTGTGATAGTCCACTTCAGCCATCAGTGGATCAGACTTGATAAGTTCATCATTTCGCTCTAGAATTATCTTGGGTTTAGGTGCATATTGGTCAATAACATCAACATGTTCCTCTATAATAAGCTCATCTTCTTCTAGAATGGCTCCCCATTCATAGTCATTAGATTCTTCATCTATGCCTCTAAGAAATCTAAGAACATGAGTAAAGTCAGGATGAATACCCCAAGAAGGGTTACCCTTAGATTCTAATTTGAATTCATACTCATGGGAGTCTGTCTCAGAATAACTACCACCTTCCTCTTTGTCTGTTTGATTATCTTTGAGATTAGCTAGTTCTTGTGTGGCAACTATCTCTTGATTGATAGTAGGGTCTTGTGTTTCTACTACCTCTTGGTTGATAGTAGGTTCTTGTATTTCTACTACATTAATTCTTTTGATTGGATCATCTTTAGCTTCAAGGAGATCTATGATTTCCTTAGACAAACACTCATAAGGGATAAGTTCTAAGTTGTTTGAATCACTATCTGATGGTTCAGTTTCTTCCTTCTTAAGAAGAGGTTCTCCTGGTGTGATCTACTCTATGACATGAGAATAATTACCTTTGAGGTGGAAGGGTTTCTTTTTAAAGCCTAGGCCAACAGTATCTTTGTTTTGCCTACCAGTATGTGAAATAGGTGTTATAAGACCTTCTCCTCTAACTCCTAGAGGTCCTTTACCTGGATATCCCATCTTAGCTATTAATTTATCTCCTAGACCATATGCCTTAGAAGGGATTTTGGATATTGTAGAGTCACTAATTTGAACGATTTGAGATTCAGGTTCATCTTTGTATAGCCATGCAAGCACAACTTCATCTTCTTCAAATTATTGCTTGGAGACTTGTTCTGCCACAAAATTCTTTTTATATGCCTCAAGAGGTTCTTTAGAGTTTGGTTTGGACTATTTTAAAGATTTTCCATAAGACTTAGGTGAGATAGGTAGATATTTCAAAGATAAGATTGGCTCTATAGTATATTCTCCCATACCATTGTCTTTAATATTGACCTCTTTTGCAATGTCTTCCATTTTAGATGTGGATGCTTCTTTTGTTGGCTCAATGGAAGATTCTCTGTTATTAGGCACAAGTTTATCTGCACTTTCCTTCAATGTATTGCAAGTGGTGGATATGTCTGCTAGAATAGTGACTTCTACTCCTTCATAAGGAAATTTCAAACATTGGTGGAATGTAGAAGGAATAGCCTTCATCTCGTGTATCCATGGTCTCTCTAGAAGAATGTTGTAAGCCAAAGGTAGATCAAGAACTTGACATATGGTATCTCTGATAACCGGACCTGCTTTGATAGGCAAGACAATGGTGCCTTTAGAAGATCTTTCTTGTTCATCATAGGCTTTTATAGTTATTTTCTTTCTAGGATCAATAGCCAATTCTAAAAATCCCAATTGTGTGACCAAGATGTAAGAACAAATGTTTAGGCCAGTGCCCCCATCTATCAACGCACATTTGACTCTATGGTTCTGGATCAAGACTTCTATATGCAAGGGCTAGTTATGTGGGTGACTCAAGGAGTTGTCATCTTCCTCTGAGAAGGAGATATATTGAGGAGATTTAAGATGTCCAACCATAGTCTGGAACCTATCTAAATCAAGGTCATCAAGAACATTTGATCCGAGCAAAGCTTTGTCTAAAATAGCTCTTTGAGCTGGAGATATCCAAAGTAACTCAAACATGGAGATTTTTGCATTAGTGTGTTGGAGTTGTTGAACAATGCTATAAGATGTTGGCCTCGTATCTTTAGGATTGGAATATTTAGAAGTAGCCTTCTATTTGGAAGCAGAAGAAAGATTGAAGGGTATCTTAGGGACATTTGATGAATTTGGGATTTGTCTGTTCAGATGTGCCTGAGCTTGTGATTGAGTAAATACGTTAGCTAAAGTATGATCTCTATCTCTTCACATAATTGTGATGACATTGCAATGCTCAGAGAGACAAGGTTCAACCATATTGATAACAACATTATTTCCAGGGTAAGCATAATTGACCTTTGCCCCCATATTAGGCTGAGAAGATGAAACTTCTTGACCATGTTTCAGAAATGGTTCTGTGAATGCTGTATGATCATTATTGCTCTTATGATTGTCAATTGTGATGTCTCCCATATCAATCAGATCTTGAATAGTATGTTTCAAGCATAAGAAGTTATTAGTTTTGTGACCTTTACCCTGATGGAAATCACAGAATTCATTCTCTCTCCACCATTACTATTTAGGATCAAGATTAGATTGTTGGATCTCAGGAAAAGAGATGATGTTATTAGCTAGCAGAGTTCTCATAGCTGATTCTAAAGATTCTCCAAGAGGAGTGAACTTTTGTTTATTATCAGCGGACCAAGATTTGTATTCTGGCTTCTTTTGAGATGGTTCAGACACCTTTTGTTCTAAAGCTTTGATGGCTTGGGTGCCAATAGTTAGATTGAACGTTGGTGCCTTTGATGGGGCATAGATGGTATCAACAATGCCATCTATGATGATGCCTTTATTCTTGTTCCAGTTTTTGTTCTTGTCTTTAGAACTAGATCCCGATTCGTACTTGTCCTTTTGAAGTGTGATGTCTCCTTTTTTCACAAGTACTTTTTCAATTTTGATTGCATTGTGTACCATCTTATCAAAAGATGTATGATCTTGCCTTTGTAAAGGGTAGTTGATCTCTGGGATAAGATTATTGATGAAGATTTCCAGTTTCTTAGTTTCTAGAATAGGCCTAGCATATAGAGAGAATTTCTTCCTCCATCTCTTGAGAAATGTCAGGAATGGTTCTCTTGGATATTGTTTGAGATTGCAGATACCGATCATGGTGACTGGATGTTGAATGTTGTAGGAGTATTGCTGATAGAATAATTTGATCAACTCCTCAAAATTTTTGATAGTAGAAGGCAATCTAGAGAACCAATGAATGGCTGCTCCCCCTAGAGATCGAGGAAAGAGATGCATCAGATAAGTTGGTTCATTCATGAACTCCATAGATTGTGTACAAAATTCTCTGACATGATCTTGAGGATTTGAGTGTCCATCATACTTATCATATTTCAGCATTTCCACCCTTTTTGGGAATGGTGGCATGTAGAAGTCTTTGTCAAATGGAAAAGGACATAGGGCCTCCATGGAGAACTCCTTGGGTTCCTTTTCTTTCTCAAGGTTATTAAGTTTGACTTGCATGGCATGCATTTGTTTCATCATAGCCGAAATAGGAGTTTCTTCCTCATGCGTAATGATATCTTCAACATTAAAGTTGGGAGGAAGTTTAGCTCCTTGATGAGCTAATTTTAAAAAGTATGCTTCTCTATCTTCTTTCAAGAAATGCTTCATCTTTCTTTTGAAGTTATTATCATTTTGATATTGAGCAACTTGTTTAGGTGTGGGTTCTTGATCTGCACCATGTTGAGATTGAGCTCTTTGAGAGCCAAAGTTTGTGCCTACTTGAGACATGGTAGGAGTTCTCCCTGGGATAGATTGAGGAGGATTTTTTTGCTTACCTCCGTGAGTTTATGAAGGAGAAATGTAACCAGATTTTGATAAAAAATTGCAAAGACCGTCATCTTCGTAAAGACCAAAATTATAGAGTTTCTCAAGAGTTGGAGCCTGGAGAGTATTCAAAGGTAAGGTAAGGGATATTTCTCTAGATTTCTTGTGAGAGGAAGCTCTAGTTTCCACCATTAACCTTTGGTGAAGCAAAAGAATATGACGAAGACAACTGAAGAAAGATCTGATTCAAGAAGATCAAATGACACAACCTTGTCAAGGTTTGGTTGATTGAAGCTTGGATTAGACGTAGATGAAGGAGACTATGCCTTGGATGTATGGGTAGATTCCAAAAAGATAGCGGACATGAGTTCACAACACTTAGTCATTTTGAAGATGGATTGAAGATTGATAGTTATGACAAGGTTTTGACACAAGATGATAAAGACTCAAATCGATTAAACAGAAGGTTAAATCATATTCAAAAGGCCACTTTAGGAAAATGATTGGATTCTCAATAGTTGCTGCTTTGTTCCTGACATAGTGAATTTCTTGACAAACTCTGGAAATAGGCTGGAAAAACTAGGTCTTTGACAATTCTGACAACTTTTTGGCAATTTTTCAAAAATTTTCAAACGACTTTCTACAGGCTCATACAATAGTGGGTATCGCACAAAATGACAATTGAAAAACTCATACGACTATTGGAAAACTTGCACAACAGTTGATAGCAGGGTTTTTGAATTTTGGAATTGACTGGCAGAAAAAATCATATGATAATATACCATATACCATACGATAATCTGGGGGTTCTGAAATGACAATAGCCAAAATTCGTATGACTTTCTGACTTTACAAAATGACTGTTGACTCTAGAAAGGTGTTTGACATTAGATTTTGCAATTTTTTAGATTTTTAGCTTCAGATTGTTCACAAAATTATCTGTCTAGATTTGAAGATTGTAGCGGATTGATTCATTCTTAGTAACCAGATAGATAAATAGGCACGCAAAACAACAAGTGATTTCAAGCACGTCTAAAAATAATGAATAGGGGACAAAGTAACCCTGCGCATGAACAATCAAGTGACTAAATTATGCTAATCCCTAGGAGTGTTAACAGTGTATGTTCCAAAAAGTTTTGCAATAATGCACATATTCCTAGAAAATGAAAATTTGGCCTAACTAAGGTTTTTAGTAATGGTCTGACTCTGAAACTTTTGTGATCTCAAGAGGGTGAACTCCAATCTAGGCGCACCAGGGTTTTGACACAGTCTGAGAACTTAATCTTCAAGATCTGTTAGGGAGATCTGAAAGCCCAACAAGAGACCACACCTGTGAAGATTTCCTCCACAAGGACATTTATATAGCGGCTGCTGCTACCATGATGAAAATGGCTATTACCGCTTGAGGTTTCATTAATGTGGTTGACCTAATTAAGGGAATGTCCACTATGGTTAACCCTCTCTAAAGGTGACTCACAAAAGATACCACATGGAGACTGGTTCTAGATTCAAGGATCTGAGTTTTTGGTACTACCCAAAAAGGGAGTAGAGCATAATCCTCTAGCCTTTTCACTTTTAACCCAAACAAAGTAGACAGATTAATCTGACACGCTAAGACCAAGATTATCTCATAAAGATCTATGATGTCAACCACTCATGATCTATCAACCTCTTCGGAGAGAAAATGTATCAATCAGAAGCTGAAGACATACAAATCTAGTAGAACGTGAGATGCGCTCAATAACCTCCCTACCTACAAGGGTTCCTTCGTTGAGAAGAGTTTCGCTAGAAACCCACTCTCTCAAGAACCACAAATAGTGTTCATAGGGCCTATTTACTATGTGTAACAAAGATGCTGAAAAGAAAATCTATGTTCATTTTTATAGCCCAAAATGAAATCTGTGATATGAAAGAAATAAAGGTCACACAAGCTTGACACACAAGAGTTCTTTTTAATCAAAATCGAAACGTTATTAGCTGAGAAGATTACCTGAGTTCCTCGCAATGTGCTTAGTATATTTTTACCTATTTTTAGAAATTCTCACACTTTTTTCCAATCAAAATCAACAGAAATCAATCAAAAATAGCAAATTTCAATTGTTAATGTTAGCTGTCAGTCCAAATCAAAAAAAATAAATCTGGAAAACTACCTTAAAAAGTGAAATGACAATTGAAACCTGGCACTGAAATTCGTACGACAATGGGTCACATCCCAGATGACAGTCCAAAAACTCATACGACATTGGGTACCAGACCATACGACAATTGAGATTCCAAATGACACTGTATTTTTGACAGCACGATCCTCGATCAAATATACTATCGTACAACAGTGGGTATCTCCTAATATGAGTTTCTGACAAAACTCATATGAAAATTATACGGACAAAAATTAAAAATCGCAGCTTGGAACAGAAAATGACAAGATGATAGAAATTGATAGAAATTGAATGGAAACCCATTTTAGGGCCCCACGGTGGGTGCCAGAAATGTGTGTGTGAATTTTGTACCTAGCTGTAGACACAACACTTTAGTAAAATATTAGAGGTTAGCAAAAAAACCCAAGATCTGTAAGTAATTGAAACTATGCTAACCAGACGATTTACTGCCTTCTAGTAGATGCGAGTATGTATTCTCAAATTGGACCGAGATCAGTGACCTTGACGACACGTAAATGAAGGATTTGAATGCAAGATAGAAATGAAGTAATGAATGCAAATTAATCTATTTTTTTTGGTTTTCTATGCAATAAGAATGAGAAATCTAATATGAATCTATTCTATATGAAAATTGATCTAACAATGATATGAAATAAAACTAAAATGAATTGAAAACAAGATTGATCTCACAAAAATTTGTTGATTCGCAAGAAGCTTCAATTCTTTAGATGTCAATTCTCCAGAGTAAGTATGCAAATTCTGTGGATGTGATTATGAAGAGCTGAGCATTGATTTTATAGAAATCCAGGGCTTTGGAGATGCATGGAAAAAGCCATAAATCACTCTAGTTGATTTTTGAGTTATCGAAGAATTAAAGATAGTTAACTCACAATAAATCATGCAAAAATAGCTTTTTAACTTAAATCAGAAGTTGACATCCGCTTTTAACTCAAAAGAGAGTTGAGTTTATTTTTAAAACAACTTGAATTGATTTTCTGATTTAAAGTTTAACTGCTTTTTGAATGTGCATAATAATTATGAATTAAATAAATAAATAAAATGATTTATCCTCAACTTAACTGATTTTAAAAATAAAATAATTGATTTATGGGTTAATCAATTATTAAATCAAACTTTTATTCAAAAACTATATTATTAAATTTGACAATTGACATTAATTAATTAAATAATAATTTAATCAATTAGTAATAGGATATTTGATTTATTGTCAAAATGAAATAATACAATTAAATCTAATTAAATAATTAAGTGGCAGTTTTAAACCTAATTAATTAAATATTTAGAATATTCAATTAATCAAACTTTAGGATAAATGAGATTTATCGCCAAATAATCATTAAATTAGAGATAATTATGATAATTAGGAATATTACTAGGAAAATTCCCCTTGTACAGAATTTAGGATAATCAATTAGGATTCGATGATGTTCAAATGTGCCTTGGGTTAGGACTTTGATGTCGATTTCATTCGATGTGTCGATATAGGAGGTTAATGAACCTATAGCCCATTTTTGGGGTATTACAATACAATGAGGGTTAAAGTGAGATTAATGATGGGATGTAGAGTGTTGAGTTTGGATTAGTATTAGAGTTAGAATATTGGTTAAGGTTAGCATGACAAATAGTGTCAACGGTCAAATTAGGTTTGGTATTAGGGTGTGAGTTTTAGAGTTACAAATAGTAATATGTTAAGATATAGGGTGTGGGTAGGGTTAGGATGTAGTTTTTAGACTTAGGATTAGTATGATATGTAGTGTTAAATGTAGGGTTAGGGTTGGGGTTCATATTAGACTCTTCATGATTGGGTAGTGTTGCATGTAGGGTTAGGGTTAGAGTAAGTTTAAGGTTGTGTCCAGTGTTAGGATGTATGATTTATAGTTAGGGTTAAATCATATGCAGTGTTAGCTATAGGGTTAATGTTAGGGTCTGTGTGAGAGTAAGATTATGGATGTAGTTAGCAATGGGATGTAGGTTTTAGAGTTAGGATTAAAGTATCATAGTTGGTAATAAAATTTAGGATCTTATTTATAGTGTAATATGATAATTATCATTAGCATCACATTTAACATTAACATTTAACATAGGGTCAATGGTAGGGACATGCTAATAGCTAACTTGAATGGTTACCATATTACTCTAATTATAATGTTAACAATAATAAATTAGAGTTAGGGTTAAGGTTATGATTAGGGTGAGGGTTTAGTGTTAGGCGTAAGATGAGAGTAAGGTCATGGTTAGGGATAGGATTCTATGTTTACAGTTAGGATTAGTATGATATTAAGGGTTAGTACAACCATTATGTTTACCATTTTACCTATGGTAAACAACAGGGTTATGGTTATGATTAGGATTATGGTTTAACCGTAGGAGTAGTATTATGTGAACAATTATAATTACGGTTACAGTTAGTATCAAGATTACTGTGCCATACCAAGGTTGTGGTTTGAGATAGGATGTTATGTTTACAGTCATGTGATGTATCATATTTAGTGTAATATTAATGGTAAAGATTAGGGTAAGGGGTTAAGGTTAGCATTAGGCTTAGTAATATGGTCAATATTAGTAATAGTTACTGTTACATTTAGGCTTATGATTGGGGTTAGAGGTTAGAGTTACAATTAGGGGTAATCTTAGGGTAACTGTTATAGAAATATAATGAACATAGATAGCAATGGGATGAATGATGTACATGTATGATTTGTATCGTACTTAGTAGTATAGTTACTGTTAGGGTTAGGGTTAGATTTAAAGTTTTAGTATATAGTAAGCCCATTAAAAAAGATGGTTCAGAGTTAGGTGTACTATAAGTATATTGGTTACATGTAGAGTAAGGGTTACAGCAATCATTCTTATTAATTTTGTTGGAAATTTAGTTGGGAAATGTGATACTGAGAGGGGGAGGGGGGTGAATCAAATATCACCTATTAATCCATTTTATCATTACTGAAAAACTTTGCATGGCTTAAATATAAACTACATCAATGTAATGAAGCTAATACACTAACAACATTCAAGAAAGTACTCATAACATAATAACTTTGGTTACCCAGAAACCCTTGAAAGGTAAAATTGGGGTGGGGATGACACCCACAAATCTTCACTACTGTAGTATAAATTTTTCCCGTTAGGGCTACAAATTTGATCACAAAATATGATCTACCTTGTGAGGGGTCTACCCTGTTAAGAGCTAAAAGACTTATACAATCTACCTTGCAAAAGGATTTATAACTTACAACTAAGTAAGCACTCAGTTAAGAGATTACAAAAGGTCTGTTAAAACCACTATGTTAAGATATTTACCCTAATACACTTGTTAGAATGTCTTAGTACCTGATCCTTTAGTCTGCACTATATGTTGATTATAGATCTTCTCCTTCCAGTATTTGATTTGATCTCATCTATCAAGTTTATCTATGTTCTATCCTTCACTGCTTTACTCGATCACTGAACTCTATTAGAATGCTTTACTAGTCTGAATGTATTCTCTGATCATTCCTCATTCCCTTTGCATCCTCTCACACACATATTAGGATTCAGATCTTCTCCTTATATAGACAACTAAAATTCCTCAAGATTCAAGATCTACAATCCAGATTTACTCTTTTTACCACTTAATCTTTACTAATTTTGATTGGCTCCAAGTGTAGCATTGGGATCAATGATTGTAAAATATGAGCATAATCACCTTCATGGATTTCCTCAAAAAAAAAATACAAAACATGAATGTTAGCCAAAACATTTTACCTTGATGATTGTGCCATAACAAACTCATATGTCGATTCTGGCTAACTTGGCAATTGATGTCTTTGGTACTCAGCATTCACTATACTTGGCATTCACTGATATCACTATTTCTCAGTATACATTACTTTACATAGCTTAGTAAAACTAACTTGGCTAATACAGAAATACATAGTGACCAATAGTTTACTCGGCAGTGACACTACTCGATAAATATACATTACATGACCCGGCCTATACATGATGACTTGGTTGTGTGTGTGTGAATTTTGTACCTAACTATAGACACAACACTTCAGTAAAACATTAGAGGTTAGTTTAAATCAAAATTGTGCAAGTAAGTGAAAACTAATCTAACTAGGTGATTTACTGCCTTCTAATAGATGCAAGTATGTATTCTTAGATTATACCGAGATCAGTGACCTTAACGACACCTAAACGAAGGATTTGAATGCAAAATCTAGATATGAATTAGATGCAAATTAATCTATTTTTTTTGTTATTTCTATGCAATTATGATGAAAAATGATATGAAATCTAATCTATATGGAAAACTGATATGCAATACAAAATAATCTAACAATGATATGCTAACATATGAATGATCTCACAAAGTTGTTGATTTGCAAAGAGGCTTCAATTCTTCAGATACCAATTCGCTAGCATAAGTTTGCAAAATTCTGAGATATGATTATGAAGAGCCGAGCCTTGATTTTATAGAAATCCAAGGCTTTAGGGATGTATGGAAAAAGCCATAAATCACTCAAATAAACTCAAGTTGATTTTTGAGTTTATCAAAGAATAAAAGATAATTAATACACAAAATCATGCAAAAGTAGTGTTTTAACTCAAAATAGAGTTTAAAATTGATTGTTAATTTCTAGTTGCCTTCTTTTCTGATTATGCATAATAATTATGAATTAAATAAATAAATAAAGTGATTTATTTCCAACTTAACTGATTTTTAAAAATAAAATAATTGATTTATGGGTTAATCAATCATTTAATCAAACTTTTATTCAAAATAATATCATTTAAATATGACAACTTGCTTTAATTAATTAAATAAGAATTTAATCAATTAATGATAGAAATTTTGATTTATTGTCAAAGTTAAATAATAATAATTACGAATAAATATAATTAAATTCAATCAAATAATTAAGTGGCAGTATTAAATCTAATTAATTAAATATTCAAAATATTCAACTAATCAAACTTTAGGATAAATAGGATTTATCACCAAATAACTATTAAATTAAAGATAATTATGATGATTAGGAATATTACTAGGAATATTCCCTGATGCAGAATTTAGGATAGTCAATTAGGATTTGATGATGTTTAGATGTGCCTTGGGTTAGGACTTCGATGTCGATTTCATTTGATGTGTCGATATATGAGGCTAATGAACCTATAGCCCATTTTTGGGGTATTACATTTTGCCCCTGTTTGAATTTTTGTGGGAAGTGTAGTGGTTCAAAGACAGTTTGTGTATGATGTTGAAACTGATGTTTGAAATTGACATTGATATGAGACAGAAATTGATTGAAATCGATATGAAGATAATAGGTCCTGAATGACCAAAGATAATGTTAACTATAACAGCAAATGAACCGATGATTGCAAAAAAGTGTCAAAACACCTAATTCCAAACCTTATGATTGTGAAGAAGTGAGTGACTGATTCCAGACCCGATTGTCAATAAGAATCACATTGGTATCACATCTGAACCCTCTAGTTACTGAAGAACCAAGGAAATAACACAATTGAACTGATAGTTGCAAAAACTTATATAGTTTACAAGATTTGGAGAATACCAGATTGATATGGATCTTGATGAATCTGATATGCCCCGAGCGATGATTGATTTGCCCCAAGTGATGAGGTCTTTTTGATGAATCAAAAACTAGACATGGTTTTTGTCTTGATTATTGAGGAAAGATATGATTTCAAAATTTAGATTATAGACTTTGAATGATATGCAATACCATGCCCCCTTCGGGATAAAAATTGAAATTTGACAAGAAAAGTCAGCGTTGATAGTTTAGAAGCATGTTAATTGATTGGAGAAGTGGTTATACACGTTCAAGAACATGTTCTACATCATTCAGAGGTCTAGAAGACCAAGTTTGACTAGGTGAAACCATGAGTTGACCATAGTTGACCAAGTTGAAATTTTGATAGTTTGATGTAAGATAATCAGTTAAGTGAAATACTAGATTTTTGTGATGATTGAAGGTCGATTGTGCAAGCAGTAGACTATCCTGGGTCCAAAATTTTTAAATCATGATTTTGACATAGGAAACAATCTCAAAGTTGAATTTTGATCCCGAAAATGGATTCAAAACGTCGAAATTAGCCAGGGGTGCAATTTTTGTGAAAAATAGAGCAGTTTTGAAAATTAGGTCAAAAGCTATATAAAGGCCGGAAGGGTCATTTTCCATTCATTTCAACCTTTTGACTTTGAAAACTTATGGAGCCCTCTGAGAAAAAATGGC
The DNA here is from genome assembly GCA_027943335.1 of Chamaecyparis obtusa. Taxonomy (NCBI): domain Eukaryota; kingdom Viridiplantae; phylum Streptophyta; class Pinopsida; order Cupressales; family Cupressaceae; genus Chamaecyparis; species Chamaecyparis obtusa. The sequence continues at coordinate 166,352 of BSBK01000361.1, forward strand.
AGATAAAGCGGCATAACTGAAGGTACCTATGAGTTCACATCAATTCGAGCAGAACCGGAGACACCAGAGACCTTGGTAGTACTGACATCCGGTAGGTGGACCTCTGTGCTTTGCTAAAATGTCAATTTTTCCATGTTTTATAGGATTTTAGCAATTTTTCGTATGTTTTTCCATTTTTGAATTTTGCATGCACAAAAACTCATATGACTCCTCAGCGAGACTCGTACGACTTTTCAACAGTAGCTAATTTGTCATTTCATAGGCCCCCACAACTCATAACAGAGGGACCCATGAGTTGTACGACATTCCATCGGGTCCCTCATAACTCGTACGATGAGGGATGCATTGTCATGCTACTATGGTTTGTCATTTGGCATGGTGTGGAAAGTCATACAACTTTTCATGCCAGTCTGAAATGTCGTATGGAAAATAGTGAGCTTAAAACTCTATAATAGGTCAAGTTTTTTATTGTTCTGATCTCTTAGCCTAATTGGTGACCTGTTAACCTACCTTCTAAAATACTAAACTACCCCATTTCTATCCTTGTAACCTGTTATGTGACCCAATTAATGATAGGATTCCCTATTTTTGTGCTTTGTAGGTCATTTACCCAGATGTTCATGTGCGGATCTTGCATCCTGCTACTCAAAGATTATGTGTGTCCTTGCCAGATCCTATGAGGGTCCACCTTGCTTCTTGTGGATTCGAGCATTTGATACATTTACATGAGATTAGGGTAAATCATAGACTTTTGACTGCATTGATTGAGAGGTTCCATTCAGAGACACAAACCTTCCACTTGCCGATGGGGGAGATCACTATTACCCCTAAGGATGTTTACCATATACTGCATATTCCATTTCATGTGGGCCGATGACCAGAGTATGTGAGTTCAGGGAACTCAGGTGTATTAGCTTTCAGACGTCTCTTTGGAGATGATACTCAGATGATAGCCTCCATTTCCTAGGAGACCCTAGTGCAGAGATATGGACAGACACATCGGCTGGAGTGCATCATTGTTGGGAAGATTGGTGGCATTATCATGTTTGACTATTAGCAAAATGGTCTTTTGATGGGCTGGGCCCCTATGATAGCACATTTGATGGCCACTCCCTCTGAGTTGGCTTGGGGTCAGTGTTTATTGGCCCATATGTTCTCTGAGATGCATGAGGTTGTGTATCAGGAGAGCAAGTCTTTTGCTGCAGCAGCTCTAGTTCTTTAGATCTGGGCGTGGGAGCACATCCCAGTGTTGAGACCAGTGTGTACTACACAGAGGCAGCCTGAGGAGCCTGTCATTTATAGATATGTCAGATATGTTATATAGGGATGGATGGGTCACACTGAGTACTAGAGGTGATGTCTCGATGATATGACATTTCTGCACTGGAGACCATATGTAGCCATTGAGCCTTCGCCTACTACTCGAGAGTAGTTTAGTTATTTCTTCTAGAGCTGTGTACTAATTGGGAGGTCATCCTCCACCATAGAAAGATTTCTGATTACTAGGGTTTGGTGGTAGTATGGACATATTTAGGATGCCCCAGAGGATTACACTACATATGCACAGATAGGGCATGAGATTGGACTAGGATGGACACAGAGGCTCTCTTATGCTTTGTGTTCACAAGAATATAGTGCTATTGTTGGTAGGGATTGGGAGTATAGACTAGATGTACTTGATGCTGGTGTTATTGATGGATTTATCTCCTGGCTTGTTGACCATCCTATTCACAGATTTTTTGATCTGACTAAGCTGATAACCTCCATGGAGGAGGTGATGGATGTTACTGGTGCTCTGATGGGATAGGGTCCTGAACCTATACAGGCTCTGATGGTTCACCCCACACCTCCAAGACCCTAAGTGATGGCTCCACCATAGAGACCATTAGGACAGATGAGGCCCACTCGTCACACTAGTTCCACAGTAGGCAGATCTTCTAGTTCTCATAGGCGGACTAGGGGAGAGGGTGGTATATTAGGTGGAGTTGGTTCAGTGGATGAGGTACTGGTAGTGGAGCAGGTGGTAGGTGGTGGTGTGGACTTCATAGAGGGGGATACTAGTTTTGACTTAGGAGCTGAGGTTAGACACTGTAAGGCGTAGAGGGCAGATACTACTAAGCAGGTTGTCCCAGATACTGAGATGCCAGATGTTGATCCTACTGCTCCTACTCCACAAGACACTATCAGATGGCCTAGTGCACTAGCCAAGGACCTGAAGGTGCATAGTGCTTGATGGGAGGAGTGATACATAGAGGTAGATAGATAGTGGACTGAGCTACATACTAATGTTTAGAGATTATAGGCACAGGTGATTCATTAGACCTCTCGGGCTGCTTACTACGTGTCTACATATTACACTATTGTTCCTGCTACACAGAGAGTTCCCTCCTATTCACAGTACATGATGGCATCCAAGGGAGCTAGAACACCTAGAGCAGAGGCAGTACTGGATGCACCACCTCCTCCTCCACCAGGTGCAGAGGATCAGGTCGAGAGCTGATCTATCTGTGATATGTTCTGACATTTTTGATCTGTTGATTTTGATATACTGTACTTTTTTTTATCATTGATATACTATTCTGATTCTGATAGCTCAGTTGAGCTCATTCTTTTGTATAATGTGCTAGTAGTGCACCCCTGACTAGTTCAAGATTTTTGATATATATGAGATCGATATTTTGGTTGTGACTTCATTTGGACTTGTCATGTTTTGATTTATGATGATATCATGTGATGTTTATGCTATGAGTAGAGTAGAATGTATGTATGGATATATGCAACGCAATGATTTCTTTCATATGTATGGATGTTATGCAAATGTATTTGATTATGGAAATATGTATGTATGATTGATGCTTATGCACATGGATGAATGGTAATGCAACAAATGATTATGATATGTAAATGCAATGATACACATTATATGTTTTGCAAGTATTGATGAAGACAAGTACTCAGTCTTATGTCAAAAAGGATGTTTAACCCAGGAGGATAACTGCTTGCGAGTCTATGAAGAGACCTTTTAGGTAGGTTCAGCTCTTGTTAGATTTGAAGAGATATTTGAAGAAATTTTTAAGCATTGAAGTTTGTTTAACCATTGTGAGATCATGCAACATGAAAAATGCAAAGAAACATGCAGAATGAGATGAAAACTAAGACCTAAGATCTAGTCACTGATCATGTGTCGGTCATTCTCATCATTGGATTTTTAGGTAACTGGATAAATCAATACAATGCCCACTAGTTATGAAACCATAGACATATGAATATCAATTTGTATGCACAGGAATCAATACAACACCCACTGATTAAGCAACCATGGATATATGAATATTGATTTTGTTTTCGGAATGTCGGATTAGATATAAGCACCAAGGCATAAGCGCTAGGATGACCTGAATATCATGTCCATTTTGATATAGCAATTTGTATAAGCATCAAAACATAAATGTCGTGATGACCTGAATATGCCTTGCATTACAAACACATCAAACAGTCAAGAGATCATTCTAAATCCAATGTGAATTACCCATAGTGACCCTTTATCATTCACATCCTTAGGTAAGATTGCGTTTCACAGTAGGAGAAAGAACTCACTCAAAAAGACAATAGTTTGATCAAACTTCCTTGAAGTTTCTAGGTATCAATGGTCAAGGTACGCATGGCCATCCAATTCAAGATAGAGGCTCTTATAGTTGGACACCATTTCAATCTAGAATTTCCAAAGTTGTTAGATTTTCACATACAAGCAGAAAATAAAGAAAAGATTATGCCCCCAGTCATCACTCTCTAAATCCTATAAAGGAAATCCTTCAAGAGCTCTAAGGGACACAATATGCAAAAATCTCAATGCGAATCAGTAAGCATACAAGGAGATAAAATCATGAAAAGCACAGATTGTTTTCAGTTTGTGTTTGATGTTTGATTGCATTGTTGTAGATGCAAAATCCTTTCTGGAGACAAGATAGACTGACTGACTCAAATGAAGCTTCAAAGGACTCTAGCTGGATATGAAACGTCTAAGATACACTAGAGGCCATAAGATATGACATTGATTGCCCCCAAGTATGGACATTGATAGGATACAAATGCTTGAGCTGATTGGTGTACAAACCAACTTATTGGAAAGAGGAATGCAAAAACAAACCGGGAGATATGCACAAACTAAAGCAAGACTAAAAGTAGGGAAAGACCAAGATTGCGCTGATAGATGGAGCATTTTGAAACAAGTGGCACCCGTTTGCTAGGTTTTTACCATCTTGGCAAAGATTCTATTTTTGCTACCAAGGCACCTATTTCCAAGTTTTCACCAAGGCACTTTTTTTCTTTTTCTCATTTTTTTGTATTTTTTATTTTTTCAATTTTTTTTTTTTTTTGTGAATCATCAAGGCACCTATTGCTAGGTTTTCACCAAGATGTTCATTTTTTCAGAACTTTTAAAGATTTTTAAGATTTTTTTTCAAGACATTTTACCATAGACTGAATGCCTTAGGCATAGAATTTCTTCAGATGGTGAACGTTGATTGGTTCTCAGAGCTATTATCCTTCAGTCATTGAGAGTTGGTAGGCACTAGAGCCAAAAGTAGCAGTGATTACAAAGGGACCCAGCCAGTTGGGTTCAAACTTCCCCTTTCGTTCTCAATGTGATTTATTTTTAGGATTTTCTCTCAAGACTAGATCACCAACCTGAAATTCTCTATGTCTGACTTTCTTATTGTAGCCTTTAGACATTCTTTTCTAATATACTCTGAGATGATCATATGTTGCTTGTTTGTGCTCATCTAGTAGTTCAAGTTCTTGCAACCTAGACACTCTATAGTTGTCATTAGTTACTAGACCATGCATTCTGATTCTGAGTGATGGGATTTCAACCTCAATAGGTAGCACTGCTTCAGACCCATAAACTAAAGCGAATGGTGTAGCCCTAATGGGTTTTCTGATACTTGTTTTGTAGGCCCAGAGAGCTAGATTAATCATGAGATGCTAGTCTTTTCCTATTTTATTAACTGTACGGTGCAAGATTTTCAATAGATTCTTGTTAGAAGCCTCTGCTTGTCCATTCCCTTGAGGATAGTATATAGATGACCAATGTTGTGTAATCTTGAATTTAGCACATAAATCATCTAGATCTTTGTTCTTAAATTGTCCACCATTATCTGTGATTATGGAATGAGGTATCCCATATCTGCATATGATATAGTTCAATATGAACATAGATATTTGTTTTTCAATTGCTTGTGTCAAAGGGACTACTTCTACCCATTTTGTAAAATAAACTGTAGCTGTGATTATATGGGTATGTCCATTAGAAGAATGAGGATGGATGGATCCTATAAGATCAAATGCCCATTGGTGACAAGGCCATTATGTAGTAAAGTGAATTAGATCTCTCCCTGGAGCATGAATTAAGTTGCCATGCACTTGGCATTTTTGAAAATTCTTTGCAAACTAGATAGACTCTTTCTCCATTTCAGGCCAATAATACCCAGCCCTAATAAGTTTTCAAGCTAGTGTTCAATCGTTCAAGTGTGACCCACAAATACCATCATGGACTTCCTCTAATGCACGCTGAGACTCTTCCCATTCTAAACATCAAAGTAGTGTACCATCTAGACCTCATTTGTACAGATCATGACCAATGATGACATATCGGGATGCATTAAAGATAAGGTATCTCTTTTCATGGTGGTTGAAGGTATCGGGAATGATTTGGTCTCAGAGATAGGAAAATAGGTTTTTGTATCTAGATGAATCATGACCAACAATAGTGCAAATCATACGGGTTTTAGGGGAATCATATGCAGGATAAGATAGCACTTCCACCAGGAACTCGTAGTGTACCTCATGTTTAGGCTGCTATAATAAAGTAGATAGCATTGCCATTGCATCGGCAACCTTGTTCTCTATTCTAGGTATTTGCTCAAATGTGATAGATATGAAATACTTCTTTAGATCATCTTCCATTCACTTGTAAGGAATGAGCTTTTCATCTTTAGTTTGGTACACATCATTGACTTGATGGATAACAAGTTATGAGTCTCCATGAATGTGTAATTCTGTTACTCTCCATTCAATTGCTATTTTCATACCATTCAAAAGGGCTTCATATTCTACAATATTGTTTGTGCAAGGAAACTTTAATTTGAATGCTTTTGGGATTGAGTATCCTTGAGGAGTTATGAACAATATGGCTACTCCCGATCCATTCTGTGTATAGGAGACATCAAAGAATAACTGTCATTCTCTAGAAGAAAGATTCATGATAGAGGAATCTGGAAATTCCATTTGCATTGGTGTATCATCAATCATAGGTGCATCTACTAATTGATCAGTAATAACCTATCCTTTAATAGCTTTTATTTCCACATATTCAATGTCAAATTCACTTAAGAGCATGACCCATTTAGCTAATCTACCTGTGAGGGAAACTTTGCTTAGTAGGTACTTGAGTGGATCAATTTTAGCTACCAATTGTGTGGTATGAGCTAACATGTAATGTCTCAGTTTCTGTGATGCAAAGATCATAGATAGACAAGCTTTCTCAATCATTGAATAGTTTTCATATGCAACCAATGTTCTACTAATATAGTATATAGCTCTTTCCTTTTTGTTCTCATCATGTTGTGCTAGCAATGCCCCCACTGATGTATCTATAGTGGAGACATATAAGATCAAGGCTTCCCTAGAGTGGGAGGCATCAAGATAGGAGGATTTAATAGATACTTCTTGATATGATTAAAGTTGTTTTCACATTCTTCATTCCATGCAAAGGTCACACCTTTATGTAATGTTTTTGTAAAAGGTTGTGATATGTCTGCTAGCTGTGATATAAATCTTTTGATAGATTGGACTCTTCCTTGCAACATCCTCATTTGACTGATATTCTTTGGAGGTTGCATCTCCATTATAGCTTTCACTATAGCTGGATCAACTTCAATGCCCTTATTTGAAACTATGTATCCTAAGAGTTTTCCAAAAGTGACAGCAAAAGCACACTTCTTAGGATTTAGTCTAAGGCTAAATTTTTCATTCTATCTAGTATCTTGCTCAAGTCAATTAGATATTCAGCTCTAATCATAGACTTTGCTAAAGTATCATCAACATAATCCTCCATAGTCCTATGCATCATGTCATGAAAAATAGATGTCATAGCTCTCTGATATGTAGCACCAGCATTCTTAAGCCCAAATGGCATGACATTCCAATAGAAGGTGCCCCATGCATATGTGAAAGCAGTTTTCTCTTGATCCTCTAGAGAAAGTTTTATTTGATTATACCAAGAAAAACCATCCATTAAAGAATACATATCAAAGCCCTCAGCCATATCCACTATCATATCAATGTTAGGTAATCAAAAATCATGCTTAGGGCATGCTCTGTTTACATCTCTAAAGTCTGTGCACACTCTGATTGATTTATCTGGTTTTGAAATAGGTACAATATTAGAGATCCACTCTACATAATCAATAACTTAGATGAATCCAACTTTTAGGAGCTTCTCTAATTTAGCTTTTACCAAGAGTGCCACATGAGGATGCATCTTTCTCAATTTTTTCTTGACAAGTTTAACATTTGGAGCTATAGATAAATGATGCATGATAAGATTAGGATCCAACCCTAGCATATAAGAATATTTCCATGCAAATTTGATCTTCTTTTCTATTAGGAATGTTCTAAATTTTTTCTTCTCTTCATCTGATAAAGATTGTGCTACATGAATCAACTATGGTTCTTCTGTTGTTCCCAAGTTGATGGATTGAGTGGGCTCAATTAGAACTAGAGATTTGTCCTGTAAATGACTCAGAAGGACATCAAATATCTCATCCTTAGGCACCTCAAAGAGGTTTTCACCTTTGGATACATCTTTTATTTTTACTTTTGTACGTTCAGAGACTGCCACAAAGTGGTTTTCACCCTTAGAACTCCTTTTCTTTTTATTCTTATTCTTATTTTTCTGACTAAGATACTTGATGTCCAAATCCATCATGCTAACACTCGGTTCACTGATGGAAGTCCTCATAGGCTTAAATGCATTGAGGTAGCAAGAAAGGGCATAGTCATTTGGGAAGGTATTAATACCATGGCTCAAATTTGTGGAGGTTTGATCAATAAGGTCTAGATATTGGATAGTCAAAGTGGGGAAAGATTGGGAGATAGTGTTTATGGATATGGATCTGTCATCATTGGTCCTAACCTGACACTCAAGTTCAAAGGTGATATTACAACTTAAGACATTCAATTTGTGAATAGGCTCAATGTCATTGTGGGAGTCCAATTCAGCCATAGGTGGATCAGACTCGATAGGTTCATCATTTCACTCTAGACTTACATTGCATTGAGGTGCATATTGGTGAATAACATCAGCATGCTTCTTTGTAATAAGCTCATCTTCTTTTGGAATGACTCCCCATTCATAGTCATTAGATTGCTCATCTATGCCTCTAGGAAATCTAAGAACATGAGTAAAGTTAGGATGAATACCCCAAGAAGGGTTACCCTCAGATTCTGATTTGAATTCATACTTATGGGAATCTATCTTAGAAAAACTACCACCTTCCTCTTCTTGATTTTTTTTGAGATTAGCTGGTTCTTGTGTTGCAACTATCTCTTGATTAATAGTAGGTTCTTGTGTTTCTACTACATTAATTCTTTTGATTGGATCATTTTCAGCTTCAAGGAAGTCTTTGATTTCCTTAGGAAAATGTTCATAAGGAACAAGTTCAGAGCTGTCTGAATCACTATCTGATGGTTCAGTTTCTTCCTTCTTGAGAAGAGGTTCTCTTGGTGCGATCTATTCTATGACATGGGAACAATTACCTTTGAGGTGGAAGGGTTTCTTCTTAAAGCCTAAGCCAACAATATCTTTGTTTGCCCGAGTAGTATGTAAAATAGGTGTTATAAGGCCTTTTCCTCTGACTCCTAGAGGTCCTTTACCTGAATATCCCATCTTAGCAATTAATTTATCTCCTGGACCATATGCCTTGGAAGGGATTTTGGATACTGTAGAGTCACTAGCTTGAACAACTTGAGATTTAGGTTCATCTTTGTATAGCCATGCAAGCACAACTTCATCCTCTTCAAATTATTGCTTGGAGACTTGTTCTGCTACAAAATTCTTTTTATATGCCTCAAGAGGTTCTTTAGAATCTGGTTTGGATTGTTTTAAAGATTGTCCATAAGACTTAGGTGAGATAGGGAGAGATGTCAAAGATAAGACTGGCTCTATAGTGTATTCTCCCATACCATTTTCTTTGAAATTGACCTCTTTTGCAATGTCTTCCATTTTAGATGTGAATGCTTCCTTAGTTGGCTCAATGGGAGATTCTTTGTTATTAGGCACAAGTTTATCTGCACTTTCTTTCAATGTATTGCAAGTGGTGGATATGTCTACTGGAATAGTGACCTCTACTCCTTCATAAGGAAATTTTAAGCATTGGTGAAATGTAGAAGGAATAGCTTGCATTTCATGTATCCATGGTCTACCTAGAAGAATGTTGTAAGCCAAAGGTAGATCAAGCACTTGACATGTAGTATCGCTGATAACTGGACCTGCTCTAATAGGTAAGACAATGGTGCATTTGGAAGATCTTTCTTGTTCATCATAGGCTTTTATAGTTATGCACTTTCTAGGATCAATAGCCATTTCTAAAAATCCCAATTGTGTGACCAAGCTGTAAGAACAAATGTTTAGGCTAACGCCTCCATCTATCAACACATATTTGACTCTACAGTTCTGGATAAAGACTTCTATGTGCAAGTGCTGGTTATGCAAGTGACTCAAGGAGTTGTCATCTTCCTCTAAAAAGGAGATATATTGTGGAGATGTAAGATGTCCAGCCATAGTCTGGAACCTGTCTAAATCAAGGTCATTAGGAACATTGGATCCGAGCAAAGCTTTATCTAGAATAGCTCTATGAGCTGGAGATATCTGAAGCAACTCAAACATTGAGATTTTGGCATTAGTGTGTTGGAGTTGTTGAACAATGCTATAAGATGTTGGCCTCATATCTTTAGGATTGGAAGATTTAGAAACAATCTTCTGTTTGGAAGTGGAAGAAAGATTGAAGGGCATCTTAGGGACATTTGATGAATCTGGGATTTGTCCGTTCAGATGTGCCTGAGTTTGTGATTGAGTAAATACATTAGCTAAAGGATGATCTCTATCTCTTCACACAATTTTGATGACATTTCAATGCTTAGAGAGATGAGGTTCAATCATATTGATAATAGCATTATTTCTAGGGTAAGCATAATTGACTTTTTCCCCCATATTAGGCTGAGAAGATGAAACTTCTTGACCATATTTCGGAAATGGTTCTATGAATGCAGTATGATCATTATTGCTCTTATGATTGTCAATGGTGATATCTCCCTTATCAATCAGATCTTGAATAGTATGTTTCAAGCGTAAGCAGTTGTTGGTTTTGTGACCTTTACCTTGATGGAAATCATAGAATTCAATCTCTATCCACCATTTTGGTTTAGGATCAAGATCAGGTTGTCAGATCTTAGGAAAAGAGATGATGTTATTAGCCAACAAATTTCTCATAGCTGATTCCAAATTTTCTCCAAGAGGAGTGAACTTTCATTTATTATTAGAGGACCAAGATTTGTATTCTGGCTTCTTTTGAGATGGTTCATACACTTTTTTCTTTGAAGCTTTGATGGCTTGGTTGCCAATAGTTAGATTGAAATTTGGTGCCTTTGATGGGGCACAGATAGTATCAACAACACCATCTATGAATATGCCTTTATTCTTGTTCCAGTTTTTGTTCTTATCTTTAGGACTGGATCTTGATTTGTACTTGTCCTTTTGAAGTGTGATGTCTCCTTTTTTCACAAGTACTTTTTCAATTTTGATCGCATTGTCTACCATCTTATCAAAAGATGTATGAACTTGCATTTGCAAAGGGTAGTTGATCTTTGGGATAACATTATTGATGAAGATTTCTAGTTTCTCAGTTTCTGGAATAGGCCTAGCATATAGAGAGAATTTCTTCCTCCATCTCTTGAGAAATGTCAGGAATGGTTCTCCTGGATATTGCTTGAGATTGCAGATATCAATCATGGTGATTAGATGTTGAATGTTGTAGGAATATTTTTGATAGAACAATTTGATCAACTCCTCAAAATTTTTGATAGTATAAGGCAATCTAGAGAACCAATGAATGGCTGCTCCTCCCAAAGATCAAGGAAAGAGACACATGAAATAGGTTGGTTCGTGCATGAACTCCATAGATTGTGTACACAATTCTCTGACATGATCTTGAGGATCAGAGTGTCCATCATACTTATCATATTTCAACATCTCCACTCTTTTTGGGAATGGTGGCATGTACAAGTCTTTTTCAAATTTAAAAGGACATAGGGCCTCCATGGAGAACTCCTTGGGTTCCTTTTCTTTCTCAAGGTTATTAAGTTTGACTTGCATGGCATGCATCTATTTCATCATAGCTGTGAGTGGAGTTTCTTCCTCATGTGTAATGATATCTTCAACATTAAAGTTGGGAGCAAGTTTAGCTCCTTGATGAGCTAATTGTAAAAAGTATGCTTCTTTATCCTCTTTCAAGAAATGCTTCATCATTCATTTGAAGTTACATCATTTTGATATTGAGCAATTTCTTCAGGTGTGGGTTCCTTATCTACACCATGTTGAGATTGAGCTCTTTGAGAGCCAAAGTTTGTGCCTACTTGAGACATGGTGGGAGTTCTACCTAGGATAGATTGATGTGGAGTTTGTTGATTACCTCTTTGAGTTGATGAAGGAGGAATGTAACTAGTTTTCAATCGAAGATTGCCAATACCGTCTTCTTCGCAAAGACTAGAATTGTAGAGTTGCTCAAGAGTTGGACTTTGGATATGAGTCAAAGGTAAAGTATGAGATATTTGCCCAGATTTCTTGTGAGAGGAAGCTCTAGTTTCTACCATTAACCTTGAGTGAAACAAAAGAATACGATGAAGACAACTGAAGAAAGATCTGATTTAAGAAGATCAAATGACACAACCTTGTCAAGGTTTGATTGATTGTAGCTTAGATTTGACGTAAATGGAGGAGATTGTGCCCTGGATGTATGGGTAGATTCCCAAAAGATAGCGGACATGAGTTCACAACACTTAGTCATTCTAATGATTGATTGAAGATTGATAGTTATGACAAGGTGTTTGACACAAGATGATAAAGACGCAAATCGTTTACACAAAAGGCTAAATTGGATTCAAAATGCCACTTTAGGATAATGATTGGATTCTCAGTAATTGCTACTCTATTCCTGACATAGTGATTTGTTTGACAGATTCTGGAAATAGGCTGGAAAAGCTGGGTCTCTGACAGTTCTGACAACTTTTTGACAACTTTTCAAAATTTCTCAAATGAATTTCTACAGGCTCATATGATAGCGGGTATAGCATGAAACAATAATTGAAAAACTTGTACGACTATTGCAAAACTTGCACGATAATTGATAGCAGGAATTTTGACTTTTTTGAATTGACTGGTAACAAAACTCATACGATAATGTACCTGATACCATACGATAATCTGGGAGTTATGAAATGACAATAGCCAGAAATCGTATGACTTTCTGAGTTTACAAAATGACTGTTGACTCTAGAAAGGTGTTTGACATCAGATTTTGCAATTTTTCAATTTTTTAGTTTCAAATTGTTCACAAAATTGTCTGTCCAGATTTGAAGATTGTAGCGGATTGATTCATTCTTAGTAACCAGATAGATAAACAGGCACGCAAAACAAGCAAGTGATTTCAAGCACATCTAAAAACAATGAACAGGGGACAAAGCAACCCTACGTATGAACAATCAAGTGATTGAATTGTGCTAATCCCTAGGTGTGCTAATAGTGTATGTTCCAAAAAGTTTTGCAATAATGCACATATTCCTAGAAAAATGAAAATTTGGCCTCACTAGGGTTTCTAGTAATTTTTTGACTCTACAACTTTTATGATCTCAAGAGGGTGAACTCCAATCTAGGTGCACCAAGGTTTTGACACAGTCCAAGAACTTAATCTTCAGGATCTGCTAGGGAGATCTGACAGCCCAACAAGAAACCACACCTGTGGAGATTTCTTCCACAAGGACATTTATATAGCGGTTGTCACTACCACGGCAAAAATGGCTATTACCGCTTGAGGTTCCTTCAATGTGGTTGACCCAATTAAGGGAATGTCCACTATGGTTAACACTCTCTAAAGATGACTCACAAAATATACCACATGGAGACTGGTTTCAGATTCAAGGATCTGAGTTTTTTGTACTACCCAAAAAGGGAGTAGAGCATAATCCTCTAGCCTTTTCACTTTTAACCCAAACAAAGCAAACAGATTAATCTGACATGCTAAGACTAAGATTATCTCACAAAGATCTATGATGTCAACCACTCATGATATATCAACCTCTCCAGAGAGAGAATGTATCAATTAGAAGCTAAAGACGCACAAATCTAGTAGAATGTGAGACTCCCTCAGTATCCTCCCTACCTACAAGGATTCCTTCATTGAGAAGAGTTTTGTTGGAAACCCACTCTCTCAAGAGCCACAAATAGTGTTTATAGGGCCTATTTACTATGTGTAACAAAGATGCTGAAAAGAAAATCTATGTTCATTTTTATAGCCCAAAATGAAATATGTAATATGAAAGCAATAAAGGTCACACAAGCTTGACATGCAAGAGTTCTTTTTAATCCAAATTGAAATGTTATCAGTTGAAAAGATTACTTGAATTCCTCACAACACTCTTAGTAGATTCTTACCTATTTTTAGCAATTCTTGCACTTTTTCCAATCAAAACCAGTAGAAAACAATCAGAAACCACAAATTTCAATTGTTAATGTTAGCTATTAGTCCAAATCTAGAAATTTTTTTTGGAAAACTTCCTGAAAAAGTGAAATGACAATTGAAACCTGGCACTAAAACTCGTACGATAGTGGGTTACCTCCCAAATGATAGTCTAGAAACTTGTACGACATTGGGTACCAGATCATATGACAATAGAGATTCCAAATGACACTATGATCCTAATGGTATGATCCTTGATCAAATAAACTGTCATATGATAGTGGGTATCTCCTGGTATGAGTTTTTGACAAAAATCGTACGACAACTGTATGAACAAAAATTAAAAAATCGCAGCTTGAAACAGAAAATGACAAGAAGATGATAGAAATTGATAGAAATTGAATGGAAACCCATTTCAAAGCCCCACGGTGGGTGGCATAAATGTGTGTGAATTTTGTACCTAACTGTAGACACAACACTTCAGTAAAACATTAGAGGTTAGTTTAAATCAAAATCATGCAAGTAATTGAAAACTAATCTAACTAGGCAATTTACTGCCTTCTAATAGATGCAAGTATGTATTCTCAGATTATACCAAGATCATTGACCTTGACGACACCTAAACAAAAGATTTGAATGCAAAATCTAGATATGAATTAGATGCAAATTAATCTATTTTTTTTGGTATTTCTATGCAATTATGATGAAAAATGATATGAAATCTAATCTATATGGAAAACTGATATGCAATACAAAATAATCTAACAATGATATGCTAACATATGAATGATCTCACAAAATTGTTGATTTGCAAAGAGGCTTCAATTCTTCATATAGCAATTCGCCAGCATAAGTTTGCAAAATTTTGAGATATGATTATGAAGAGCTGAGCCTTGATTTTATAGAAATCTAGGGCTTTAGGGATGTATGGAAAAAGCCATAAATCACTCAGATAAACTCAAGTTGATTTTTGAGTTTATCAAAGAATAAAAGATAATTAATTCACAAAATCATGTAAAAGCAGTGTTTTAACTCAAAATAGAGTTTAAAATTGATTGTTAATTTCTAGTCACCTTCTTTTCTGATTGTGCATAATAGTTATGAATTAAATAAATAAATAAAATGATTTATTTCCAACTTAACTGATTTTTAAAAATAAAACAATTGATTTATGGGTTAATCAATCATTTAATCAAACTTTTATTCAAAATATCATTTAAATATGACAACTTGCTTTAATTAATTAAATAAGAATTTAATCAATTAATGATGGGAATTTTGATTTATTGTCAAATTTAAATAATAATAATTAGGAATAAATATAATTAAATTCAATCAAATAATTAAGTGGCAGTATTAAATCTAATTAATTAAATATTCAGAATATTGAACTAATCAAACTTTAGGATAAATAGGATTTATTGCCAAATAACTATTAAATTAAAGATAATTTTGATGATTAGGAATATTACTAGGAATATTCCCTGATGCTGAATTTAGGATAATCAATTAGGATTTGATGATGTTCAGATGTGCCTTGGGTTAGGACTTTGATGTCGATTTCATTTGATGTGTCGATATAGGAGGTTAATGAACCTATAGCCCATTTTTATGGTATTACAGGTTGCAGTGATGACCGACCAACATTGCCTAGATAATGACTAAGTGTAAGACACTAATAGTCAACAAAACTATAGAGATCTACAATCTCCCCCTTTGACATTAGTGGAAAAAATACTTTGTCATGACATTATAATTGTATTTACAAAAGTACTCAGTATTAGCAGAATAATCCCCCTAAGATATATACATATACAAAAATTAATGTTACCTCCATGTGTGCCTAGATATGTCATGTCAATTAATTTCCCCCTTGTTTTTGGCACGCTTGATTTCTTCAGGATTAGGAATCATAAAGTATTTCTCCATAAATGGTTTATGAAGCATCGTAACCATATGTAATGCAGTTTCCCATCCTGATGTAGCAACTTTTAAAACTTCTGACTACACTTCTAGCTCAGCAACTAGATTGACTAGGCTCTCGACTGTAGAAAGATGAGGATCTTTCTGTGTTAGGTCCTTAGCCTTGGTTAAATCTCTTTGAATGGCCTCTAGATGAGGTTTCAACATTGTTTTCATAGAGAGTAGATGAGCCTTTATCTTACCATCATCAGCCATCAACTCAGCTATCCTTGTGAATGTAGAAGCTTGGCATAATGTTTTGAACTAGAACTTGCATCCAAGCTCAAGGATTAACCAGTAGACTTGATTTCTTGTTGTAGCTTGTCTACCATCCCCTTCCCCTGTTTATCCTTCATGAATTCTCCTACAACACATAGTTTGGTAAACAAAGATTGTGCATTCACCACCACTTCTTATGAATCAGTTATCAGAGTAGAAAGTTCTACCTATTTTACTGCAATCTCGACAAATACCTTGTTCAATACCTTTGTTTCAAACTTCCTTTCTGACCACTGCAATAGTTTTTCACTTTCATTTCTTTTGTCATTAGTCACTTTCTTGACAATATGGACAAGTTGTTCTAGTATGGGATCAAAATTATTTACAACAAACATTTCAAAAACATTAATAAAGATTTCTCTTATATCCTGCAAAACTTGCTTTTGCTGATGTTCTCTCCTTAATTCTTCTTGCATGGTTTTCCTCGTCAATAGGTCTTGCAACATTTGCATCTACTCATATGATAATTTATCAAAATATCATTTTGGAATTACAATAACTTTATCAATGGTTACCTCCAGTGAAAAAACTTTTTCCTTCTTTTTAAGTGCCTTCTTTGGTGTACTCTCACTCAACATCTGTACAAGAGCTTGTATTGCCTCTTGCTCCTTCGGCTCTTGAATATCAATAGCTTTGTCCTTCTCTTCTTTTCCTTTATCCTCCACATGAGGGCTTACATTCATTGATGTAGACTGATCTCCTTGGTCTCTTTGTGACTCCTTGATAGATGTAGATTGATGTCTAGGTTTTGACAGATCCTGTTCCTTGGTAGTGCTCATACCGGCTAACATGTCAATTGTAACAACTTCAAATTTAGCGGGGGTTGTGTTGATAGTTGGTGTATCATCAATTTTTGGATAATCTATTACTTGTAAGATCATAGTATTATTGCCTAGCAAAGATGTGTCTTTTGCTTCCTTGGCTTGTATCTCTTCCTCGGTGAATACCTAAGTTTTTACTAGGGTATCCTCTGTGATGTCAACAATACTTACTCTAGATAACTTTTGACATATTTCTTACTTGGGAACTTCTATCTCCTGAATAGTTGGCTCAATTTCATCTTGTGTATTATCTGGCTCAGCACCCTTAGATGTGCTTACATCTTGATGTGCATCCTTGTCAATTAGGAAACCAAAAATTATCTTCCAAATCTTTACACTTTCATGTACAACATCCTCAAAGTTGTGTTGAATGATAGAGTAAGCTCAAATTTTGGGAATGAATCTATTCCTGTATTATTCCACAACTTCCTGAATACTAGCAAAGGTTAGATCTAGTGAAACTTGAGCTAGAGTGCTCTCTCTTATCTGCTTCTCAGTCATGAGAGAAAAATCCCATTTCTATGCAACTCTATTGCTTAACTCTTTAGGGACTACTTTCCCCAATTGTATAGGTAACATCTTGAAAGTACAGAGAATCTCAAGAATAGCTTCTTATACTTTTTCTTTATCCCCTATACTCATGCTCTCAAATTTGTAAGTCCAATAGAGTTCTTGATAGTGTGGCATATTTCACCCACATTTGGTGTTATACTCTATATTGAAACCTTCTTCTTTTCCTCCTCATCACTTTCTATCTCCTCATCATCTTTCTTTAAAATAAGTTTCCTCCTAGGCCTTTTTCTTGCCTGTCTCGACACTGCCTTGGGCTGAACAGTTTTTCTTTTCCCTAATGCAAGAGTTTTCTTTTGTATCTCGACAGTTGAAGAGACTTCCCTTGTTCTTGGCCTAAGCATAGGTGATGATGTAACCTTAGGTTTTTGCATCCTTTTACTTATGGGCTCGGCAAGTACTGTCTTCTTGCCTTTCTTCTTTTCTACTTCTACCTCTTCTACTTCATCACTCTCACTGGGATCACTTGCTTCATCTTCTCCCAGTCCTTGTGTTAATTCAAGAGGTGCATCCTCCTCTATTTCTCCCATCATTTTAACTAGATTCTTCATAATTTTCTTCCTTTTCCTCTCTACAGTGGCAGCCTTCAATCCCATGGTTATTTTGGATTGAACCTCTACATATGTTCCAAAATAAGGAGCCTTTTTGTCAATTTCTTTGGCTAACAAGCTATTATAGCAGCTGTGATCTCATCAATATTTACCTCATAAGGTAATGGCATCAGCCATGAAACCCTCAGAAAAACAACTTGTGCATAAGTGAAATTTGTGTCGCCTAAGAAACAAATATCCTGGCTATACTTTTCAACTAGAGACACAGGAATCCTACTTCTCTTCCTCATTTTCTTTTTGAACTCAATGAAATAATTCTCTATTACACCCTCAAATCTTCCTCCTATATGACTTATAAACTCATTAATTTGGACTGTGACTGGTTTCTTTTTATCCCATATTACTCCTCCAACAGTAGGAAAACACTTTTGAATATAAAAGAATAGACAAATGAGTAGGGAACCGAACTTACACATGGAATTCTTTTCTTTCTGGATTGAAGTTAGGTTCTCGACAAGTTGAGCTAGTTGGAGCTCGGCGAGATTGTAAGTATGCCCTTTCTTGATAATTTTCCATGCCTGGTCCACTGCCATGCATGGGATGTTGTCCAACCAACTAGATTGGTAGAATTTGTGTGCAATAAACCTCACTACAAAAACAATCTCTGGATTGGTGATGGTGGAAATACTCATCTCGCGCTTGTTCCAAACTACCTATGTATTCTCCTGAATTTACTCCTTGCTTGAACATTTCATTGTTCTCTTACCAGAAATTGTAGGGTATCCAGTTACCTGGTGAATCATATCCTTTGTTATCTTAGCTGGTCCATCTTCCTGTTAGAATAACTAAGAGGGGGGTGAATCAATTATACATAGTCCCAATCACAAAATGTATATCCAAAAATAATTTACTAAAACTTTTGTAGCTTGGTAAACTAAAATAGTATTCTGTCTGTGCTTTTATCGATTACCAGTTAATAACATATGATGATTACCAATCAAATCCAATATGCAACATGTAAAGTATGATAGAAAAAAATCATCACAATCAACACCTAACACAAGAGATTTAACATGGAAACCATATGAAGGGAAAAACCACTTGGGATCGGCAACCCAAAAATTGTTCACTCTTCTGAAGTGAGGTCAGTGAAGACCCAACCCTGTTAAAGGTTAGAAACACATTGTGAGGTGTGACCTTGTTAAAGGATTTTAGACCAACCATTATCATCCAACCAACATTCACTATGGGGTTGACAGGATAACAAATGTACACTCTATGAATGACATTACAAGACTTTCTAGTCCACTCTGTTAAGAGATTTCTTTGTTTATAATGATTAAAATGTAACAATAGTTGATCTGATTACAACACAACTTCAATTGTAGATTATTAGATCTATATTAAGCTCATTCAAATCCTCTGATAAATAATTCAATTTTGTTTCAATTAATATTTAGTAACTTACTATCACTCGGTAATAGCTTTCTGACGCTCGATAATCTCTGCAGTTCGGTTCTCCTTAACCAGTCTGATCAGGCATGCATAAAGCTTGTTCACGTGATATCTTCTACAGTCTCCTTCTTCTGGCATGATTTCATCATGAAATCCTAGTCTCTTAAATAGACAAGTAAACTATTTTAATTCCATCCATCAGATTTTGCCGCTTAATCTCCTTCGTTGATTTTTTTGCTTAAACCTTCCTTGGCTGATGTGCTAGTAACATGTTTTGTTTCAATCCATTAGATCTTCTTTGAATTATGTTAGCCTTTGATCTTTGTAACAAATAATATCTTCATCTTTGATTTCATGGTACTTTACAACTCATCAACTTCATCGGCCAAACTAGTCATTTAGTTCTTTTCTTCTGCTTAGTTAACAAAGAAATGTGTCGGTGAACACAAGCTCAATTTGTACTGTGATCAGTATACACTACACTGCGTCGGTGTATATTAAAATGGTTCTTTAACTGATAACACTGCTTTGTGCATTTTTCTCTATCCTTCATCATAGATGAATGCAACATAATCAAGTCAATAACATAAGGTCATAGACTCATCCATAAGTTACCCAATGTATTCCTTATCCTTATATGTCATATCCATCTTCCTCATGTAGATATATTTTGTTCTTCATCTCTTTTCTTCTTCTTCTATAGATGTTTGGGTATAGTTGTATGCACCTAAAAATGGTCGCCTAGACTTTGGGCCCCATTTATTCGATTTATTTATCTTGAATCAGTTTTATCAATAATCAATATTTTCAACATTATCAATTTCTTGATCAAATCTTAATTTTGATCATATATTAGATTTTTATCCTATGGGCTAATCATTTATCCTAAGTCTTTATTTGATTAAAAGGAATATCTCCTACCCTTTTAATTAAATAAAAAGCCCCCACCTTTTCCTCTTATCCTAAGTTGCACAAATAAAGTATTATTCCTATTTTACAAAAAGGAAAAAAGCACTTTTGTCTGACATGGATACAAAGTCAATTCCTATTGGAGGATACTTGTGCACACGGATCACTCCTCTTTCAAGCTCCACCGCTGATTAAGACTTTTGCCTGTTAATCTCAATGGTCCACTCCTTTGCATTTCTTATAAAAGGAAAGCTCTCTCCTTCATTTGCATATGACGTTTTATGCTAACCTTATGTTGTAGGAATCCTTGAAGACTTTGAAGCTTTTTAGAGATCATTGTTGCATCCTACTTTAGGTTTCTTCATTTGCTTCATAGTTTAGTTTACATTCTTACATAATAGTTTCATTTTCATGACTTTCATAGCTTAGTTTCTTTCATGCAATAGCATAATTTCACATAGCTTAATAGGGAGGGATTTGTAACACTTGTTCTTTCCATTTCATAGCTTAGTTGCATTGCATTTTCATAGTGATTCTTGAGGATATTGGCACTCTTTCCCTTGTCCTCATTTGAATCTCTCATTGTGTGGTTGACTAGCAAGGTCACAAGCTTGTAGCTCTAGCTGAGAGAAAATACATCATAGTCCCTTGCAACTCCATGCATATAGAGCTATGAGCCACTTTGTAAGACCTCATTCTTGAGAAACCTTAGAAGTACACCATTTTAGTGTGTACATTTCTAGCACCCACCGTGGGGCAGAGTAGATAGGCTTTATCCTTTAGTTTCTTGCATTTTCATCATTTTTCAGATTATTTTTCGAAAGTTTTGCAGTCTCTAGTTTTTTGTCTCAGAATATTGCGCGATACTTCTCAAGTATATCACGTGATATACCTTACTATACCAGTGCAATACTTCACCCCAGAGAAGAATCGCCTGTTAGTATTAAGGTATATCACCTGGTGTTGTGCAAAGTATCACCCGCGTATAGAGAAGTATATCGCCCGAACTGAGGTATATCATGCGAATATAGGAAACTGTATCGTGCAATACTGGTGACATTTGAGGTATATCGCCTGATCTGACAGAGACCTATGGTTCAAGTTTTATCATCCGAATCTGATGATATTTAGTTTGCTAGTTTACTTTACTATATTTAGATAGGTCTAACCTACATCTCTTAGCTTAGGTAAATCAGTTTCTTGCAAATATTTTCATTTAGATTTTGGATTTTTCTAACCTTGTGGGTCTAACTAGTTGTGGTTGTAGGTTCTTTTGCTTAAGAAGTTTGCCAAAAATCACATGTCAAAGAGGGCTACTAACGGTTTTTGCAGGGCTGCCCAAAAAGCATAAAAACAAAAAAAAAAATTCTTGCTTGTTTATTTGCTTTCCTTTTAAGTGTGTCAAAAACTAGTTGTTTCATTTATTAGGAACTTTAATACCTTGTGAAAGAGATTTTGAGGTGGTAGGAGAAGTATGCTCTTAACCTTTAGGTGAATCAAAAAATCTTGACCCATCTTAAGGTTTTGGAAGCAAGGGATTAATTGAATCTCTTTTCTTGGTGTGTTTGGGAGAAGTTTTTGAGATAGGGGAGTATGCTCTTCACCCTTGAGGTGAACCAAAAACCTTGAACCTCAAAAATTGTCCATTTTGTTTAGTTTAGGAATCCTTTAGCGGGCCTGCTCTTGAGCAATCAAGAGGAATGAATCAAGTGGGGAAAACCTTGTCATCATTTTCCTTGGTGGTGAGTGATTCCAACTCACTATAATCTCAAGGCTATCAAGGACACCAAAAACCTTGGTAGACGTAACACTTGTCTTCGTTTGATGTGAGTAGCTCATGGGATTGCGACCATGAGGAAAACATTGAACAAGAATGCTTAAGGTACTCTTGAGGCCGCGAGGTCCGAGTCCTCTTTGAGGAGCAAGAGGGGTGTTATGAATGGAAATCTTTATTAAGAACCATTAGATAGAAGCCACCTTGTTTAGCCACTTATCTTCTTAGTGCAAGGATTGATCCAAGTGGTTTACCTAGATCACCTTAAGATACTCACCATATGTGTCCCTTTGGTTGTGTCATTTGACACTTCCACGACAAAGCCAATATCTCTCATGGGTAACCACTTGGTGTGAGGCAAGGGGGCATCAAGTTGTGGGCTAAGTTGGTAAGTATTGATCCTTGACCTTTTTAGGATAGATTTGCTTGAATTGTCTTCGGTTGTGTGATGCCAGTGTAACTGTTCTTACATACAAACAATCGATAGCATTCATAGGGTGCTTTTTCAATTCTAATATCACAAGTGTTTGTCTTGGCAAGGTTGCTTTTGCCCTTGTTTCAAGTGTTTGAGACATGTTTGACCCCTCACTGTTTGCAAACCTGCCAAAATTCTGCTGATATTATGATTGAAATAAAAAACATCAACCCTCAGACCGAAAATTTGACCAAACAAACCCAAAAACATAAATTTTACATAGTTCTGGTCAAGAGTTAAGCAATTTTGCAATAGTATTGTGTCCTTTAGAGTGAAATATTGCGCGATACTTTGCGGGTCCAAAAAGTATCACCTACTTTAAGAGGAAATATCACACGATAGTTCACCTCAGATAGACTATCACCTAACCTGCCTGGTGTTTATTGCTCAGCTATTGTAAGGTCTATCACCTGGTATAAGGTGAAGTATTGCCTGGTTGTAGGTGTATCACCCTAGTAGCCCAGAGTATATCGCCTGGTTAATTTCTGTCGTGCGTGCAATTTGATCAGTTTCAATTGCTATTAGTCAAGTTAGGTCTTGGAGTAGGCTTCTTGCTCTATCATTTGAGACCTGTCTTGACTCTACATTTCTGGTTTTAGTCCTCTGGGATAGCATCATCTAATTTACGAAATCACTTTGGGAATAATTGTCAAATTAGAAGGCCATTCTTGGTGCCAAGGTTCATCTCTAGGATTGTCAGCTACATTCTTGGAAAATTTTAGTGCTCTTATTGTCCAAATCGCTTTCATTTAAATCTCAATTTCAATTATATTTTGGCCTAGTCCAACCTCCTAGTTCAAAAGTGCAAGGGTAGTCACCCTTTGATTTGAAGCACCTCTTTGATAGTGTTGGTAAAGCCCCTTTTCTATCTTTTCATTTCTCTTTGGACAATAGAGGACTTTGATTATCCTAGTTTGGTGTTGACACTTTGAGAGGTCATCTTATCATTGAGAGTATCTTTCTTTCATGTCAGTTACAACAAGGTACCAAGTCAATCAAGGGAAGTGACCCCCTGTTGCCTTTAGCTAGTTACCACCAGTTAAGACTCATTGACAACATAAGGGAAAAGGACCCCTTTTTAATCAATCACCTAAGAGTGAATCTGAGGTTTGTTTTAATCCAAAATCTAATCCTAGTGAAGTGAGTACCTCTTTTGTATGACTTTCATCAAGCATGGACATGAGTTACACTTTCACTCGACAACAAAGAGAAGCCATGAATCAAACTCTTGAGGATATCTTCCAATGACATAGGAGAGAGTATGGTGGTTCTTCTCATGCTAGTCCACTCGGGTCACCTCCCAACAACGTGAGGTATTTTGATGCTCACCAATGAGCTGAGAGACATCATAAGCAAACTCACTTAGATTCAGGGTCACAACACGAGGACCAAAACAATGAATCTAGTGATCACCACATAAACATATCCAATGCAATAAGGCATTCGAGACCATCCTCTCCACTTAAAGATACCTCTCGATATGCAAATACGAGATTAAAAAGCATTGAGAGGGAGAAGAAAGCCTATTTGGATGAACAAGCTGCTAAAAAGGAAAAATTTAGACAACTAGAAGAAGAGGAACATGCATTATTGGACATGAGGAAGAGAGTCACCCAAGAAGAAGAAGATAGACTCTATGCACAACAACTCCAAAGCTGATTCAATGGGAGGGGAACCAATAGTGGGACCAACTCACCCCCATCTACCCCTTCACCAAGTCCTAAAAGAAGATCAAAGACACCCTCATGATCCCCAAGCCCTAGAGGAAGAAGGGCTTCAAGATATGATCATCATAGGAGACGATCACATCATAGACATTCAAAGCAACCCTCCCAACGAGCACATCATGGCTCACAACATGGAGGAAGTTATGCCAAATTTGATCATATGGATTTTATGACTATGCAACAAGAACCATCCTTTCAAGCATATGTAGAACGATATGTGGAACAAAACAAGGATCAATTCCTAGAAAGCCTTATCAACAAAGGTGCTAAAGTTCCATATGATTTTGACGTCCACCAAAAGATTAAGAAACATAATCCTTCAACCAATGAGGTGATCATGCAAATGCAGAAGGATATAGAAAGGATGAGGGCTCCTAAGAGCACATTTAATTTGGACTCCATATGTCCCAACCCGATTGACAAGAGTGTGGTGTTGGTTGAGTTCCCTAAGAAAGTTGAGTTTCCAACCTATGACAAATATGATGGTGTTGGTGACCCTCATGACCATGTTTGACAGTTCTACATAATGAGCTTTTCTTTTCATCATGAAGACTCCTACTTGATGATATTATTTCCAAGAAGTCTCAAAGGTCAAGCCATAGAGTGGTTCACCAACCTTACTCCTCCAGTAAAGTCATTTAAAGAACTCGTCCAAAGATTTGTTCAGCATTTTGCTTATAATCTATCAAGGTCAGTCACAATGCTTGATTTGTGCAAGCTTAAAAAAAATCAAGGAGAACCTTTTGTCACTTTCCTACAAAAATGGAGACGTTTGTGCTCAAAATATCCAAGGACAATTCCTGAGGAGGAAAGAATAGACATCATTGTGAGTAACTTAGTGCTGGAATTAAGATATGAGGTAAGAAAGATACCATTTAATTCTTTTGATACCATGGTAGAAGTGGCATGTCGCATAGAGGATGTCCTAAAAGAACAAGGAATTTTGGCTAAATCCACTAATAACAACAATGGCCAAAACAACAACAATAATGGTTATAAGGACAAAAAGAACTCCTATTGGAACAAGAATAAACAGGTGGTTAATGACAGAGTTGTTGACTCACCACAACCTAAGAATGAAGGAGTTCTTAATCTCTCCAATGCGGTACAAGCCATGAAGCTGCAAGCATCCTTGGGACAACAAGAGAACAAACCCAAGTATCAAGGGAAACCTAAGAAGGAAAAGAGACAATTCACCAAACTTGGGGACTCCTATGCAGACATTTTCAAGACACTAATTGCTCATAATTTGGTGCAACCTCAGGATCCTACCAAGCACCGCATACCTAATCCTAAACCTCATTGGTGGGATGAGAAAGCCTTTTGTCTCTTCCACAATGGAATTGGACATGATATAGAAAATTGTTTTAGGCTTAAACATCTTGTCCAAGACCTCATTGAAAGTGGGCATTTACAAGTTGATGGTTTAACTACTAATGTGAATCATAAGGCTTTTAAAGAACCCTTGCCCAAATATGAGAAAGGGGAGAATTCTAACAGCAAGCATGGCAAGGGTACTATCAAATATACCTACACAAATGCTGAAAATGTTATTAACATGCTTGAAGTGGCTGATGACAATATCAACATGATGAGAGGGAAAGATCCTTATGGATATGATGTGGATTCAACTCTAATGTCTGATGAAGGACCCGTTGTGGTGCTAAGAGGTCCTCACTCATGAAGGATGCCCCAATCCCTTAATGCTATCACTAGGGGTCAGGCTCAAGCTCCCATTATTATCAGAGGTCCTAGCTCTAGCAAGTCTAAGCAGCCCATGTCCAAGGGTGTTCTTCCTAAATCTACTATTGGTCCTGATTCCAATTATAACCTTATTGACCAATTACAATGTATACCAGCGCAGATATCTATTTTTAAAATTTTAGAATTGTCCCCTAAGCATAAGCGTGTCATTGAGGACGCTTTGCGAGCAGCCAATGTCCCTAACAACTTAGATATTGATCAATTCTAGAATATGGTCAACCATTTGGCTAGCCCTCATTACCTCACTTTCTCAGAAGAAGATCAAAAATCCATCAGTCACCCACATAACTTGGCCTTACACGTTGAAGTCAAGATTCATAAAACCCATGTCAGGCGTGTATTGATAGATGGGGGTGCGGGGCTCAATATTTGTACCATGAGTTTTTTGAAGGCTCTAGGATATTCTGAAGAAGTCATTGACATAAGGAAAAAGATCACAATCAAGGCATATGGTGAAGCAGAAAGAAGTTCTAAGGGATTGGCCATTTTGCCTATCCGCATTGGTCCAGTAGAAAAGGACATCTTATTTCAAATTGTTGATGTTGGTCCTTTAGTCTACAACATTTTTCTAGGTAGGCCATGGATTCATGAAATGCAAGCAGTCCAATCAACGTATCACCAGTGTGTTAAGTTTCCCCATAATGGTGTAGAAATTTGCATACCTAGAGATAGTGCTTTGTCAGTTAATAACATTTCTGCTGGATCACATGTACCTTTGAATAGGGAAGTTGACATCCCTAGTATTTCACTTGAACAATGCAAGCAGAAGTTTAAGACCATAGATCTTGGGATGGGAGATTATAAAGTCAATTCTTTTGCAAAAATGTCAATCTCTCCTAGGTCTTATGGGAAACCATCACCAAATATGAAACCTTCATCATCAGCAATGACATTATTTGGAAAATTTGTTGAGTCTTCAGTTCCTATTCAGGAAGAGAAAGAGGAAGTTTCCATAAGGGACTGGATCTATCATGAGGAAAAATACCAACACAATGAGAGCTTTGCTCCTTCACCTAAAGCTTATGGGAGAGGGTATACATTGGTTAAGAATATGGGTTATCTAGGATATGGTCCCCTTAACCATAGGTTGGATGCTAAAGCTAAGCCTCTTAACCATACCCTTTTTGGATGAAAGATTAAGTCAACAGTTGGCTTAGGTTTTGAAAATAAGAAGAAGAAAGGTGTCCCTGTCCCAGATGCGATGGATAGTGACAGTGATTCAGAATACACACTGGATCTTTCTAATCAACAAGACATGTCTGATGATTGGGTGCCTTCAACAAATCTTCTTTGGGGAGATTCAAAAGATTTGATACTTGACAGTCCTACTATCCCAGCTGCGATGGATAGTGACTATATGAATGCTCGATTGACAATGGAAAGTGTTGCTATCCTAGTTGCGACTAATAGTAACAATGCTAGCATTAGAGAAGGGGAAACCTTTCCCAACCTTGAGGCTTCTACATCATGAGGTCCAAATGATGATTCAGACACAGACTCACATGAGTATGAATGGGACTCACTTTCAGATGCAACAGTTGATTTGGACATGGATGTTGTCCATACTTATAGTACCCAACTTGATGTGACCAATGAGCTTAGTATAGGAGTAGAGGATTGTACTCCTTGAATTGCCTTAGTGGCTGACACTTCATTTGGTAGGACAAATCCTGACTTGGGTATCCTTGGAGGGGACTTGATGAATCCTGATTGTATGGTCATCAGAGATAACACCTGTCACATAAATAACATTGAACCAGTCATTGACCTACCCCTTGTTCACTATGACCTAATTGACTGGTCTCAGCGCCATCAAGAGCCTAGATTCCTCACTTTTCAGAATGACTATGAACTTGCCTACTATCTAAATGCTCTTGAACCCGTGGCTTCTTCCACCAGTGAACCAACAACAAGTATGACGGAGCCTGATATTAAGTACCTCAGTCTAAAAATAAAAGAAAAAGAAAGAAAGAAAAATAGGTCTGATGGCAAAAACCACTTTGTGGCGGTATCAGAACCAAAAATAGTAAAAAGAGATGACGTATCTGAGGGTGAAAACCTCTTTGAGGCACCTAAGGATGGGGTACTTAATAACTTGCCGAGTTATTTTTAGGACAGATCATCAGTATTGATTGAGCCAACAAAACCAGTTAATTTGAACATAGAAGAAGCTCCTCAAATAATTCATCTTGCTCAATCTTTATCAGAAGAAGAAACCAAGGCATATATACAATTCTTACAAAAGAAGAAAATTAATTTTACATGGACCTATTCAGACATGTCGGGGCTTGACACAAATCTTATAATGCATCACTTATTCATAGCTCCAGGAGTCAAACCAGTGAAATAGAGACTCAGAAAAATGCATCCACATGTAGCTCTCCTTGTCAAAATGGAATTAGAAAAGCTTTTAAGAGCAGGATTCATCAGAGCCATCGATTATGCAGAATGGATCTCAAACATAGTACCAGTTTCCAAACATGATGGGTCCATTCATGTATGCACAGATTTTAGAGATTTAAACAAAGCATGCCCAAAGGATGATTTTCCACTTCCAAACATTGACATGATAGTGGACATGACAGCGGGCTATGAAATTTACTCTCTAATGGATGGTTTCTCAGGATATAATCAAATTAAAATAGCTCCCGAAGACCAAGAGAAAATAGCATTCACATGTGCATGGGGAACCTATTGCTGGACCGTCATGCCATTTGGGTTAAAGAATGCAGGAGAAACATACCAACAAGCTATGACCACAATTTTTCATGATATGATGCATAAGAACATGGAAGATTATGTGGATGATACCTTGGCTAAATCAAGAAAAAGGGATACGCACCTTCCCGATTTGGAAGTAATTCTTGATTGCATGGAACAATTTCAACTCAAATTGAATCCAAAGAAGTGCGCATTTGGTGTCACCTCAGGCAAGCTTTTAGGATTTATAATATCAGCAAAAGGTATAGAGGTTGATCCCGAAAAGGTCCAAGCAATTTTAGATATGCCACCTCCAAGAAACATTAGTCAGATGAGAAGTCTTCATGGACGACTCTAGTCAATTAGGAGGTTTATCTCACAGCTAGCAGATAGAGCACAACCCTTTAATAAGATGTTGCATAAGGGTGCTTCTTGTGTATGGAATGAGGATTGCAAAAAGAGCCTTGATCAAATAAAATAGTATTTAGCTAATCCTCCAATTTTGATGCCGCCTATTCCTGGGAGACCATTGATTTTATACATTTCAGCAATAGAATCTTCCTTGGGGGCATTTTTGGCTCAATTAGATGATACTAGGAAAGAAAGGGCCATATACTATATCAGCCATACTCTAGTCTCCTATCAGATCAATTATAATAACATTGAGAAGTCTTGTCTTGCAGTGGTGTTTGCTTCTCAAAAGTTGCGACACTATATGCTTGCTCATACTATACATTTGGTTGCAAAAATTGATCCTCTTAAGTACTTTCTTAGTAAGGTTTCCCTCATGGGTAGACTTGCTAAATGGATGATGGTCTTAACTGAATTTGACATAGAGTATGTTGAAAGGAAGGCCATCAAAGGGCAAGCTATTGTTGACCAATTGGCTGATTTCCCAATTAAGGATAGTATGCCTGTTCAAGTGGAATTCCCAGATGAACACATCCTGTATATGACTACTCACACGTGGAAAATGTTCTTTGATGGTTCCCACATGCAAAATGGATTAGGTGCTGGAGTATTATTTGTCTCTCCACATGGGTGCAATATTCCAAAGTCTTACAAACTTTTATTCCCATGTACGAATAATATTGTAGAATATGAAGCTTTAACCAATGGATTGAGAATGGCTATAGAATGGAACATAAGAGAGTTACATATCTTTGGGGATTCCCAGTTAATCATCAACCAAGTCAATGAGTATCAGACCAAGGATGATAAATTGATACCCTACAAAAAGATGGTTGACTCACTGAGATGTTACTTTACATTTGTGACATTTCAACAGATCCCTAGGATAGAGAACAAAGCTGCAGATGCTATGGCCACATTAGCTTCACTCCTTCGGTTGGAAACACATGAATCAAGATTTGAATTCCTAGTGGAAGAGCTACACCATCCCATCTTTGACTCATCTGAAAGCCATGTCATTTGTACCCTTGTCACATATGAATCTTCCCGATATGGTACTATCTATTCATATCTTCATGATGGCATCATCCCTGACACATTCAACCATTTTGAATGCCAAAACCTCATCTGTAACACCTCTCACCACACCCTGATCTCTGGTGATTTATATAGGAGGGGTTTAGATGGGACACTCCTTAGGTGCTTGGAAAAGGAGGAATTCGACCAAGTGTTAGTTGACATCCACGAGGGCATTTGTGGTGGACATTCTAATGGTCTTGCCATGGCCCGAAGGTTGCTTAGGGCAGGGTATTATTGGGCCATGATGTAGATAGATGCATTAGCCTTTGCTAAGTCTTGTGAAAAATGTCAAAAACACAGAAACTTGATTCATGCTCCAGGTAGGGAGCTGATTCCTTCTGTTTCTCATTGGCCATTTCAGTGCTAGGCCTTTGATCTAGTTGGGCAGATTCATCCCAACTCATTAGGTGGACATAAGTTCATTATTACTACCACTGACTACTTCACAAAATGGGTGGAAGTTGTGCCACTTTATGTTGCTTCAGGGAAGACTATCTCTTTGTTCATCTTGAATCATATTATTTGCCGATTTGGAGTGCCTTCTGAGATTATCACTGATAACAGAGGTCAATTCAAGAATAAGGACCTAAAGCATTTATGCAAAAAGTTTAAAATCAAGCAACATTGGTCCTCCATCTACTTTCCACAGGGAAACAGATAGGCAGAAGCCTCCAACAAAACCATTCTTAAGATCCTTCATTGGAGAGTGAACAAGAATGGTAGGGATTGGCACTTGCAAATCAATCTCGCACTATGGGCTTACAGAACTAGCATTCGTACACCTACAGGAGCTACTCCTTTTTCTCTTACCTATGGCACTGAAGCGGTATTGCCTTTAGAAGTTGAGATACCATCACTCAAAGTCTCACTCAAAGGATTGATAACAGATGAGGATTACCGTGCCATGAAGTTACAAGAACTAGAACTTTTAGATGAGAAGCATAAGGCTTCCTTTAACCATATGAGAGTGTATCAGAAGTGTATGTCCAAGGCATTCAACAAGAAGGTTCACCCTAGAGAGTTTCAAATAGGTGATCTTGTTTTGCGAGAGAACCCTAAGAACCAACAGAATAGAGAACAAAAGGGTAAGTTTGAACCTAACTGGCTTGGACCATATGTCATCATAGCTGCTTTTGGTATAGGTGCATATTTACTGTCAGATCCAGATGGAGAACAGCTCCCTGATCCCATCAACATTTTGCACCTCAAGAAGTTCTATCCTTGATGCCCATTTATGTCTGGGGGCATCCTTTGTACATATTTATGGATCCTGAAAAAATACTAAAAAAATTGAGATATGATGCTGAAAAAATCCTAAAAAGCATATAAAGTCCTGAAAAAATACAAAAAAATCAAACAAATGCAAAAAATTCAAAAAAAGAAAAAAGAAAAAGTTCCTTGGTGAAAACCTAGAAATAGGCGTCTTGGTAGCAAAAATCCAAAAAAATAAAAAAAGAGAAAAATTGCACTAAATCCAAGTGGTGAAAACCTGGAAATAGGCGCTACTTGAGGCCTTTGCACCCCTATTTGTTAGCATGCGTCCTCGACACTTAGCCTTTCTCCATCATATTTGGCTTAGTCTAGAATTGGTCTTTGTCTTTGTCTAGGGGCATAATTGTTAGCATTGGTCCTTTAGGTGCGTTTGTCTCTTGGGGCATTTCACAAACAGGTGTTTTTCAACACCACCCCAAACAGTGTTTTTCAACACTACCATTGTGTCGAGTGTTTCTTAACACTTATTAGATGTCTTACCCAATAGTCTAGTTTGATACGATATTTCTCATTTGTAGATGCGATGATCAAACTCTGACTCTATGACCAACACACACGCACTTAAAACTCGATTGAGATATGTTGACTTTAGTTTTCTTTGTGTGCTGTCTATGAGGATTTCTTTGATGAGTGGTCTCTCTCGGAGAAGTTTTTGATGATGCATAGCTAGAAGACTAAGGGAATGAGAACATGTTTTATTTCTTTATCTGCTTGTGGGTATAGTTTGTTGATCCTAACTGTCATGAGCATTTATGCTAGTCCTACTTGACACTATGGATTGACAAGGTATTATCCTTGACTATTTTATGCGAGTGCATGCTTCTAGCTATCTTGACTTTCATGTGTCTTGATACAAGCATAATCTCGCCATAACAAAAGTAGATAATCTCACTGCACTAGTCATCTTGACCTACATGTCTTTGGTGCCTAGGTAGGATTTCCACATTCTATCTGATATAGATCATATTCAGATTCACATAGTCATACTAGTGTGCATTGTATGATCTTACGGTGCTACCTAACGCTTGATGATGATAATTAGATGTCTATAGGCGTTGTGACCTTGCAAGTCAACCACTTTCATAATAGCTTGCATTTTAGGTTCATGATAGTTTAGTTTTGCATCTTGCATATGGAGAGAGCTCTCCTTTTCATCTTAAGTGGACCTATCAGTTAACTGCGCTTCTTCTCGATCATGTCTTTCACTCCTTGTCTTTTTCATCTGGAACCTATTCTTGTTCATCACAAGGGGTTAATCATATCATCATATCTATATCACAACTGTCATTTTTAGAAACATGAGCCTATATTATACACATGTGAATCAAACATACATCTATAAGAGAGAACATACATAAGCATGTACATAAACATTTTGAGCAAAATGAGAAGACAATATACATAAACTGATACATCCATCACAAATGAGACATAAACACATGATATATCGAACATCCAGTAATCTCATATATACACCAATGTCATGATACAATATAGAATATGGGATCCCAAAATTTGGATCAATGTCTCAAGATATGTCTAAATATCTAACAACATCTAACCCTAAACCTAAGACTGACTACCACCCTCATGTCTTGGTGCTGGCGGAGGTGGTGCTGGATCAGGGACTACATTTGATCTACCCACTACTACAGAGTATGATGGAACTCTCCAATCCTCTAGGACTGCCTAAATGTAGAGGCCATAATAATATGCAGCTCGCACTGCCTCTCTCTATCTCTCCACCAGGGCAACCTGTAAGGCTCTCTCTCACCACTCTATCTCTGCCTACTGATCAGTGAGCTGCTACTCTCTCACTGCTATAGTAATCTTGAGCTACAATATCTCAGCCTTGAGAGCCTATATCCTTGCTCTCAGATCATCCCCACCCGCAGGCTGATCCTGCTGTGCCTCTGCCTGCCGGTGAGCTGGTCTCACCTCATCCTCAGGTGTCACCGACCTCTATCCCCATGACCATTTCTAGCCACCTGATCTGGATCCCTCCCCTCTCTCCATCCTCCTCCCTCTCCCCCTCCTGCCATCTCCTCCATCCCCTCCATCTCCTCTGTCTCCTCCATCCCCCCCATCATCACCTTCGTCCCCCTGTGTTGGTAACTGTGCATCTGGTATAGTTAACCGAGGGAATGATGTCCTCCACTACTCTACCCTATATGCTACATTGGCCCCTACATCTACCACATTTGGGTGATACTCCCAAGGCTCACTCTTGATACCAGCTATCTTTGCGATCACCTACTGGTAGTCTAACATGGGTAGCCACCCATGTCCCTCCTCATCCCTAGCTCTGGCATATGTAGTAGTCTCTGTCGAGACCCGTTGCTGCCTCCCAAACTGCCGCCATACCCAAGTAATGCAAAATCTCTCCACTATTTCTGAGTGTCGGCCTACTAGTGGCTGGGTACATAGCATGTAGCTCAGCTGATCCTCTACATCACCCCATGCCTCAACATCCCTGTATGGCCTCCATGTGAAAGCAGCCATCTCATCCAAGATCCTCCTGTAGTATGTCACATCCCCCATATGAGCATGTGATATGAAACCCATATATCTATATATATATGGGTATCTCCTCTCCCTCAGCTGAACCCTCAGGCGCATCACAACAATGTGCTCCCAAGCCCACACCTGTGCCAAGATGGCACCGCAAGCCCATGACAGGCTATCCCTGTACACGATCTTGTGTAGCTCGTGATACATCTCTGCAAGAATGGCTGGTCCCCATGCCATCCGATGAGGTCTGCCTACCAAGTCAATCAGTAGCCTGGCCCATCCGAGCGGGAATCCCTTTTGACTGTGATCAATCATCAGGATCTGAGAAATAATGGATGCCACAATACATGGCACCAGAAAATCTCTACCAAAATCCTCTAGTAGCCGCTCCCAGCTGACATGCCGATCAAGGATAGTCACATCCTGAAACATCTCCTGGGTCATCCGTCGCCCCTCAGTCACATCCTGATCATAGTATACCTATTCCATCACACGAATCATGTCAGTTTTCATCCTTTGGAAACATTACATTTTACACGATTATATCTAAAAACATGATTATACTTATCGGCTCTCCATGAGATGGCACTCGTAGGATCCTATAGACATCCTCTAGCGTGATGGATGCCTCACCTATGGGAAGATGGAAGGTGTTGTGCTCACTATGCCATCTCTCGGTAAGCGTAGTCAACAACCCATGGTCAGCTCTGATGTCTAGGAATCTCAATAAATACCTAAACCCCATGGTCCTAATGTCAGCATTGCTAGGATCATCTAGATCTCGGACACACCTCAGCCCGGTCACCTTCGGTGCTCTGATGATCAGCGCTGGAAAAACCTCCTGCAAGCCATTAAAACTAAGCCAGTTGTTAGAACATATCATAATGGATGCCTCAAAATCAGTCTAACACATCTTTGAACACCTAAAATTGTCTGGACCCATGTCATTTTTCTTGCAAAGTCCTAAACTTTCAAATTTTACACTTGGGCAATACTGCTTTTATGGAGAAGTATCATGCGATACTTCTCCCTATAGTGGTGCGATATACTTTGGGTCGTGCAATACTTCACCTGGTATCACATGATATTTTGCCCAGTATCATGCGATACTAGTGCCTATACTTGCGTGATACTTTGGGGACCCGCGAAGTATCGCGTGATATTTCTCCCCAAAGGGCGTGATACTTCTAAAGTATCACGCGATATTTCGCCCAACCTAAAAATTTAAAAATTAAAAAATTTACAAACGTGCTAAAAATGTATTAAATGACTCAAAAATAGTGAGTTTTTTGAAAACGTACCGGGGCAGGATAGTGTGGTGGCCGGTTGTGCAACTGGGCACGCTCAAATCAATGCCTATGGACGGGAACTCCTCCCTGCTGTGCCATTTTCTCTCTCAAAGCTCTCAAAATTCTCAAATTCATCAAAGAAAAATGATTTTTGAAAATGACATTTTCACCCCTTTTATAGCATTTTGACTTTTTGACCGAATTTCAAAGCACCTTAGAATTGCGTGAAAATTGCACCCTTACCTAATTTTGACATCTTGGATCCATTTTCGGGATCGAAACCAAA
Source organism: Chamaecyparis obtusa (assembly GCA_027943335.1). Taxonomy (NCBI): domain Eukaryota; kingdom Viridiplantae; phylum Streptophyta; class Pinopsida; order Cupressales; family Cupressaceae; genus Chamaecyparis; species Chamaecyparis obtusa. Next base: position 201,978 of record BSBK01000361.1, read on the forward strand.
ATATGAGTTCATCTTGATAGTCAAAATTATGTTTCAAATTTTTCCCTTTCTTCTGTGCAGTTGACTGACTTTTTGAGGCATAATTTGATTTTCGGTGGAATTTTTTCCTTCCATGTCTCTCACATTTTCTAGTCTTTCATTCACTCTATTTCTAGTCTTCTATTTCTATTCTTCTACTTCCTCACTGGGGCATGTTTCATTGCCTAATGGTTAACCTATTGACCTTTACATTAGATTGTGATTTCATTCTGATTTGATCAAATCTTTATCAATTCGCTGTTCTCCTCTCTTTGATTTCAATTTTGACTCCGAGGGGGCAGTACCTGTGGGATTCTCATCCCTGACATCTTGATGCTCTTGATTCAGACATCTTTTGTGAGCTTTTGCTCAAATTTGAGATTCTTATCTCTTACTTTGAATGTGATCCCGAATCGACCTCATGTTTAAAGGCCTTTGTCTATGTTTGTCCGGATGTGATCCCGAATCGACCTCACATCTAAGTTGTTTTGTGATCTCAGATCGATCTCACATTTCAACTTCATTCTTTGACTACATGTGTTCCCAAATCGATCACACATTAGTGAAAGAGGGGCAAAGGTATGTACCCAAAAATGGTCGCCTAGACTTTGGGCCCCATTTATTTGATTTATTTATCTTGAATCAGTTTTATCAATAATCAATATTTTCAACATTATCAATTTCTTGATCAAATCTTAATTTCGATCATATATTGGATTTTTATCCTATGGGCTAATCATTTATCCTAAGTCTTTATTTGATTAAAAGGAATATCTCCTCCCCTTTTAATTAAATAAAAATCCCCCACCTTTTCCTCTTATCCTAAGTTGCACAAATAAAGCATTATTCCTATTTTACAAAAAGGAAAAAAGCACTTTTGTCTCACATGGACACAAAGTCAATTCCTATTGGAGGATAATTGTGCACACAGATCACTCCTCTTTCAAGCTCCACCGCCAATTAAGACTTTTGTCTCTTAATCTCAATGGTCCACTCCTTTGCATTTCTTATAAAAGGAAAGCTCTCTCCTTCATTTGCATATCACGTTTTATGCTAACCTTATGCAGCAAGAATCCTTGAAGACTTTGAAGCTTTTTAGAGATCATTGTTTCATCCTACTTTAGATTTCTTCATTTGCTTCATAGTTTAGTTTACATTCTTACATAATAGTTTCATTTTCATGACTTTCATAGCTTAGTTTCTTTCATGCAATAGCATAATTTCACATAGCTTAATAGGAGGGATTTGTAACACTTGTTCTTTCCATTTCATAGCTTAGTTGCATTGCATTTTCATTTCTCTAGACTAGTTTGCATTGTATTTTCATAGTGATTCTTGAGGATATTGGCACTCTTGCCCTTGTCCTCATTTGAATCTCTAGTTGTGTGGTTGACTAGCAAGGTCACAAGCTTGTAGCTCTAGCTGAGAGAAAATACATCATAGTCCCTTGCAACTCCATGCATAGAGAGCTATGAGCTACTTTGTGAGGCCTCATTCTTGAGCAACCTTGCATGTAATGGTTCATAGAAGTATACCATTTTAGTGTGTACAATAGTAACTTACAAGATAAGTACTATCAAAACTAGTTGACATCAATGATAACATATTACTGATTTAACCATCTTACATATCTAATCAGCAACTCAATGATCTTAAATCACAGATCTTCAAGTTATACAATGTATTCAAATCAGTTGTAGTTCATCAATCTCTCCCTTTGGCATTGATGGCAACACAAGAAATATGAAATGTGTCATACACATACCAAACATGTATTCTACAACTCTGTCAACAAATGTTGTAATGGTACAAGATCTCCCTAGCTTAATATGTTTAATCACTACATTACATAAAAGCATTTGCAAGTGCAGACTAAGTTCTACAGATATGATCTTTTCAGCTCCATTTTTTGTATCTCTCTCCCTTTTTCTTTGGCCTCATATTATTCATATTGATCTCTCTCCCTTTGACAAGAATGCCAAAGAAAAATACAATCATACAGCTCTGTAGTAGCCATGTATCTCTATATTGTTTAGTGCATTCTCTGTATCTCGGTATACTATTATGCAAATCGATTCCAGTACTTCAACTTTTCACAACCTTAGATAGAAGTCCAAAGTGTGAACTCTGTTGCATCAACATGTATGATCTTTTGATAAGATTAGGTTGATGCAACCTCTAGATCACCTTAGTGACCGGTAGACAGGGGACAAACCCGAAGTCTAGTCCTCAAGTATTCATATGTATCCTTCGGTAGAGGCTTTGTAAATATGTTAGCAAGTTGTTCTTTTGATGTAACAAATTCTAGCTTAACTTGCTTCTCCTTTACTTGTTCCCTTAAGTAGTGATACTTAATTGATATATTCTTTGTTTTAGAGTGCATTACCAAATTCTTTGAGATATTAATAGCACTAGTGTTATCACAATATATAATCACTGGTCAGTGATTACCTCATTCATTCCTTCTAACACTTGCTTGATATATGCAATATTTGAATAGTTAGTAGCAATAGAAACATACTCTGCTTCAGCTATAGACTGAAAAATGCAAGCCTATTTCTTACTTGTCCATGTAACAAGTCTATCACCAAAGAAGAATGCTCCTCCGATGGTACTTTTTCTGTCATCCACATTTCCAGCCCAATCAGTATTGTTGTACACGTTCAGTTCAAACTTTCCTTTCTTAGGATACCATAGTCCATAATCTTTAGTTTTCTTTAGGTATCTCAAGATTCTCTTTGTAGCAACCATGTGTGATTCTCTAGGGTTTGCAGAAAATCTAGCAACTATTCCAACAACATGTGCTATATCAGGTCTACTATGAACTACATACATTAACTTACCAATCATGGATCGGTACAGTGTCTGATTTACCTCAATAGTTCCATCTTCTTTAGTCAGTTTACATCCAGTAGCCATCGGTGTTCCCATAGGTTTATCATGTTCCATGCCAAATGTCTTCAAGACTTCCTTTATGTATTTAGATTGTGTGATGAATATATCATCATTATGCTAAATCACTTGTAAGCCTAGAAAGAACTTAATCTCTCCAAACATAGACATTTCAAATTCACTTTTCATTTCATCACCAAATGACTTATAGATTTGATCTTGTCCTCCAAATATTATGTCATCCACAAATATCTTAGTAATCAAGATAGTATCATTAGAATTTCCTTTCATGTACAGATTACTATTCTCACTTTTTCTAACAAATCCAATACTCAGCAAATAGTTATGCAGCCTCTCATACCAAGCTCTCAGTGCTTGCTTCAAACCATATAAAGCTTTATGTAATCTACATACCATATCTTTGTTTTCTGGATCAACAAACCCTTCAGGTTATTCTATGTAGACTTCTTCTTCAAGTATCCCATTCAGAAAAGCTGATTTGACATCCATTTGGTAAACTTTGAACTTTTTATGTGCAGCATATGCAAGTAATATTCTGACTCCTTCTAATCTAGCAATAGGTGCAAATAATTCACCATAATCTATTCCTTCCTCCTGTGCTTATCCCTTGCATACTAGCCTAGCTTTGTTCCTTGTTACCTTTCCATTCTCATTAAGCTTGTTTCTAAATATCCACTTAGTATCGATAACATTCTTGTCCTTAGGACTGGGTACTAAACTCCAAGTTTTTTTCTTCTCTATCTTTTCTATTTCCTCTTTCATTGCATTAACCCATTCATCATTTTCTAATGTAACTTTTACATTCTTCGGTTCATAATCACAAACTAGACATGTACCTTGTCTTTCTTTACTCCTTGTTTGCATGCTAGCTTGTCTGTTTCCAATGATTTGTGTCTCAGGATGATGTCTTCTAACAAATTTTTCTAGTATCTGATCTCTTCTTTCTTGATCATCCTATGCAGGTTCATTTGCTTGCTTAGTGGGTACTTCCTGCTCATCGGTTTCTTTTTCCTATTCCTCGTTATTGTTTTCCTACGAACCGGTTGACACTGTCTGCTATGTCGGTAGGTACTCTGGTTGTTTAATGTAATTGAATCTATCGTAGTCTTTCAGCTCCTTTGTGCTTTCCTTTGCATTCTTATCATCAAACTCATCAACTCGAATATTAGTACTTTCAATCATTTTATTATTTACTTTGTTAAGACACTTGTATGCTTTACTATTAGTGGAATATCCCAAAAATATCCCTTCACCTTTTGAGTCAAACTTCCCATTTCTTTCATCTTTCATAATAAAGAACTTACTTCCAAAAATCTTGAAATAATTTACAGTGAGTTTGTGACCAAACCATAACTCATAGGGTGTCTTATTAGTGTCCTTCTTCAGTTGTACTCAGTTCAGAACATAAACAGTTGTGCTGACAGCTTCCCTCTAGTATTTCTGAGCAACATTCTTTTGTAACATTAGTGTCCTTGCATAGTCAACTATTGACCTATTCCTCCTTTCCGCTATTCCATTTTTTTGTGATGTCCTTAGTGTAGAGACCCATCTTTTAATACCATGCTTATTACAAAAGTTAGTAAATTCATCAGAAATAAATTCACCACCTTGGTCAGATCTTAAGCATTTTAATTCTTTACCAGTCTCTTTCTCAACTTTTTCTTTATACCACTTGAACATCTTAAATGCCTCTAATTTTTCTTTCAAGAACATGACTATCATTAATTTAGTATAATCATCAACAAAAAAAATAAAATATGCGTTTCCATAGTAACTTTGAGTTCTCATAGGACCACATAGGTCAGTATGCACTAACTCAAGTAATTTCTTTGTTGAATAATCTTTTCTTTTGAAATTAGATTTTATCATTTTACCTCTCTGACATCATGACACATAACATGATCAGGCTTAGATAAGTTAGGTAGACCTCTAACCTTTTTCTTTTTACTAATCTTAATCATGTTATCAAAATTCACATGACATAACCTCTTATGCCACAACCATGCATCTTCATCTTTCATCATTATCAAGATAAAACAAATTACCTCTTGACTATGTTCCAGATCCAATAAGTCTTCCTCCATCATCATATATCTTCACTTTCTTTCTCTCAAAAGAAACTCGGTGGCCTGAATTGTTCAGCTATGCCACACTTAGTAAATTATATTTTAGACCTTTTACCCAATAAGAATTGTCACACCTAATTTTATCATTTATCATCAGGGATCCCTTTCCTCTAACCAAACACAGTGCATCATTACCCATTCTAATAGATCATTCATTGTATTCTTTAAGATGATCAAATTTCTCTTCATCACTAGTCATGTGATGTGTACAACCACTATTTATGATCCATGTATCATTTTTATTAACCTTAGATATAAGTGGTGTCTCTACATACCTTTCATCTTCTTTTGATTCATCCTTCATTGCAACAAATACTACCTCCACATCTTCATCAGTGTCGGTATCGGTGACATCTTCTTCTACAATGTAGCACACCTTCTTGCCTTTATCATTATTATCTCAGTTGTATCAGTTGTAGTGTTGGTAACTTTGGTTGCCTCTTCTCCCATAGCTTCCTTCACTAGATTAGTCTTTGTTCTTGTCATCATCTTTCCTATGTGGACATCTAGTAGCAATATGACCAACCTCTTTATAGTTAAAGCATGTTAAAGGTAATTTACCTCTATACCTTCCTTTACCTTTAGGTAACCTTCTGGCCATAAGAGCTTCAAGTTCATCAAGCTCATCATTAGTATTTCTATCACTATCATCATTCTTATTTCTACTACTAGACTTACCAATCTTTAGAGAAGACATAAAAGCATATTCAATAGATGGTATAACACTATTGTCAAAGTTATTCGGTTCAAAGGTTGTAAGCTTACCAATCAGATTATCAAGAGTAAGGTTGTTACCATATGTAGACCTTGTTTCATGAATTGCAGATATTTTGATTGCATAAACTGACCATAAGGTTCTAAAAACTTTGCTTACCATTGTCTCTTCATCAATAACACCATCAGATGCTCTAATAGCATGTACTACCTCTTTCAGTCTATTTGTGTACTACACAATATTTTCACCTTCCTTCATCTTCATATCATTGAATCTACCCCTTAAGCTTTCAGCTCTAGCTCTTTTGACATTCACATCACCACTATAAACTTGAGAAAGTTTATCCCACATACCTTTCACAGTAGTGCAATTTTTAATATCTTGAAATTCGACATCTGTATAGCCAACAACAATATCCATCATAGTAACATTATGTTCATACCTGTCTCTTAGTTGATCAAGGGTCAAGGGACCAGTGGTTGGTGTAATGTAGCCATTCTCCATTAGTGTCAAGGTAGAATTCCCAATTCCAGATACATGCAGCTTCATTCGGCTTTTCCATATTGTGAAGTTATCTTTGTTTAGCTTTGGCTTTTCCCTCTTATACATTTTGAGATCTTTGTGCTAAAGTCCTCAAAACTCTATTCCAAGCAACCAATGCTCTAATACCAATTTTTAGAATAACTGAGAGGGGGGTGAATCAATTATCCATGGTCCCAATCATAAAATGTATATCCAAAAAGCTTGGTAAACTAAAATACTATTATGTCTGTACTTTTACCGATTGCCAGTTAATAACATATAATGATAACTGATCAAATCCAATATGCAACATGTAAAGTATGATAACTAAAAATCATCACAATCAACACATAACACAAGAGATTTAATGTGGAAACCCTGTGAAGGGAAAAACCACCTAGGACCGACAACCCAAAAATTGTTCACTCTTCTAAAGTGAGGTCGGTGAAGACCCAGTCCTATTAAAGGTTACAAACACACTGTGAGGTGTGACCTTGTTAGAGGATTTTAGACCAACTTTTATCATCCAACCAGCATTCACTATGGGGTTGACAGGATAACAAATGTACACTCTATGAATGACATTACAAGACTTTCTAGTCCACTTTGTTAAGAGATTTCTCTGTTTACAATGATTAAAATGTAACAGCGGTTGATTTAATTACAACACAACTTTAATTGTAGATTATTAGATCTATATTAAGCTCATTCAAATCCTCTGATTAATAATTCAATTATGTTTCAATCAATATGCAGTAAATTACTGTCACTCGGTAATAGCTTTTTGACGCTCAGTAATCTCTACAGTTTGGTTCTCCTTAACTAGTCTGATTAGGCATGCATGAAGCTTGTTCATGTGATATATTCTATAGTCTCCTTCTAGCATGATTTCATCATGAAATCCCAGTCTCTTAAATAGACAAGTAAACTATTTTAATTCCATCCATTAGATTTTTCAGCTTAATCTCCTTTGTTGATTTTGCCACTTAAACCTTCCTCGGCTGATGTGTCAGTAACACATTTTGTTTCAATCCATTAGATCTTCTTTGAATTATGTTAGCCGTCGATCTTCATAACAAACAATATCTTCGTCTCTGATTTTGAGGTACTTTATAGCTCATCAACTTCATCAGCTAAACTAGTCATTTAGTTCTTTTCTTCTACTCGGTTAACAAAGAAATGTGTCGGTGAACACAAGCTTAGTTTGTACTATGATCAGTATACACTACACTATGTCGGTGTATACTAAAATGGTTCTTTAACTGACAACACTACTTTGTGCATTTTTCTCTATCCTTCATCATAGATGAATGCAACATAATCAAGTCAATAACATAAGGTCATAGACTCATCCATAAGTTACCCAATGTATTCCTTATCCTTAACTGTCATATCCATCTTCCTCATGTAGATATATTTTGTTCTTCATCTCTTTTCTTCTTCTTCTATAGATGTTTGGGTATAATAACTTACAAGATAAGTACTGCTAAAACTAGTTGACATCAATGACAACATATTACTGATTTAACCATCTTACATATCTAATCAGCAACTCAGTGATCTTAAATCATAGATCTTCAAGTTATACAATGTATTCAAATCAGTTGTAGTTCATCACTTCCAACCACAATTGCATGTCATGCATTCTACTCAATATGATTTTGATCCACTCCACTTTGACATTTTGTAGAAAATATAGGGCATGAACTAACCCTTGCTCGGAAACCATTTTGTGTTTCATCTTCAACACCCCATTATTGCATAATTTTTCATATGCCTCCCTGATCTCATAGTCTCCAATTTCTTTGATTTTGCATATGTAACATGACCTAATATTGTTCATTATCAAAACATTTTTTGGAATCAAAGATAGAGCACCAGTAAGATCTCCCTTGATTGCACTCTCTGGAATGGCTTGAAACTTTTATGGCTTACATACTTCATTCCTCACTAATTGAACATTGAAAACCTACATCTCTTGTTTCTTCACTATAGAAGATGAAAATGATGCCATTGATTTTAACTTAAAAAATTCTCGAAAAAGATTTTTGCTCGGTAGGGTACCTTTGTGTAAGTGTTTTGCAGATGATTTGCTGACGACATGTTGAAAATATTTGAAATGGCCCTTAAACAAGTTGGTTACATGCTCTCTAAATCATTGAAATAAATCTCAATTCACTAGTAAAAAGAAATGAACGGTAACAATCCTCTTTATAGACTTCAAACAGTCAAATTAGGGCTTCATTAATGTTCCATACGTATTCTAGGTGGAATACAGCTATCTCAGCATTCTTATGTTAAGCTCAGCTAACATAAGCCTTGGTCAATATAACCATTTAGATACAAATTAGTGTACATCACATCTTGGCTACCACAAGTGCTCGGCATAGATTGATAACTCAGTCAAAAAACTGGCACTCGACATAAAAAATGAATTGTTCCATATGACTCAAATATGTCCTAATGCATCTTTATTTATGTAGATATGGAATTTTACTCAACTTATGTTAGGAACTAATGTAAGATAAAGCATTGTAATACTTAGCTCTAAAAATACCTTATTTTCTTAGTTCAAAGAAGTGTGATCACTTGATCCATCAGATTGGGTGACCGCGGATGCACTGGCTTCACTTGTGCTTCCTTCTTCTTTCTTCTTCCATGTTCTGTTCATCTGATTTCTCAATTTATCATTTAAATCTTCATTCTTGCTTTGTTCATTGCTTGGTATGGGTGACCTACAGTCTTTCTTTAGGTGACCTATCTTGTTACACTTATAACATACCATACTTCTGTTCATCCAACTTTTAGATTTACCATTGAAATGAGTCTTCAAACAATTTTCTCCAATGTGTCCATATTTTCCATAGTAATGAAAACTGTACTAGGTGTTATAATCCCAATTGTATGAGTTACTCTTCATAGGTAACTTAGTCTATTCATTTTATGACCATTTAGGTTTAGATCTGCATTCAAATGCTCTGTGTCCATACTTATGATAGTTGAAACAGTGTCCTTGAAATTTTGGTGAAATACGTGGACTACTGACTCAAATATGTCCTAATGCATCTTTATTTGAGCAGATATGGAATTTTACTCAACTTATGTTAGGAACAGATGTAAGATAAAGCATTGTAAGACTCAGCTCCAAACATACCTTATTTTCTTAGTTCAAAGAAGTGTGATCACCTAATCCATTAGATTGGGTGACCACGGATGCACTGGCTTCACTTGTGCTTCCTTCTTCTTTCTTCTTCCATGTTTTGTTCATCTGATTTCTCAATTTATCATTTAAATCTTCATTCTTGCTTTTTTCATTGCTTGGTATGGGTGACCTACAGTCTTTCTTTAGGTGACCTATCTTGTTACACTTATAACATACCATACTTCTACTCATCCAACTTTTAGATTTACCGCTGAAATGAGTCTTCAGACAATTTTCTCCAATGTGTCCATATTTTCCACAGTAATGACAACTGTACCAAGTGTTATAATCCCAATTTTATGAGTTACTCTTCTTAGGTAACTTAGTCTATTCATTTGATGACCATTTAGGTTTAGATTTGCATTGAAATGCTTTGTGTCCATACTTTTGACAGTTGAAACAATGTCCTTGAAATTTTGGTGAAATAGGTGGACTACTGACCTTAGACTTGCATTCTTGTGCTTGATGTCCATGATTCTTACAGTTAAAGCAATGTTCATTAAATTTGGGTTTAGGATCCAACTTACCATGTTTTCTTCTACAGATGTTAGCTGTATGTCCTAGCTTTCCACAGTGATGGCATGTGGGCTTGTTGTTCTTTGGTTTAGCATTCTTTTCCTCTCCACTCTTTGATGATTCTCCTTCCTTAGTAGATGATGAGTGCTCATTTAGTCCAAGTCCAAATCTATCACCAGATCTTCTAGGTGACCTTAACAACTCTTCAAAGTATTTTGCAGCTTCATTTGGTTTGTTCATCCTTTCATTGATTTACTTTTCAGATCTTAGTTCATTTCTCAGTTGATCATTTTCAAATCTCATATTGTTGATTTCCATATCTTTCCTACCCAACTCTTGATTAACTAGGAGTAGTTGATTTACCATGTCTAGTTGATTGTTAGTCAACCTTTGCATGTCACTTGTCCTTTCATGAAGTCTCATTGATATTTGTCTTTTGTCTTCAACTTTATTTATCTATTCAGCTACTTCACAGAGTCTAACAGATTGAATTTCTTGTTCTCTCTTTAGATTTCTGATGTTATCACTTAGTATGCTATTTTTTATCAAGTAGCTCTTTTATGGCTTTGTCACTTTCTAAAGAGTTCCCATTATCAAATAATCCAATAGTATCTTCTTGATATTGTGAATCATTTTGCTGAATAGCAATTTCTCTTCTCCTGCTTAAGGATTTCTTCAGTTCTCCTCTGGTTACTTCTAGTTGTTGTAATGCCAGTTGAACATCAATATTTTGATTATCTATAACCTTTCCTAGCTTATAAACTTCCATCTCAAGATCTTTTCTTCAAGTGGTTAGACTTTCTATAAGAAACTTTAGAGCTCTAATACCAATTGTTGGAAATTTAGTTGGGAAACGTGATACTGAGAGGGGGGGTGAATCAAATATTACATATTAATCCATTTTATCATTACTGAAAAAATTTTCATAGCTTAAATAGAAACTACATCAATGTAATGAAGCTAATACACTAAACAACATTCAAGAAAGTACTCATAACACAATAACTTTGGTTACCCAGAAACCCTTGAAAGGTTAAATTGGGGTGGGGATGACACCCACAAATCTTCACTACTACAGTATAAAGTTTTCCTGTTAGGGCTACAAATTTTATCACAAAATATGATCCACCTTGTGAGGGGTCTACCCTATTAAGAGCTAAAGACTTGTACAGTCTACCTTGCAAAAGTATTTAGAACTTACAACTAAGTAAGCACTCGGTTAAGAGATTACAAAAGGTCTATTAAAACCACTTTGTTAAGAGATTTACTCTGATACACTTGTTAGAATGTCTTAGTACTTGATCCTTCGGTCTACATTGTATGCTGATTATAGATCTTCTCCTTCTAGTATTTGATTTGATCTCATCTATCAAGTTTATCTCTGTTATGTCCTTTACTGCTTTACTCAGTCACTGAACTCTATTAGAATGTTTTACTGGTCTGAATGTATTCTCTGCTCATTCCTCATTCCTCATTCCCTTCACATCCTCTCACACACATATTAGGGTTCAGATCTTCTCCTTATGTAGACAACTAAACTTCCCCAAGATTCAAGATCTACGATCCAGATTTACTCTTTTTACCACTTAAGCTTTACTAAATCTAATTGGATCCAAGTGTAACATTGGGATCAATGATTGTAAAATAGGAGCATAATCACCTCAATGATTTCCTCAACAAACAAAATACAAAACATGAATATTGGCCAAAATGTTTTACCTTGATGATTGTGCCATAAAAAACTCATATGTCGATTCTAGCTAACTTGGCAATTGATGTCTTTGGTATTCGGCATTCACTGTACTCAGTATCTATAATATCATTGTTTCTCAGTATACATTACTTTACATAGCTCAGAAAAAACTAACTCAGCTAATACAAAAATACATAGTGACTAATGGTTTACTCGATAATGAATACTTCTCGGTAAATATACATTACATGACTCGGCCTATACATGATGACTCGGTCACAGTGATGACCGGCCAATATTTCCTAGATAATGACTAAGTGTAAGACACTAATAGTCAACAAAACTATAGAGATCTACAATTTAACATTGTGGTAAGGGTTAAGAGATAGTTTATTTTTAGTTTTCATTTCAGATTTACTTTTAATACTATATTTTATATAGTTTTAAGATTTAGTTTTAATACTTAGAGATATGGTTAGGGTAAGGATTAGAGTTAGTTTAACATCATGGTAAGGGTTAGGATGTAATGTTCACAGTTAGTTTTAAACCAAACATAGTTTTATGGTTAAGGTTAATATTTGGTTGACTGCTAGAATAAGATTAGGGGTGTGGTTATTGATTGGATGTAGGTTTTAAAGCTAGCATTAATATAATAGCTAGTGTGATATTTAGGTGTAGGGTTGGAGTATTTGGTTAAGGTAAGGGTTTGGTATAGTTTTATAACATTGATTAGGGTTAGGTTAGAAGTAGAAATGTATAAGATGTCCTTTATAAATAATTCCTCACATTTATTTGGCACATCCATTGAAGGAATAAGTATTAGAAATATAGAGTTCAACAAAACATGTCTCAAAATGTTGCAAGTATAGGGTAAAAATCAGTCAAATAGTAAAAACTATTTATTTTTTATCTTGTTCATGAAACTTACGTAGATGAAAGGGGAAATATAAGTCACAATACAACTATTTAGATGAAGTAAGAAATGTGAAAGAAAAGATAAGAACTATATAAATAAATAAAAATGCTCCATAATGATGCTAGTACATCACATATTCTTCAATGATAAATTTAGTATTGTAACCCTTATTTGTACAATGATTGTGGTAGACTTCTTTCATCATTGCTGGAAATGCATCCACTTTTGCAAATGTCTCATGCATAACTTTTGCAACATCTTCCATCTGCATTATTTCTAGTTCCTGAACATAATCAATTGATACCACTATGTTCTCCATATATTTGATTATAGTTGTGCATGAGTCTATAATTATTCATGTACACTTGTCAAATTTAGTCTCAAAGAAATCATTTGAGGCCACCAAAGTAGTTAGTCTCGTAACCATGATGTTTGAATCCCTGTAAGAGGTATCCATAGCTCGAATGGTATTTGTTGGAAAGTGTTCAACACATGCACACATATGCACATGTAGGCACATGCACATATATGGAATGTTGACATTTATGGCAACACTTATCAGTTTTATGATTGCACATATTGAATATGTTTGAATGTAGTTGATGAAGGAAAAATGCCTAAGTCCATAGACTGTTCCTGTAACCCAAATTGACATAAAATCTTAGTGAGATTCACAAAATTTATATTAAGGAATGCAATCTTAGTGACATGCTTACAGGACACTAATGAATACATGTGTGAGGTCGTATGTGTTAATAATGAAGGATCAAAGAGAAATGTTCAGTTGATTGGATATGAAGACAGTAAACATGACATTACTTGTTAGCAATCACTAAGGCTGACTTTGTGAATGATTGAAAAGTTATTTTTGGATTCTATCTTGGATCTAAGGCTGACTAAGTATGGTAATGAAGTGTGCAATTACACATTAACTAATATGATGTTTAGCTAGAGTAATGTCGACTAAATTTTGTAAATATACCTCTAACAAGGTATAAGTATATAGACACTTTTGTATGAGTGTGCAATGATGATAATAATGATATGGATAGATGTTAGATGCGAATTGTGAAGGCATCTAAAAGGAAGAGCAGAAATCAAGAGGAAGGAGAACAAGAGGAGTTCTTCAAGGAATACTTTGTTAACTCTTTGTATTCAGGAAAATAGATTTGTTGTAAGTGTTGTTGCACCTTTTGTACACCCCTAATAGGGTTTGTTTTCCTTTAACAAGGCTAGGACCTTTAACAGGCCTGATTCCTAAATAGGGATCTCATTGTATACATCCCCTAATAGGGATCTACCTTTATTGTAATAATCTTCTCCTAACAGGGCTAGAGCTCCTAACAAAGTTTCAAGATTCATAGTACAAAATTTAGTGGGTACCATCCCCACCTAGGTTTTTCCCTTAACAGGGTTTCCTCGAAACCAAATATGGTGTTATGAGTTCTTCTATGTTTGTCTTTTTTGCATGGTTATTAATTTTAGGTTACATCTTTATTAAAGAAGCTGAAGAATTTTGAGAATTCAATTAAGTACTGTAACACTGATTCACCCCCCCCCCCCCCCCCCCCCTCATTGTTACCAAATCCTAACAATTGGTATTAGAGCATCAGACCCCTAAAGGAAAAGCCTAACAAATTTGGGGAGATCAAGATGGATTTGGAAAACTTGAAGAAGAATTATGAAATGGCCTTGGAAGATGTGGACATTGCTAATGCAGGTAGAGTGGACCTAAAGTACAAGCTAAGGAAGGCATATGACTTTATCAAGAAGTTGAAACAACAACTTGAACATGAGAGAAAATTGAGAGATGATCTCATGGAAGCACAAATTAAGGAGCTATCAAATCAAGATAAGATTGAGCAACTAAGATATGAAAAGGATTCCTTGAAGAATGAATTGGAGGTCACAAAATTGAACCTGATGAAAGAACTTGATGCTGAAAAAGAAGAAAAGGAAAAAATGCAAAATGAACTATCAAACATAAGCGATAGGTTGCAAACCTTAGAGAATGAGCTGAATACATTAAAAATAAAATATGACAACGTAGAAATATACTGTATCACTATTATTGGTGAGCTTGATCAGACTAAAGGTCTCATAGAAAAACTTCATGATAGCTGCGGAAAGAAATTGGATGAGAAAATTGACATGGAAAAGCTTTTTGGAGACATGACAGGAGTAGGATTTAGTGACAATCCTGATAAGAGGAAAGATAGAGTTGTGGTGAAACTTGATTCACCTAAAAATTCATATTCTGAGGTTGTGACAGTAGAACCTGAGGTACCTCCTTTCAAGGACAATGACAAGATTGTAGTCATAAAGATCAAGCAAAGAAACCAATTGAAAAAGGTATTCTTAAGCCCAACTTTACTGGTTTTTGTTTTAATTGCTACTTATATGGACATAAGATAAGAGAATGTAGAAAAATTGATATGAGGTCTAACAGACCTACATATGATCACTTTAATGATTTTTTCAAGAAGCAAAAAGAGAAAATCTTTAATGAGGCAAATATGGAAAATGGTGAATGTAGTAAAGATGTAGAACATAGACAACCTAAGGATAAGGAAACAAGTAAAGAAAATGATACTATTCAAAACAATGATTCTAATGCCAATAAAGATGAAGCTAACAAGACAATTGAAGAGGTTAAGAAACCTATTACTAGACCTAGAAATATTGTATGTTACAGATGCAATAACTTTGGTCATATTGCCAAGTATTGTAAGTTGCAAATTGATTATATCCAATTGAAACCTAACAAGAAAGTGACATGTTTCAAGTGTAACAATGATGGACATGTTGCAAAGTATTTCATTTTTAGAGGACTAGTGAAGAATTATTTAAGACCATTCGCAAAAGAAAAGGAACTGAATGGAGAAGATAGAGAGCTAGCAAAACTAAAGGTATAATTTAAGGATAAATGGGTCAAACAGAATGAAGCTGTGGAATTTGAAGTTAAGAAAGATGAAGAGTAGAGTGCAAGCATGCACAAGAGTCCTAAGAGTCTTGTTGAATCATTACTAGGGTGTACTGCTTCACCATCTTTATGATGGGCAATGTATGCCTTAGGGGGAGCATGACAAACTAACACTAGTCAGATACAAAGCCCCTATATGGATGAGTTAAGCTCTATGAGATTCAAGGAAAACTAGTTACTGTGGTATGGGATCTTGGAAAAGATCACATCTATTTTGGATATTTATGTGAGAAGATGTACCAGTTTGAGCCAGCACTAGTTTCTTATAGCTTTATGGATAGTTTTGGGACTTGTGCCAGATTTTTGATAAGGGTGGTTGAATTACCTACCATTAAAGTGAGATCAGAGAGCATTAGAGAGCTTGGAGTAGTATTTGGAGCTTCAAGATTTTGTATTTGTGTTCACAAAACCCTCACACGGTCGTGCAAGCTAGGTATTTGTGATTAACTCAAGAAATCTTTGTCAATTGTAGTAGTAAAGCAATTAGTTTGAATACACCTAAGGTTTTTAATGTGCTTGAAAGGAATAGATACAAATTTAAGATCCATCCTTTTAAATCTACTGAAGAGGATCAAGAGGGTGCATTTTTGCATACCCTAGCTGGTGTTCTTCATGTTGAAGACATTAAGGCATACATACATAACAAGATTAAGTTTGTAGGAACTAGAGAGATATATGATGAAACACTAGGGTTATATAATGCAGATAAAAATCTAAGAGAAGAATGTAGGAAAGTTCACGAGTTACCCATAGTCAAATACATGGAGAGATTTGAATTTGATGAGTTAGACAGGATCAAAATTGTAGTAAGTAGAATTCATGATGAATTCATATGGATTAGTGGAACCCCAACCAAGATAACCAAAGAAATATTACATGAGATCTCTGGTTTACCTATGATAGTTAAAGTACCTATTGTAGAAAATAACATTATGTTTAAAGTAGAGAAGCTAACAAAAAGTAAGTGGAACAAGAGAGCCATGACTATAAATGACACCGTACAAGAAGATCTCAAACTTGTAGCAATGATATTGGGATACAATTTCCACTACAACAACAAAATAAATAGTGTGTAAGCCAATTTGTTCACATGGCATATAAGATGGTAATTGAAGATGAGAAATATGATCTATGCGAGGTCCTAAGGAAGAAGCTAATGGAAAATTTGGCAGGGATAAAGAGGAACATGACAACACAATTCAGATTAGGATCACTGATAATGTACATTTTCTTTCATGTTATGAGAAGATTTCTTAACATGTACCTATGGAGATTAGATATATATTACATGTAGATGATTAGTGACTACTACAGAAGAAGTGATGAGAAAAACATGTATGCTGAGATTGTAGGAATGATGAAACTCATTCAGAAGAAAATGCATGAAATACAAAGGATCCCTAGAGACTAGTGGATAAGTATAAAAATGACATATGTTTCATGGAGGAGACTGACAACACATGCTTTGAGGCAGTTGAACATAGAACTTCATGGGATACTCCTATGGGATATGAAGTTGACTATACAAATGTTTTAGAACTTCACATTCAACATGTTTTACAGTCCCCTAAAGACCCCAATGTTCCTAGATGGGGCACATATGAAGAAAAATACACACAAGTTAATGAAGAACTAGTAAAAGGGAGAAGGGAGAATAAAGTTGAATCCTTTGTTGACAAAATAGAAGGACAACATGGCATATCAAAGGAAGAGATGAAAATTGTTAGGGAAAAAGTAGCAGAACTTGGGGAGAAATACAATATTCCCCCTCCTCAACCTAACATTGAGGCACCTCAAGTGGTGGAGGTTGAAGAAGAAGAAGAAGAAGAAGAAGAAGAAGAAAAAGATGACACTCCACATGTTAGGAATAGTCCCAAGAGATAACTGAGAGGGGGGGGGGGGATGAATTAGTTATCTACAAGATTTAATTCTTTATCCAATTAAGTATACTTAAACATAAAGCATAAACACAATGAAATAACACATGAACACAACACCAATATTTTTGTTACGGGGAAACCCAAAAAGGTAAGAACCTCAGTGGGACTTGATACCCACTAATATTTGGTACTAGTGTATAATGATCCTTGTTAGAAGATCCTTTACCCTGTTAGGAGTAGCTTTACAATATATTAAGTACAATAGACCTGGTCAAGGGTCAGACCCTGTTAGGAGTCTTTTACAATTTTCCCTGTTAGGGGAAAGGATGGACTGTCCGAGAGCTCACTGCTCAAATGGGTGAAGGTTACAACCTTCTGATTAATAGATACACACTATATTTGGATCTTGATGAACTATGCTTTGACCTACTATCTGGATCAATTTCAATGAATAGCACAAGTACTTTACTAGGTCACATAGACCTTCTTCTGATGGCTCAACACTTCGTACACTCTGCTCTATTGTGCCTAGTCAACCATGAACCACACTCAAGCAATCACAAATAACTGCCTATAAATATCTTTCTCCAAATGATATAATCAAGTCAGCCTATTAGAACCACCTTGAAAACATATTAGAGAAATCATAACAAACTCCAATAAACATTTTGTCGACTCTACTATGCACGCAACATATTCTGGGACCTATCTTAATAAGATAAATGTAGATGCACAATACACACTATCAACTCTACCAAAACAACTGGATCTTTCTCCACAAGCTGAATTACCTCATGCACTCTTAACCAAACATCAATAACTCATCTCTAAGCTTAAATCTAGGGGTGCATACCCTAAAGATAGGCACAACTCAATAACCAATAAAATCTCTATTAGCTCTGCTGAACAAACACAGGAAACTGCTCCTGGCGAATAGCGACTGCATAACTTTACTTGCATTCATCATCAGAACATGCATCCATAAAATTAACATTACCGACATGTCTTCAACATATATCCAAATGCAAAAGGCTCCATGATAACTGTATGGACAACTATACATAGAACATTGTCTGTTACTCTGTTAGGAACACTACTGACACCAATTGCTATATAACTGTCTGTACTAATAGTTAACCTCTGCGCCCATGATATCATGCTAATATCATGTCTATGCTTCATATACTAGAAGCTTACTACATAAGACTTCCATGCATGCTACTTTTGATATGTTTTCATCAATGACAAACATACAGTCAGTACTGGCCTACTGGAAAATATCCAACAATCTCCCCCTTTGGCATTGATGGCAACATGTGGAATGAAAAATTGCCACCAACCCAAATGAACATTTCTTTTATAACATTCTCCATTTCCTCTTCAAAAATCCCCAAAGATGAATCCTCCAATTGCTGTAATATTTCTAATATTCTCCATTTCCTCAACTGTACTGCTGTCATAACTGAATGTTGCTCCCCCTTAGTATATTACTCCTCCTTTTACTTCTATTTTTCATGACTTTATATATTACTCCCCCTTTGACATCAATGGAAAAGGGTTCCATTCATTTTAAGCATTGGTAATACTCCTGAGGTAGAGTAGTCAACCTTCCACCAGTCCCAGAGGACTAATGCCTTTCCTTCTTTCTTCTAAGAAAAATCAGGGAAGGGAATTACTCCCAACTTCTCCCTGAGATACTCAAAAGTATCCTTAGGCAAGGGCTTTGTGAATATATCTACCAATTGGTCTTTAGTACTCACATAGTCCAACTTGACTTCTTTCTCTGCCACTTTCTCTCTTAGGAAGTGATACTTGATCTCAATGTGCTTTGTCTTTGCATGCATCATAGGGTTATTTGACATATTGATAGGGCTAGTGTTATCATAGTGAATAACAATAGGATAATCAATCTGAATTCCAAAATCCTTTATCATCTATTTGATGCAAACAATTGTAGAACAATTCAAGGCTACTGCAACATACTCCACTTCTATTGTTGATTGAAAAATACAATTTTGTTTCTTGCTTGTCCAAGTGACAAGTCTATCACCAAGAAATAGTGCTACACCTGATGTACTCTTTTTGTCATCAACACATCTTGCCCAATCTGCATCAGTGTACATATGAAGCTCAACATTTTCTAAATTAGGATACCATAGACCATAATCTATAGTTCCTTGCAAGTATCTGAATATTCTTTTTACTGCCATGAGGTGACTTTGTTTAGGTTCTGCTAAAAATCTTCCAACTATGCCAACTGCATTGGAAATATCAGGTCTAGTCTAAGTAAGATATATGAGTTTACCAATCATAGACTTATACAATGTTATATCTACTACTAGCAAGTCATCTTCTTTAGTAAGCTTGCATCCAGTGATCATAGGGGTTCCTACTGGCTTGCAATCATCCATCTTGAATTTCTTCAGTATCTCTTTCACATACTTTGATTGATTTATGAAAATTCCTTTTTCTATTTGCTGCACATTTAGTCCCAAAAAGTACTTGATAGGACCAATCATACTCATCTCAAACTCATTCTGCATTTCTTTGGAAAATTCAGCACTGATTTTGTCATTACCTCCAAAGATGATGTCATCAACAAATATAGCTACAAGTAGTAAACCTTTAGATGTCTCTCAAATGAATAGATTACAATCTGCTGCTCCTTTCTTGAATCCAATCTTTGTTAAGTATCCATCTAGTCTCTCATACCGTGCTCTAGGGGCTTGCTTAAGTCCATAGAGGGCCTTCTTCAATCTACATACCATATCAAGTTTTTTTGATAAGGTGAATCCTTCTAGTTGCTTAATGTATACTTCTTCTTTCAAATCTCCATTCAGGAAAGTTGACTTGACATCCATCTGATAAACTTTGAAGTTTTTGACTGTAGCATAGGTGAGAAACAACTTGATAGCTTCTAATATGCTCATAGGTGAAAATGTGTTTGAATAATCAATGCCTTCTCTTTGCACATATCCCTTACATACTAATCTTGCTTTATTTCTTACTACTGTACCATCTTCGTTCATCTTATTTCTGAATATCCACTTTGTTCCAATCACATTCTTATCACTAGGTCTTGGGACCAGTTCCCATGTGTCATTCTTAATAATCTGATCAAGTTTTTCTTTCATAGCATCATGCCAATCTAAATCATTACAAGCATCTTCAACACTTAAAGGTTCAATCAAAGATAGTAAACATACCACTTCACTGCTAGTTGAGTTCTTTGCTTGTGATCTTGTTAAGACTTTGCCACTCTAATCTCCAATGATATCTACCTTGGAATGATTTCTTAATGTAAACTTTGGAACTTTAGGTGATGATAACTCATCAGCCTTAGGAGTATTTTCTTCACTTGTCACAGGGTCATTAAATAACACATCAATATTGTCAAACATTTTCTCAATGACTCTCTCACTAGTGGAGGGTCTAGGTTCTTCTTCAATCATGGGTGAGTAGTCATGATATCTTTCTTGAATCATAAATTTTTCATTAATCTTTACATGAGCACTTTCAATGATCTTTTTCAATCTTAAATTGAAACATCTATAAGCTTTTCTTTTAGTAGAGTAACCAAGAAAAATACCTTCATCACTTCTTGCTTCAAACTTGCCTACTACTTCATCCCTTTTGATGTAGCACTTGCTTCCAAAGATTCTGAAGTATTTTACTGTTGGAACATTACCAAACCATAGCTGATAAGGTTTTTTATCAGCACTTGGCCTCAATTGAATTATATTGATGGTATAGACTGTTGTATTGACCGCATCTCTCCAATAGGTGTGTGCAACTTTTCCTTTTATCATAATGCTATGCACTATATCAAGAATGATCTTATTCCTTCTCTCTACAGTTCGATTCTACTGAGGGGTTCTAGGTGCACTTAACTATCTCTTTATGTCATGTTCTTCGTAGTACTCATAGAATTTGCCAGAGGTGAATTCTCCTCCTCTATTTTATCTCAAACATTTTATCTTTAGTCAAGATTCATTCTAAAGCTTAGCTTTGAATATTTTGAATTTCTCAAATGCTTCTGACTTATCTTTCAAGAACGCAACCCACATCATCCTAGTATAATCATCAAAAAAAAAATGAAATACCTTTCACCATAGTATGATCTTGTTTGATTTGGACCACATAGGTCTGTATGAATCAGATCCAACTTGTTCTCTACTAAATTTTTCTTGCTCCTAAAAGAATTTCTCACATGCTTACCCATCACACATTCCCTACATATAGTATCAATTGGCTTTGCTATGCTAGGTAGATCTCTTACTCTTTTCTTTGAGCTTGATGCAATCATAACACCATTCATGTTGTTAATGATGCATTTTTCATATTTGAACTCCAACTAATAGCCTTTTCCAAGTAACTGTCCAACACTGAGAAGGTTATGTTTCAAACCATCAATATAAAGAACATCATCTGTACTATTCTTTCCATCTAAAGTGATGGCTCCTCTACCAACTATAGGTTTAGGAGTGTTGTTTCCAAATCTGACCATACCACCATTGTATTTGTCCAAATGAACAAACCTTCCTTTATCACCTATCATGTGATGTGAACAACCACTGTCTATAATCTAGTTTGTCCTTATGTTAGCTTGTGAAATCAATGCAAGCTCTTGATTTTCTTTCTTATCTTCATGAACTGTCTTATTATTCATTTTTTCTATAATAGCAATGAATCCAATTTCTTCTTCACCAGATTCTTCATCTGAAACTCCATCTCCAGCATAGTAGCATTCCTTAGAATACTTAGGCTTGTAATCCTTTTTGAACTTTCTAGTTCTAGTGGGACACTTAGATGCAAAGTGACCAATCTTATTACATGAAAAGCACTTAAATGGTAATTGACCTTCATATTTTCATTTTCCTTTCTTTTCTCTTTTGGCAATCATAGCAATAAAATCATCTAATATTTTCTCTTCATCATCATCATCAAAATTACTAGAAGTGTTTGTAGATTTCTTACCCTAAACTGTTGCTTTGAAAGTTGTCTCACTCTTTGGTTCTGTCTTCAATCTTGAAATCTCAAAAGCTAAGATTTTGTTGATCAGGGTTTCTCTCTTTAAATTTGATGTAAGCTACATGGTCTCATCAAGGATGTTGATCTTGCTTTCATATTTTGGAGTAAGAGTAGTCATCAATTTATCTATAATGTCCTCCTCTGAAATCTCTCCACCATTGTTCCTGATTCCAGCAACTAGTTCATTAATCCTCTGATTGTAAGCTCTGATATTTTCTTCAGGAAGCATCTCTAATGCATTCTATCTTTTCTTCCATGTCTTTTTGTGCACATCATTTGCTTGTTTGTCTCCTTCAAATGTGTCTTCTAGGTGCTTCCATATTTTATGGGTTGTATCTACCTTTTTTACTTCTGAAAATTCACCATCAAATAGGGCACTGATAAAGGGCTTCTTTAGCTATAGCATTCTAATGAAACAATTCCTTTTGTGCATCAGTAGCATCATCTTTTGCAAGGTTTTCTAAAGTAGGAATCTTGGCTGCTTTGATGGTTACATTAAAAACTTCAAAAGCAATGCACTACAAATGAGTTGCCATCTTGTTCTTCCAATCAAGATAATTCTCTCCATCAAACTCAAGACTTTCTTTCTTGAAGTATGCCATCTGATCAACTTCAAGCTGTTAAACTTTCTCTCTGAGGCACTTGGCTCTGATACCAATTGTTAGGAATAGTCCCAAGAGATAACTAAGAGGGGGGGGGGAGGGGTGAATCAGTTATCTACAAGATTCAATTCTTTATCCAATTAAGTATACTTAAACATAAATCATAAACACAATGAAATAACACATGAACACAACACCAATATTTTGGTTACAGGAAAACCCAAATAGGTAAAAACCCTGATGGGACTTGATACCCACTAATATTCTGTACTAGTGTATAATGATCCTTATTAGAAGATCCTTTACCCTGTTAGGAGTATTTTTACAATATATTAAGTATAGTAGACCTGGTCAAGGGTCGGACCTTGTTAGGAGTCTTTTACAATTGTCCCCGTTAGAGGAGAGGATGCACTATCTAAGAGCTCACTACTACAATGGGTGAAGGCTACAACCTTCTGATTAATAGATACACACTATATCTAGATCTTGGTGAACTATGTTTTAACCTACTATCTAGATCAGTTCCAATGAATAGCACAAGTACTTTACTTGGTGACATAGACCTTCTTATGATGGCTCAACATTTCACACACTCTGCTCTGATGTGCCTAGTCAACCATGAACCAAACTCAAGAAATCATAAATGACTACGTATAAATATCTTTCTCCAAATGATATAATCAAGTCAGCTTGTTAGAACCACCTTGAAATCATATTAGAGAAATCATAACAAACTCCAATAAACATTATGTCAGCTCTACTATGTGTACACTCAAGATGTGCACTTCTCTAAGTCATTACTTCCAAGAGAATCCATGAATGGGAAACCTTGAGAAAGAAACCTAGAGCTCCCTAAGCATGGAGTGCAAGGGTGTTAAGAATGCTCTTAGCTAGAGCTATTAAGCCTATAACCTTGCTAGTAAACCATGCAATAGGAGATTCAATGAGACAGGGGCAAGAATGTCAATATCCTCAAGAATCAAGATGGAAATGCAATGCAATACTATGCTTAAAAATGAAAATGCAAGCTAAGCTATGAAAGGAAAGATAGAAGTATTACAAATCCTTGCTAATTAAGCTATGTGAGCTAATCTAGAGCATAAAAGAAACTAAGCTAGATGCCATGAAAGCTTAAACTAAGAATGCAAGAATGAAAGCTAAAAGCATGAAGATCTCCAAAGCTTCAAAATCTTTAAGAAATCTTGTAGCATAAGATTAGTATTCAAAGTTTAGATCCTAGAATGAGAAGAGAGCTCTCATTTTAAAGGAATTGAAAAGGAATGGACCATGGAGATTAAAAGGAAAAAGATTTAATCAAGGGTGGATCTTGAAAGAGGAGCAATCTATGTGCACAAATCTCCTCCAATGAGAAAATAAGAGTTGACTTTTGTGTCCCATATAAGATAAAATGACATTTTTTCATTTTATAAAATAAGAATAATGCTTTATTTGTGCAACTTAGGATAAGGGGAAAGTGGGGGCTTTTTTTATTTAATAAAAGGGGAGCGAATTCCTTTTAATTAAATAAAGACTTATGATAAAATGGTTAATCCATAGAATATAATTGAATAAATGATAGGATTAGGATTTGATCAAGAGTAAGTAATTGATGGTTTTAGCAAATAATGCTAGCAAGGGGCTAATAGTCTAGGTGACCATTTTTGGGTGATTACATTTGCCCCTCTTTGACTAATGTGTGATTGATATGGGAACACATTAATCAAAGAATAGATCAGCCAAGAAGGCAATAGATAGAGATCTGACTCCAAAGTATGAAATGCAGAGAGATAGAAAATTTTGCATGGTCAGCCTGGTAGCGACAGTAGTGAAAACTTAGGAAAGAGATGGATAGTATCAGGACTCGAGATGAGAACTAACATGTCAAGCACAAAGATAGATCGATCAGAGAAAATGGAATGGTCAAGCATATGCTCTAGAGAATAGCTGATATGATGTGTCTATCCCCTTGGGATTGAAATTAAAATCATGTAGAGGGAAGGCAGAAGCAAGAGCAACATGATCAAATCACTAGAAATCATAATCAAAGATGAAAGATGATAGAATAACCATCAAGCAGTGAAGATATGCCCCAGTCAAGACCTTAGAGAGATGAAATGAATGAAAGACTAGAAAGGTGAGGAGATGGGGATGAAGAGGTGAAGATGCCCCAATGAAGATCAAAGGATCAGGCCTCAAAAGGTTAGCCAACTACGTGGAAGAAGGAGAAATATGATTTTGATGATCAAGGTGAACTCAGATTTTGGTTTCAATCCTAAAAAGAATAGAAAATGATGTGATATGAAAGAAAAGAAGTGAAAGACATGACCAGGAAGAAGCAAAAGGTGACCGTAGTTGGACTAACAAGTCTGTGAAAGATGAAAGCAGAGCTCTCTCCATATGCAAGATGCAAAACTAACTATCATGAACTTAAGAATGCAAGCTACTATGAAAACTGGTTTACTTGCAAGGTTACAAAGCCATTAGTCTCTAATAATCATCATCGAGCATTGTGGGTAGCATCACAAGATCATACAATACACACTAGTTTGACTATGTGAATTTGAATATGATTGATATCAGATAGAAATGTGGAAATCCAACCTAGGCATCAAAGACATGTAAGTCAAGATGACTAGTGTAGTGAGGTTCCCTAAGTTTTGTATAGCAAGATTATGCTCACATCGAGACATAAGAAAGTCAAGATGACTATAAGAATGCACTTGTGGAAAATAGTCAAGGATAAAACATTGTAGATCCTAGTGTCAAGTGGAACAAGCATAAATGCTCATGACAACTAAGATCAACAAAATATACCCACAGTTAGAAAAACAAATAAAACATGTCCTCATGCCCCTAGTCTTCTAGCTCAGCATCATTGAAAACTATTAGGGAGAGAACACTCAGCAAAGAAATCATAATAGACAGAACACAAAGAAATAAAGCCAAACAAATCTCAATGAGTCAAGTGTTTAAGTGCGTGTGTGTAGATCATAGAATCAAACTTTGAGTATCGCATCTACCAATGGAAAATATCATATCATGGTAGACTATGGGTAAGATATCTGATAAGTGTTGAGAAACACTTGATGCTAGGGTAGTGTTGATAAACATAGTTGGGGTGGTGTTGAAAAACACCATTTGCAAAGTGTCCTAAAGACCAATGCATCCAAGAGACCAAAGCTCAAATAGTTATGCCCCCTAGACAAAGACAAAGACCAATTCCAAACCAAGGCAACAAGGAAAAGGCATGATGGAAAAAGGCTAAGTGTTGAGGACACATGCTAAGAAACAAGGGTGCAAAGGTCTCAAGTAGCATTTGTTTCCAAATTTTCACCACTTGGAAGATTTTTAATTTTTTTTAATTTTTTTTGTATTTTTGCTACCAAGGCACCTATTTCCAAGTTTTCACCAAGGCACTTTTTCTTTTTTTTTAATAAATTTTTGGAATATAAATTTTTTTTTGAGATACATCAAAGTGCCTATCGCTAAGTTCTCACTAAGATGATCATTTTTTAGGACATTTTCCAATTTTTAGAATTTTTAACAATATACCATTTTTAAAGATTTTTTCAAGATTGATAAGTATGTACAAAGGATGTCCCGAGATAGAATGGGCATCAAACTCCCAAGCAAGATCACATCATGTAGTCTCAATGTCAAGCAAGGTGGAGGAAAAGAGGGATTAGCAAGCTAGTGGAAGAGATGGAAGACAAGAGAATAAAGGAAAATGAAGGGAAGAAATCCTCAAGGGCAAACTCCTTGAGAGTACCCCAGCTAGGGAAAAATTGTCATGTAAAGCACATTTGGACAAGCAATGAAAGGCCAACATAGGATAAGTCACAAAAGCATAATGAAAAAGAAGGAAAGGATGTAGTCCAAAGGAGTAGACATGTCAAAAGGCTTCATAGCATCGTGTTTTACTCTTTTTCATTAGATCAAGACCAAAGGGAAAAAAGATAATGAAAGGCTAGAATGAATGGAGGAAAAAATAAATATGAAGGCTAAACATGAATGGAAGGAAAACAAGATCATCGTAAGATAGCTCATAAGATAGCCAAATGTTCATGTATAGGTCAACATTTTCAAGATCAAAGAGAGAAGATAGAATGGATGAAATATGTAGAAGAACTACACATGATGCCTGATTGCTAGGTTTTCATCACGGTACTTATCCAAGGCGCCACAAGGGAGTGGTTTTCACCATAGGATGAATTTATTTCTCTTTACTTTTTCTACTAAGGTGCTTGTTTCCAAATTTTCACCAAGGCACGTTTTTAATTTTTTTAATTTTTTTTTTTTGGGGGGGGTGGAATTTTCTTTTTTGAATTTATTTTTTCTAGAAGAAGGAAAGATTTTTTGATATTCTCCTTGAAAAGATAAACCATGATATGCCAAGGATTCAAAATGATATGCTCAAAGATGCTGATAGGGAAAGGGAGATGGAAGAGAAAAATGGAGGATAAGATTTATGTAAAGTGAGTGAGGTTGGAAGATACGAGGAATAGACAAATGAGGAAAAATGATAGAAGGTAGAAGGATAATGAATGGAAGGATTGTGAAAGGGTAGATGGAAAGGAACACAAGATCAACATCAACACACGCCTTGAAGGGTGGTGAGAGGATGGAGGAAATGTGAATGAAGGAATATGAGAAGGAATATGGTGAATGTTTAGTAGAGGTTGCGGTTCAGGCGCATGGAATGGAAGAATGTTTTTAGAAGAAGATGAAGTGGAAGCCTTTGGAAGTTTGAATGTCAACTTCACTTGTTTTTCAAAATTAGAATTTTTCAAGAGAGACTTTGGAATCCATATAGCCGTAGGCTTTTCATTTCTTTTTGATGATTTAGAGAGAATATTTTCAATGATAGATTTTGGAACCCATACTTGTCTTGTAGTTTTTTTCTTAGATATCTCTTTTGACTTTATGCCCCCATGTCGATTAGATGAGACATGGTGATTTTTATTTTTTTATGGATTCTTGTATTGCTTCTTTTTCTTGTACTGAACATTCAAGTTACTTTCAAAAGACTTGGGACTTGTGGAAGAAGAAGGAGGATATGACTAGTTTAGATGGATGGGTGGATGAAAAGGTTTCAAGGGTGTGCATCAATGTTGATCTTGAGGAAAGATAGGAGATGGAGGGACGTAAGGACCCAAGATGGATGATGAATTAGGAGAGTTAGGAGGGGAAAGTGAAGGGACATAAGGGATAAAGATGGAAGGAAGATGTGAAGCCATTAGTGGTGGTGGAAGAGGTCCAAGGATGGATGTGGAAGATACAAAAGGATAATTAATAATTTCATCAACATCTATATGACAACCAAGGATGTCAACATCTTTAGAGTGAGCATTAGGCTTTGCAATAGGATCATGAACATCTTGAATAGGAGAAACTTCTTTGATAGAATTGTTTGGAACTTGCAAAGACTTAGGAAGAGTAGAAAGTGGAAGCGAACATGGAGTGGTAGAACAAGGAGATGGAAGACTTTGATCTTGACAAGGAGCTTTGGATAGCATAAGAGTATAATTTTTCCCTTGATTTTCAATAGGCTTAACATTGGAAGTAACAACACTATTTTTAATAACATTAAGGGAAGTATCATCTTTGGAAAGCGCAAGTGTAGTAAGGTTATTTTGATTGTCAATAAGCTCAGCGGTGTGAGTAGTAGCTTGATGTTGCTTAGGAGAAGACTTAAGACATGATGGAATGAATGAGGAAGGGCATGCAGGATCAAAAGAACCATGGAATGGAAAAGAGACATCATGAAAATAATTGGATGACATGGAGGGTTCTTGATCTTGATCTTTCTTTATGTTCTTTTCTTTATGATTTTTAGAGTCCTCTTGACATGGAGCCACTTCTAAGGACAAGGAAGCATGTTGGAATTGTATGGAGGACTTTGGAAGAGATAGTGAAGGACTAGTTGAAGTAGGCATTATAGTGCATAAAGGCTTAGGCTCTTTAGGTTTAGCATTATTGAAAGTATTTGTATCCAAGTGAAGGTTAGCTTGAGTTTCTTTAAGAGGTAACCCTTGAGGATAACTATAGGGAACTGCATGACAAGTATTAGGATCTTTGTCAGATGAAAGATTTGTGAAAGATTTGGAAGACTCGGAAGCTTTAGGAAATGTATGGGTATTGGAGGAAGTAGGGGATGGAAGGGAACCATCACAAGACAAAGGTACATCACTAACACAACCTTTCTTGAGAGTGTAATCTTTGTTTTCAGCATGAGAGTTCTTAGAGGAAGAATTCTTATAATATTGATGTTTCATATCAACATAGTACATTTTATATTCCTCAATAGAAGTGGATGTTTCATCTAGGTATTGTTGATAGAAATCATCAAAGTCTTGTTCAAAATTAGAATCATATGGATCACCATCACGATCTATCAAATGTGATGACCCATTTCTAGTAAGGACAAGCACATGAGTAGGAGGACTCTTAGGAATAGAGGTGTCATAGGTATCACTACATTTTCCATCATCATAGTCATCAAAGATGGGTGTGTCACTCTTCATGAAAGAGGTATCACAAGGATTGTCACATTGCTCATTATGGTATTTCTCAAGAAGAGAAGTAAGACTCTTGGGAGAAGTAGTAGAGGAATGAGATCATGAAGAAGAGGAAAGTGAAGACCTAGTAGAGGAAGAATATTTGGATAATGAGGAATGTGAATAATGTCTAGAAGAGTCATGGTAAGACTTGGAAGATGAGGAAAGATGAGAAGATTTAGATGATGAAGAATGTTTGGAAGAAGGAGGTCGTGACATGATCATGTCTATGATCCTAGCAAAGGCATCTGATTCTATCAATTTTTGTTTTATTTTTCCCTTAAGTTTATCACCCATGCAATATCTAGAAGGATTATCAGAGGAATAAAATTCTTCAAATTGAGAAACGAGTTCAAGATCATCTATTTTCAAGAGAGGTTCCATAACCAGATAGTTAAAATTCATGGTTCTAGAAAAGGAGGAATCAAGCATGGAAGTGATAGAAGAGATGAATAGAAGAAGATAGACTAGATAATAAGAGGAAAAGAATCAAGAAGAAGTGAAGAGTTTAGGAAGAAGAGGAAGAAGCATGAAGGAAGAAGAGAAATAATGAAAATGGGAGACTAGGAAGACATGGGAGATGTGGAAGAAAGAAGACCAAGAGTCATTTTGTGCAACTTGATACCATTTAAGTTCATTTGGATATTGAGCAACATGTCACAGTACCTAAGATCTGACCTGAACTGACCAAGGAAAACTGGAAGTGACACAAGACCGCAAGCAATAATGAGATAGAAAAATAACTCTATGTGATATTTCTCAGAATAGTAGGATGATACAATGTAGCAGGATAATGTTTTGCACATAGTGGTGCGACAGTTTCTAGGCAGGTAATGCGATAGAGTTTATAGTATGCATGTGATGAAAAATTAGGAATGATATATCGCATGAAAATTCTCAAGAGGGTGTGTGATGATGTTTCAATATCATACGACTCTTGACCAGTGAACGTGAAAAACTTAGTTTTGAAAGCAATTTGGTCGATGTTGTAAGTGGACAAGTACAATTTCTTGGTTTCAAGCACAGTAATATCAGGAAATAGACAAGTTTGCAAATAGTAGGTGATCAAACATGTCATAAAACACTTGTACAAGGGCAAAAGTAACCTTTCCAAGATAAGAAATTGTGATATCAAAATGAAAAAAATTCTATGAGCACTATCGTGATGTTGAATGTTTGAGAACATTTGCATGGGTAGATCATAGCGAGAATACTTCAAGTACTTACTAGCCTAGAAGGAAAAAGGCTCAATACTTAACAACTTGGCCCACACTTGATGTCCCATCACCTCACACAAAGTGGTTGTCCACAATAGATGTTGGCTTTGTCGTGGAAGTGCCAAATGACACAACCAAAGGAACACAGATGGTGAGTAGTCTTGGGGTGATCCGGGTTAGTCCACTAGGATCAATCCTTGCACCAAGATGCTAAGCAGAAAAATTGGGTAGCTTCTATCTATGGTTCTTAGTAAGGGCTTCTGTTTGTAATACCCCTCTTGCTCCCCAAAGGGACTCCTTACCTTGTGGCAAGTAACGAACCTCGCGGCCACAAGAGTACCTTAAGCATTCTTGCTCAACATTTTCCTCATGGTCACAATCCCACAAGTACTCACATTAAATGAAGAGAAGTGCTACATCTACCAAGGTTTTGTGTCCTTGATAGCCTTGAGTTTATAGTGGGTTGGAATAGCCGACAAAAAGCTTGTCCCCACTTGGGTCATTCCTCTTGATTGCTCAAGAGCAGGCCTGCTAAAATATTCTAAACTAAACAAAGAGTGGATTAATCTTTGAGGTTCAAGATTTTTGATTCACCTCAAGGGTGAAGATAATACTCTCCTATCTCAAAAATTTCTCCCAAACACACCAAGCAAAGGTTCAATTACCCTCTTGCCTTCAAAATCCAAAGATGGGTCAAGATTTATGTTTCACCACAAGGGTGAAGAGCATACTCTCCTACCACCAAAAGATTCCTACAACAAGATATTAAGTGCCTAAGAAATGAAGCAACTAGTATATGCTGCACTTAAAAATGAAAGCAATAAACAAGCACTTGATTGTTTTTATGCGTTGGGCAGCCCTGCAAAAACAATTAGTAGCCCTTTTGCATTTGGAGCTTTGACATGCATTCTTTTGGAAAATATTCAATAAATGAGAGAACCTACAAGCACAACTTGTTAGCCCCACAATAGTTAGCACATCAAAACCAATATAATCTGCAAGTAAACCACTGTCTAGCTACAACAAATCAGAAAATAGAAAGTAGGAAAATTGAAAACAGTAAGCAAAACTGGCAAATCTAAAATTTTGAGTCTCTTTTGTCACGGAATTTCACGTGAGACAGTACTCAGGGCCATGTGAGAAAGTATCGAACCATGCGTGAGAAAGCACAAGCCCGCATGAGAACATATGAAGGCTAGCACAAGAAAGTACATGGGCTCGCATGAGAAAGTACATAGGCCTGTGCAATAAAACACCTTTGTCACATGCAGAAGTGCTAGTACCAGCAAAACTTCATGCGATACAATGAGAAACTTCACGTGAGATTCTGTAAAAGTGATGCACGAAAGTACAGACAATGCATAGAAATTGTAAAAAAATAAAAAATAGTCAAAACATGCAATAGAAATGCAAGAAAAAAAAGGCAAAACAAAGTTGTTATGCCCCACGGTGGGCGTAAAAAATGTACAGTCAAGATGTGCACTTCTCTAAGTCATTACTTCCAAGAGAATCCATGAATGGGAAACCTTGAGAAAGCAACCTAGAGCTCCCTAGGCATAGAGTGCAAGGGTGTTAAGAATGCTCTCAGCTAGAGCTATTAAGCCTATAACCTTGCTAGTAAACCATGCAATGGGAGATTCAATGAGACAAGGGCAAGAATGCCAATATCCTCAAGAATCAAGATGGAAATGCAATGCAATACTATGCTTAGAAATGAAAATGCAAGCTAAGCTATGAAAGGAAAGATAGAAGTATTACAAATCCTTGCTAATTAAGCTATGTGAGCTAATCTAGAGCATAAAGGAAACTAAGCTAGATGCCATGAAAGCTTAAACTAAGAATGAAAGAATGAAAGCTAAAAGCATGAACATCTCCAAAGCTCCAAAGTCTCCAAGAAATCCTGTAGCATAAGATTAGTATTCAAAGTTTAGATCCTAGAATGAGAAGCGAGCTCTCCTTTTAAAAGAATTCAAAAAGGAATGGACCATGGAGATTAAGAGGAAAAAGATTTAATCAAGGGTGGATCTTGAAAGAAGAGCAATCCATGTGCACAAATCTCCTCCAATGAGAAAATAAGAGTTGACTTTTATGTCCCATATAAGACAAAAAGGCCTTTTCTTCTTTTTATAAAATAAAAATAATATTTTATTTGTGCAACTTAGGATAAGGGGAAAGTGGGGGATTTTTTTATTTAATAAAATGGGACGGAATTCCTTTTAATTAAATAAAGACTTAGGATAAAATGGTTAATCCATAGAATATAATCGAATAAATGATAGGATTAGGATTTGATCAAGAGTAAGTAATTGATGGTTTTAGCAAATAATGCTAGCAAGGGGCTAATAGTCTAGGTGACCATTTTTGGGTGATTACACTATGCATGCAACATATTCTGGGACCTGTCTTAATAAGATAAATGTAGACGCACACTACACGCTATCGGCTCTACCAAAATAACTGGATCTTTCTCCACAAACTGAATTACCTCATGCACTCTTAATCGAATATCAATAACTCATCTCAAAGCTTAACTCCAAGGGTGCATACCCTAAAGATAGGCGCAAATCAATAACCAATAAAATCTATGTCGGCTCTTCTAAACAAACACAAGAAACTGCTACTGTTGAATAGCGACTACATAACTTTACTTGCGTTCATCATCAGACCATGCATCCATGAACTTAACATCACTGACATGTCTTCAACATATATCCAAGCGTGCAAGGCTCCATGATAACTTTATGTACAACCATACACAGAACACTATCTGTTACTCTATTAGGAACACTGCTGACACCAATTGCTATATAACTATCTGTACTAACAGTTAACCTCTGTGCCCATGATATCATGTTGATATCATGTCTATGCTTCATATACTAGAAGCTTACTACATAAGACTTCCATGCATGCTACTTTCCATATGTTGTCATCAATGACAAATATACAATCAGTACTGGCCTGCTAGCAAATCTCCAACAACACATACTAGGAGAACATCATAGAGGCAAGCTGCAAGAGAAGCTACACAAGGTCAAAAACCTTCTAAAGCTAGACCTAAGGCCATGGCTAGTAGACCATGAAAGAAGAGGAAAACACTTGAAACTCTTCCATCTTCACATGGGAAGGATAAGCAACAAAAGACCACAGAAATATAGGAACAAAATGAGGAAGCTCAAATAATGGATATAGAGAAGACCAAGGAACAAAAGAAGAAGGAACACAAAGATGAAAAGGACAGGAAACTTCAAGGGGGAAATCTACAGAAACTTGAAGCAGATAAGAAGAAAGAAGAAGAAGCTGAACAAAAGAAAGGCCAGGAAGCACAAAGGAATTTGTTTAAGCCCTACTTAAAAGCTCTACAAAAGAGAGAAGTGAATGATGGAAAGCTTACTTCTATTGAAAAATATTTTGATAGTTATGATGAGGAAGAGAAAAATAAGATAGAAGATATAGTTGTGGAGCACATACTCACCTTTGAAAAGAATCTAATTGAAATAGAAGGTCAAATCAACAAGGACCTATTTTAAATATTAGAAGGAAGAAATAAAATATCCCTTGATGAGGACACCAAGATGAGACATGATATTCTTTTGTAGAATATTCCTACTATGACAGAAAGTGAGATGGCAGAATGGCTTGAGAAGCTAAGGCCAAAGCTAAGAACCAAAACTAGAATCATAAAGTTTATGGTCCAGAAATATGAAGAGGTAGAGAAAGAGAGACATGAAAAGGTTGGATAGTTAATCATTGAGGAGTGACCTGATCTTGGTAGGTCTTCAAGGACCCCAACCCCAATAATCATCTCCTTAGAGCCTAAAATTGCCAAAATTGTAGAAGACGTTGAAGTTCCAAAAGAGACAGAGGTAGTTGATACTGTAATACCCCCAAAATGGGCTATAGGTTCATTAACCTCTTACATCAACAATTCAATCGAACTCAACATCAAAGTCCTAACCTAAGGCACATCTACACATTAGTTCATCAAAACCCTAATTGATTATCTTAATTCTACACCAGGGAATATTCCTTGAATATTCCTAATTTATCATAATCATCTTTAATTGAATATTATTTGGTGATAAATGTCATTATTTATCAAAAAGTTGATTAATTGAATATGATGAATATTTAATTAATTAAATTAATTCTGCCACTTAATTATTTAATTAGATTTAATTGCATTTATTCCTAATTAATATTGCTTTTATTTTGACAATAAATCAAAATTCCTACAAACAATCAATTGAATATTTATTTAATTAATTTAAAATCTAAGTTTTTAAATTTAATGATTTAATTGGAATAAAGTTTGATTTAATAATTGATTAACCCATAAATCAATTGTTTTAATTCAAAATCAGTTAAGTGGAAAATAAATCACTTTATTTATTAAATTAATTCATTTTAAATATGCACAATTAGAAATGTAGTTAACGTTAAATCAACTTTCAATTTCAATTTGTTAACTTTCTAAACTCAACATTTGATGATGAGTTGAAAAAGAGAACTAAACTCCATTTTGAGATAAAAACTGCTTTTGCATGATTTTATGAGTTTATTTATTCTTAATTTCTTGTTAACTCAAAAATCAATTTGAGTTTATCAAGAGTGATTTATGATTTTTCTTATGCATCCTCAAACTCTAGATTTCTATAAAAATAAGGATTGGTTCTTCATAATATATCTCTCGAATTCACACAATTACTCTAGCAAAATTACATATGAAGAATCAAGCTTTTACGACAGGGGACTTTGTGAGATCAATTCATAATTTTTCATAGTTTTGCATAGTTTTTCATATCAATCCATATCATTGTTAGATTAAATCTGCATAATATTTCATTCAATTCTAGATTAGATTCATATAGTTTTTCATCCTAATTACATAGAAAATACAAAAATATAGATTAATCTGCATTCATCTTTTAGCATTAAATCCTTTTTTTAGGTGTTGCATTGTCACTGATCTTGGTCTAATATGAGAATACATACTCGCACTTACTAGAAGGCAGTAAATCACCTAGTTAGCTTAGTTTCAATTACTTGCAGATTTTGATTTTGCTAACCTTTAATGTTTTACTAAAGTGTTGTGTCTGCAACTAGGTACAATTTTCACACACACATTTTTGGTGCCCACTGTGGGGCCCTAAAATAGGTTTCCATTCTATTCTATCAAATTTCTATCATTTTTCTCGAACCCACGACCATAAGGTTAATTTTTATGAGTTTTGTGATAAATTTTTGGGCTATTTTTCCAGAAATCAGACTTGTTTTTATTGGTACATGCACATATGAGATGATACAGATCTGAAATTTATATTTTTGGAAAGGTATTTGAGTTAGATTTCATTTTCTATTGGTTTGAATTAATTTCATCTTGATTTGCAAAAGTTATGATGATTTTAGTACAGACTAGTTAAAACCTAGTTTTATGAAATCCGATTGATGTTTCTACTGGTATATGCACATATGACATGATAAAAATCTGAAATTTATATTTCTGGAAAGGTATTTGAGTTAGCTTTCATTTTACATTGGTTTGAATTATTTTTTTCTTGATTTGAAAAAGTTATGATCTTTTTAGTGAAGACTGGTCAGAACCTGATTTTATGAAATCTAACTGATGTTTTTATTGGTACATGCACATATGACATGATACAAATCCGAAATTTATATTTTTGGAAAGGTACTTAAGTTAGCTTTCATTTTCCATTGGTTTGAATTAATTTTTTCTTGATTTTCAAAAGTTAATATTGATTTAGTGCAGACTGGTTAGAATCTGATTTTTATGACAACAGGTTTTTCGATTATCAAATGACATATTATATTTGACTAACCTAATTTTCTACCACGTGGGGTTGACAAGTTGTGTTTTTTTTTTGGATTTTTATAATAGTGGGTTGCATGTACAAGAATAGGTAAGTTTTTCATAACAGTGGTTTGCAAGTGTAGGTGCAGGTACATCTCGTGGGTACAAAGGATAGAAGACAAATGCTCAAAAATTGCTAAAACAGGTAAAATCTACTAAGCACATTGCGAGGAACTCAGGTATTCTATTTAATCTGATAAAACTTCAATTTTGGATATAAAAAAAACTCTCACATGTCAAGCTTGTGTACCTTTCTAGCTTTCATAATTCACACTTCAGTTTTGGACTATAAAATGAACATAGATTTGCTTTTTGCATATCTGTTACACAATAAATAGGCCCTATGAACACTATTTGCAGATGATCTAGAGAGAGTGGGCTTCATTCTCTTGTTCATGCATGTGAAGCTCTTCTTGATGATAGATCCCCTTGTAGGTAGGGAGGATACTGTGATTGTCTCATGTTCTACTTGGTTTGGTCCTCAG
Organism: Chamaecyparis obtusa; assembly: GCA_027943335.1. Classification (NCBI taxonomy): domain Eukaryota; kingdom Viridiplantae; phylum Streptophyta; class Pinopsida; order Cupressales; family Cupressaceae; genus Chamaecyparis; species Chamaecyparis obtusa. The sequence goes on from BSBK01000361.1 coordinate 239,226, forward strand.
CTTTTGATCGATACATTCTCTCTCCGGAGAGATCAATAGACATAGTTGTTGACATCACAAATCTTGGTGAGATAATTTCTGTCTTAGCGTGTCAGATTAATCTATTTTTTGTGTTTGGGTAAAAGTGATATGGCTAGAGGATTATGCTCTACTCCCTTTTTGGGTAGTATCAGAAACTCAAATCCTTGGATCTAGACCAAGTCCCCATGTGGTATCTTTTGTGAGTCTCCTTTAGAGAGGGTTAACCATAGTGGAAATTCCCTTTATTGGGTCAACCATGTGGATGGAACCTCAAGTGGTAATAGCCATTATTCGCCATGGTAGCAAAAACCACTATATAAATGTCTTTGTGAAAGAAATATCCACAAGTGTGGTCTCTTGTTGGGCTGATAGATCACCCTAGCAGCTCTTGATTGATTAAATTCTTAGACTATATCAAAACCTCGGTGTGCTTGGATTGGAGTTCACCCTCTTGAGATCACAAAATTTGTAGAGTCAGACCATTACTAAAAATTCTAGTGAGACAAAAATTTTCATTTTCTAGGACTATGTGCGTTATTAAAATTTTTTTGAGAACATACACAAGTAGCATTCCTAGGGATTAGCACAATAAGTCACTATTACTTGTTCATGGGCAAGGTTGCTTTTTCCCTTTTTCATTATTTTAAGACAATTGATTGCTTGAACTCCCTTGCTTTTTGTTCTGCGTGCCTGGTATCTATTTGGTTATTGAAAATGAACATACCCTAGACACTATTACACAGATCTTCAAACCTGGATAGAAAACTTTGCAAACAATCTGAAACTGAAAAATTGAAAAATTGCAAATCTGAAGTAAAAATCCTTTCTGGTGTCAAAAGTCATGCTGAAATTTCAAAACTCATATCAAAGCTAAAGTCAAAGTTGTCAGAAATCCAATTTTTATAGCCAACTTCTAGATTCTGTCATAAAATTCACTTTGTCAGGAACAAAGCAGAAACTAGAAGAATCCAATCTATTTTCCCAAAGTGTTCTCTTGAGTTTGATCCAGCCTTCTGATCTATTGATTTAAATCCCATCTGATCTTGTGTCAAAACCTTGTAAAAACCATCTTCAACTCAATCTTCATCAAAATGGCTAAGTGTTGTGAGCTCGTGTTCGCCATCTTTTGGGTGTCTACTCATACAACTAGGGTACAATATCCTTCATTTACATCCAAATCTATCTTCAATCAATCCAATCTTGACAAGGTTGCGTCATTCGATCTTCTTGAATCAAGTCATTCTTTAGTTATCTTAATCTTGCTCTTTTACTTCACCCAAGGTTAATGGTGGAAACTAAAGCTTCATCACAAAGAAAATAAGGAGACCAACCCAAATTCTCTTCAGCTGTATCTTCTCTGATTGTTGAAACATTTCATCAACCCTATGACACTACTAAATTTGGAGAAGATGCTCTTGGAAATCTATTCTTGAAAGGTGGTTACATCACTCCTCTTGCATCAACTCACGTAGGTAATCAACCAACCCCACCTCAGTCAATCCCCAACAATCCTCACAACAACACTATGTCTCAAGGAGGAGAAAATCAAAACTCCCAAGGTAATCACTCCAATCATGGCAGAGATGCTGAACCAATACCTTCTGAAATTGCCCAATATCAAAATGATGATAACTTTAAGAGAATGATGAAACACTTCTTGAAGGAAGACAGAGAGGCATACTTCCTAGAGTTAGCTCAACAAGGAGCTAAACTTCCTCTGAGCTTTAATGTCAAAGATATCATCACACATGAGGAAGAAACTCCTATCACAACCATGATGAAATAGATGCATGCCATGCAATTCAAGCTCAACAAGCTAGAAAAAGAGAAGGAACCTAAGGATTTCTCCATGGAGGCCCTATGCCCTTTTCCATTTGATAAAGACTTGTACATGTTGTCATTCCCAAAGAGAGTGGAGATGCCTATATATGATAAGTATGATGGAAACTTTGATCCTCAAGATCATGTCAAAGAATTTTGTACTCATTCTATGGAGTTCAAGCATGAACCAACCTACCTATTGCATCTTTTCCCTCGATCCTTGGGAGGGTCAGCTATTCATTGGTTCTCAGAAATGCCTCCAACAATCAAGAATTTTGAGGAGTTAATCAAATGGTTCTATCAACAATACTCCTACAACATCCAACATCTGGTCACTATGATCGACATTTGCAATCTAAAACAAAACTCAGGAGAACCATTCCTGACTTTTCTCAAATGATGGAGGAAATTTTTTTCTCTATATGCTAGACCTATTCTAGAAATCGAGAAGCTGAAAATTTTCATCAACAACCTTATTCCAGAGATCAACTACCATTTGCAAATGCAAAATCATACAATCTTTGATAAAATGGTAGAAAATGCAATCAAAATTGAGAAAGTACTTGTACAAAAAGGAGACATATCACTTCAAAAAGACAAGTATGAATCTAGATCTAGTTCCAAAGACAAAGAAAAAAATTGGAACAAGAATAAAGGCATTTTCACAGATGGCATTATTGATAATATCTATGCCCCATCTACGGCACCCACTTTCAATCTCACTATTGGCACCCAAGCTATCAAAGCCTCAGAGGAAAAAGAAATAGAGTCAAACAAGAAGCCATCTAACTATAAACCTTGGGCTATAGATCCTAAATGCAAGTTTACTCCTCTTGGAGAGTCCTTGGAATCCACCATGAAAACTCTATTGTCCAAAAACATCATCACCTTGCCTAAGATAAAGGTATTTGATCCTGGACCTAAACCAAAATGGTGGAGAGAGAATGATTTTTGTGACTTCCATCACAATAAGGGTCATAAAACTAATAACTACATACACTTGAAACACATCATCCAAGACAAAATTGATAATGGAGAAATCATAATTGACAATCATAAAAGCAATAATGATCATACAACATTCATGAAACCATTTCCAAAGCATGGTCAAGGAAATTCATCTTCTCAGCCTAATGTGGGTAAGTTAGTTATGCCTACTCTAGAAACAATGATGTCATAAATATGGTTGAACCATGCCTAGCTGAGTGTTGCAATGTCATCACAATTGTAAGGAAGGATAGGGATAATCAATCAGTGAATGTAGTTACTCAATCATAAGCTCAAGTGCATCTACAAGGACAAAATTCAGATTCATCAAATGTGCCTAAGGTGCCTTTTAATCTTTCATCTACTTCTAGATAGAAGACTACCTCTAAATCAAATCCTAAAGACATGAGGCCAACATCATACAGTATTGTACAACAAATCCAGCATACAAATGCAAAAATCTCCATGTTTGAGTTGCTTCAGATATCTCTAGCTCATAGAGCCATTCTAGAAAAAGCTCTGCTTGGATCCAATGTTCCTAACAACCTTTATTTAGATAAATTCTAGACTATGGTTGGTCATCTGACATCTCCCCAATATATCTCCTTTTTAGAGGAAGATGATAACTCCTTGAGTCATCTACATAACCAGCCCTTGCACATTGAAGTCTTAATCCAAAACCATCATGTCAAACGTGTGTTGATAGATGGAGGCACTAGTCTCAACATTTGTTCTTACAGCTTGATTATGCAACTGGGATTATCAAAAGCTGGCATGGATCCTAAAAATAAGATAACTATCAAGGCATATGATGAACAAGAAAGATCTTCCAAAGGAACAATTATACTACCAATCAGAACAAGGCTAGTTATCAGAGATATCACATGTCAAGTTCTTGATCGACCTTTGGCTTACAACATCCTCCTAGGGATACCCTAGATACATTAAATGTGAGCTATTCCTTCCACATACCATCAATGTGTGAAATTACCTTATGAAGGAGTAGAGGTGACAATTCTAGCTGACCTATCTACAACTTGCAATGCATTGAAAGAAAGTGTTGATAAACTTGTTCCTAATAGTAGAGAATCTTCCACTAAGCAGCTAGACATTGCTTCAACATCCAAGATAGAAGAACTTGCTAAAGAGGTCAAAATCAAAGACAATGGCATGGGAGAATACACAATCTCTCACATCTCTCCAATTGTCCCCAAAATATAATGGACAACCTTCTGACAAAGTGAAACCCACAACTAAAGAATCCCAGGTCATATTCAATGGAAGCTTTGTCATAGAGCAAGTATCTAAACAAGAGTTTGAAGAAGAAGAAGCCATGCTTGCATGGTTATAAAAGGATGAGTCTCAATCCCAATAATTCCAGAAAAGTGACTCCACTTCAAGAAAAATTCCTCATAAGTCATATGGACTAGGAGACAAATTGATCACAAAAATGGGATATACTAGAAAAGGACCTCTAGGACTACAAGGTAAGGGTCTTGTATCACCTCTTGATCATCGTGGCTGAAAAAACAAGAATACAATAGGTCTAGGATATCAAAAGAAGCCTTTCTATGTTAGCAAAAACTCTCCACATGTCTTAGAATAGATTGAACTGTCAGCAGCAATTCAACCAAAGGAAGAAACACCATAATCTAACAGTGACGATTCAAACACTACTGATGAGCTCATTCCTTATGAGCATTTTCCCAAAGAAATACTACACCTCCTCAAAGATGAAGAGAAAACTAAGGAGAACATCAATGTAGTAGATACACAAGAACCTGCTATGGAACAAAACACAGTTGCACCACAAGAACTAGCTGATCTTGAGAAAAACCAAATAGATAAGGAGGAAGGTGGTAGCTATTCTGAGATAGATTCTCATGAGTATGAATTCAAATCAGAATTTTAGGGTAACCCTTCTTGGGTTATCCATCCTAACTTTACACATGTTCTCAGATTTCCTAGAGGCGTAGATGAGGAATAAAATGACTATGAATGGGGAGTCATTCAAGAGGAAGATGAGCTTATCATAGAAAAATATATTGATGTTTTTCACCAATATACACCTAAACCCAATGTAAGTCTAGAGAGAAATAATGAACTTAATGAGTCTGATCCACTGATGGCTGAAGTGGACTCCCATAACGACATTGAGCCTATTCATGAATTGAATATTTTGAGTTGTAATATCACCTTCAAACTCGAGAGTCAGGTTAGGACCAATGATGATAGATCCATATCTATAAACACTATTTCCCAATCTTTCACCACTTTGACTATCCAACATCCTGAACTTCTTGACCAAACCTCCATGAATCTGAGCCAAGGTATCTATACCTTTCCAAATGACTATGCCCTTGCTTGCTACCTCAATGCAATTGAGCCTATGATGACTTCCATTAGTGAACTGAGCATTAGCATGATGGAGTCAGACATCAAGTATCTTAGTCAAAAGAATAGAAATAAAAATAAAAAGAAAAGGAGTTCTAAGGATGAAAACCACTTTGTGGCAGTCTCAGAACCTACCAAAGTAAAAATAAATGACATATCCAAAGGTGAAAACCTCTCTGAGGCACCTAAGGATGAGATATTTGATGTCCTTCTAAGTCATTTATAGGACAGATCTCCACTACTAGTTGAGCCCACTCAATCCATCAACTTGGGAATAGGAGAAGAACCACAGTTGATCCATGTAGCACAATCCTTATCAAAAGAAGAAAAGCAAAAATTTACCACATTCATAACAGAAAAGAACATCAACTTTGCATGGAAATATTCAGATATGCCAGGGTTGGATCCTGATCTTATAATGCACCATTTATCTATAGCTCCAGGGGTCAAACATATTAAGAAAAAATTGAGAAAGATGCATCCACATGTTGCACTCTTGGTCAAAGCTGAATTAGAGAAACTACTAAAAGTTGGATTCATCCGTGTTATTGATTATGCTAAATGGATCTCAAATATTGTACCTGTATCAAAACTAGACAAGTCTATAAGAGTATGCACAGATTTTAGAGATGTAAACAAAGCATGCCCTACGGATGATTTTCCACTACCTGACATTGATATGATAGTGGACATGACTGCGGGCTTTGAGATGTATTCTTTAATGGATGGGTTTTCTAGGATATAATAAAATCAAAATTGCTCCAGAGGATCAAGAGAAAATTGCTTTCACATGTGCGTAGGGAACCTTCCATTGGAATGTCATGCCATTTGGTTTGAAGAACGCCAGGTGCTACATATCATAGAGCTATGATGTCTATTTTTTATGACATGATGCATCAAACTATGGAGGATTATGTTGATGATACTTTAGCAAAATCTATGATAAGATCTGAATATCTAAATGATTTGAGCAAAATACTAGATCGAATGGAGAAGTTTAGTCTTAGACTGAACCCTAAGAAGTGTGCTTTTGGTGTCACTTCTGGAAAGCTCTTAGGCTACATTGTTTCAAAGAAAGGAATTGAAGTAGATCTAGCTAAGGTCAAAGCTATCATGGAGATGTAACCTCCCAAGAATATCATTCAAATGAGAACATTACAAGGGAGAGTACAATCTATTAGACGCTTCATATCTTAGCTAGCATACATATCACAACCTTTCATAAAGATATTACATAAAGGTGTGACCTTTGCATGAAATGAGGAATGTGAAAAGAAATTTAATCATATCAAGAAATATCTATCAAATCCTCCTATTTTGATGCCTCCTATTCAAGGAAAACCATTGATTCTTTATGTCTCCACTACAGATACATCACTAGGGGCATTACTAGCACATCATGATGAGAACAAGAAGGAAAGAGCTATATACTATATCAGTAGAACATTGGTAGCATACAAGAAGAAATATTCCATGATTGAGAAAGCTTGTCTAGCTATGATCTTTGCATCACAAAAACTGAGACATTACATGTTGGCTCATACCACACATTTGGTAGCTAAGATTGATCCACTAAAGTACCTACTAAGCAAAGCTGCCCTCACAGGTAGATTAGCTAAATGGGTGATGCTATTAAGTGAATTTGACATTGAATGTGTTCAAAGAAAAGCTACCAAGGACCAAGTAATTGCAGATCAACTGGCTGGCACACCTTTGTTTGATGATACACCAATGCAAATGGAATTCCCAGATTCTTCTATCATGAATCTTTCTTCTAGAGCATGGAAGCTATTCTTTGACGGCTCCTATACACAGAATGGATCTGGAGAAGGCATATTGTTCATCGCACCTCAAGGATACTCAATCCCTAAAGCATTCAAAATCAAGTTTCCTTGCACAAACAATATTGCTAAATATGAAGCTCTTCTTAATGGCATGAAAATAGCAGTTGAGTGGAGGATAATAGAACTACACATTCATGGAGACTCACAACTTGTAATACACCAAGTCAATGATGCATATCAAATGAAAGATGGAAAGCTAATCCCATACTAAAGAATGGTAGATGATCTAAAGAAATATTTCATATCTATCACCTTTGAACAGATTCCTAGAATGGAGAATAAAGCTCTTGATGCTATGGCAATGCTATCTACTTTATTACAATAGCCTGAACATGAGCTATGCTATGAGTTCCTAGTGGAAGCACTATCTTATCCTTCATATGATTCCCTTGAAACCCGCATGGTCTGCACTATTGTTGGTCATGATTCATCCTGATACAAAAACCTTTTCTCCTATCTCCAAGACCAAATCATTCATGATACCTTTAACCACCGTGAGAAATGATACCTTATCTAAAATGCATCCTGGTATGTCATCATTGGTAACAATCTTTACAAATGAGGTCTAGATGGTACACTCCATAGATGTTTAGAATGGGAAGAGTCTCAAAGTGCATTAGAGGAAGTCCAAAAAGGTATATGTGGATCACATTCCAATGATTTAACACTAGCTCAAAAACTTATTAGAGCTGGGTACTATTGGCTTGAAATGGAAAAAGAGGCTATCAAGTTTGCTAAGAACTATCAAAAGTGCCAAGTACATGGCAACTTAATTCATTCACCAGGGAGAGATCTAATTCCCTTTACTACACAATGACATTTTCACCAATGGGCATTTGATCTTATAGGAGCCATACATCCTCATTCTTCTAATGGACATACCCATATCATTACAGCTATAGACTATTTCACAAAATGGGTAGAAGTGGTCCCTTTGACTCAAGCAATTGGCAAACAAATTTTAGTGTTCATTCTAAACTACATCATATGTTGATATGGAATTCCACATTCAATAGTCATAGATAATGGTGGACAATTCAAGAATAAGGAATTAGATTTCTTGTGTTCAAAATTCAAGATGACACAACATTGGTCATCTATCTACTATCCTCAAGGGAATGGACAAGCAGAGGCATCCAACAAGAATTTGTTGAAAATTCTACACCATACAGTTAATAAAATAGGAAGAGACTAGCATCTCATGATCAATCCAACTCTCTGGGCCTATAGAAGAAGTATCAAAACACCTACTGGGGCTACACCATTTACTTTAGTTTATGGGTCTAAAGCGGTACTACCTATTAAGGTTGAAATCTCATCACTAAGAATCAGAATGCATGGTCCAGTAACTGATGATGACTACAGAGTGTCTAGGCCGCAAGAACTTGAACTACTAGATGAGAGCAAACAAGTAGCATCTCAGAGTATATCATAAGAGAATGTCTAGAGGTTACAACAAGAAAGTTAGACATAGAGAATTTTAGGTTGGCGATCTAGTCTTGAGAGAGAATCCTAAAAATCATTCACATAGAGAGCACAAGGGGAAGTTTGAACCCAATTGGCTAGGTCCCTTTGTTGTCACTACTACTTTTGACTCTAGAGCCTTTCAACTATCAACGACTAAAGGAGAATAGCTCCAAGAACCAATCAATGTTCTCCATTTGAAGAAATTCTACACCTAAGGCATTCAGTCTATGGCAAAATGTCCAGAAAAAATTAGAAAAATTAGAAAAAGTCTTGAAAAAATGAACATCCTGGTGAAAACCTAGCAATAGGTTCCTTGATGTGTCACAAAAAAAAGTAAAAAATATCAAAAGTACAAAAAAATTGAAAAAATGAAAAATACAAAAAAATGAGAAAAAGAAAAAGTGCCTTGGTGAAAACTTGGAAATAGGCGCCTTGGTAGCAAAAATAGAATCTCTGCCAAGATGGTGAAAACCTAACAAACAGGTGCCACTTGTTTCAAAATGCTCCATCTATCAGTGCAATCTTGGTCTCTCCCAGCTTTCAGTCTTGCTTTAGTTTGTACATACCTCCCAGTTTGTTTCCACATTCCTATTTTCAATAAAGTCAGTCAATGCACTAATTGGCAAAAACGTCCATCTCCTATCAATGTTCACACTTGGGGGAAATCAAAGTCATATCCTACAGTCCTCAGTATCTCAGACATTTCATATCCAGTCAGGGTCCTTTGAAGCTACATCCAAGTTATTATGTCTGTCTCCTATCCAAAAAGGATTTTGTATCTACAAAAACACAATCAAACATCAACAAACTGAAAACAATCTTTGCTACGTGCTTTAATCTTCTTTGTATGCTTAATAATTCACATTGAGATTTTTGCATATTGTGTCCTTTTGAGCTCTTCGATGATTTCCTTTATAGGATTTAGAGAGTGATGACTGAGGGCATAATCTTTTCTTTGTTTTCTAATTTGAACGAAAATCTAACAACTTTGGAAATTATGGATTGAAATGGTGTTCATCTGTAAGAGCCTCCAGTACCTCGACCATTGATACCCAGAGAATTCAAGGAAGTTTGATCTAGCTTACATCTTTTTGAACGATTTCTCAATCCTACTATGAATGACTATTATCCAAGGATGTGAACGATAAATGGTCACTACAGGTAATTCACATTGGAGACAAGAATGAATTCTGCAAACTGTTTGGCATGTTTGTTTTGCAAGGCGTATTCAAGTCATCATGACATTTATGTTTTGATGCTTATACCAATTGCTATATCAAAATAGACATGATATTCAAGTCTTCCTAGCGTTGGTGCCTTGGTGGTTATATCTAATCTAACATTCCAAAAAAAAAAATCAATATTCATATGTCCATGGTAGTCTAGCCAGTGGGCGTTGTATTGACTTTGATGCAAAAATCAATATTCATATGTTCATAGTTTTCTAACTAGTGGATGTTGTATTGATTTATGTGGTTACTTAATAAAATATTCACTGATGAAAAAGACTGACACATGATCAATGACTAGGTCCTAGGTCTTAGGTTTGTATCTCATTTTGCACTTTGCATGATTGTATTTATCTCACAATTGCCTAAATCAGCTTGACACTCAAACAATTCTTCAAAACTATGCTAAACACATCATAAGGACTGAGTATTGCACGCAGGTCTTCTTAACAGATCACCAAGCAGGCACCCCTGGCTAATTTTGATGTTCTGAATCCATTTTCGGGATCAAAATTGAAATCTAAGATCATTTACTATGTCAAAATTGTGATTTAAAATTTTCGGACCTAGGACAGCTGATTGCTTGCATAATTGACCTTCAATCATCATAGAAATCCATAATTCAACTTAATTAATTATCTTAAATCAAACTATCAAAATTTCAACTTGGTCACCCATGGTCAACTCATGGTCAAACCTAGTCAAACTTGGTCTCCAAGACCTCTAAATGATGCAAAACACATTCTCGAATGTGTATAACCACTTCTCAAATCAATTAACATGCTTCCAAACCATTTACTGCTGACTTTCCTTGTCAGATTTTGATTTTCATCCCAAAGGGGGCATGGTATTGCACATTAATCAAATCTGTAAATCAAATCTTTCCTCAGTAATCAAGACAACCACCATGTCTAGTTGTTGATTCATCAAAAGACCTCGTTGCTTGGTGCACATTGCTTGGGGCATATCAGATTCATCGAGATCCATATCAATCTAGTATCCTAATCAATCTTGTAAACTGTATCAGTTTTTCATAACCATCGGTTCATTAGTGTTATTTCCTTGGTTCTTCATAATTGAAGGGTTTAGATATGATACCATTTCAATTCCTTTGGACAATCACGTCTGGAATTAGGTCACTCACTTCTTTGTAATCATAAGGTTCAAAATTAGGCATTTTGATACTTTTTTGTAATCACCAGTTCATTGTTGCTATAGTTGACATCATCACAATTCTTGGTCAACCGGGACCTAAATCATCTTTTCCAAATCTTTCAATCAATTTTTGTCTCAGAATCGGTTCATCTTTCAAATCAGTTTCAACATAAAAAGTAGACTAATCTTTGAACCACTACGCTTCGCACAGTGATTCAAAGAGGGGCAAAATGTAATACCCCTAAAATGGGCTATAGGTTCATTAACCTCTTACATCAACAATTCGATCGAAATTGACATCAAAGTCCTAACCTAAGGCACATCTACACATCAGTTCATCAAAACCCTAATTGATTATCTTAATTCTGCATTGGGGAATATTCCTTGAATATTCCTAATTTATCATAATCATCTTTAATTGAATATTATTTGGTGATAAATGTCATTATTTATCCTAAAGTTGATTAATTAAATATGGTGAAAATTTAATTAATTAATTTAATTTTTCCACTTAGTTATATTAATTAGATTTAATTTCATTTATTCCTAATTAATATTGTTTTTATTTTGACAATAAATCAAAATTCCTACGAATAATCAATTGAATATTTATTTAATTGATTTAAAATCAAAGTTGTCAAATTAAATGATTTAATTGGAATAAAGTTTGATTTAATAATTGATTAACCCATAAATCAATTGTTTTAATTCAAAATCAGTTAAGTGGAAAATAAATCACTTTATTTATTAAATTAATTCATATTAAATCATGCACAATCAGAAAAGCAGTTAACTTTAAATCAACTTTCAATTTCAATTTGTTAACTTTCTAAACTCAACATTTGATGATGAGTTGAAAAAGAGAACTAAACTCTATTTTGAAATAAAAACTGCTTTTGCATGATTTTATGAGTTTATTTATTCTTAATTTCTTGTTAACTCAAAAATCAACCTGAGTTTATCAAGAGTGATTTATGGTTTTTCTTATGCATCCTCAAACCCTAGATTTCTATAAAAATAAGGCTTGGCTCTTCATAATATATCTCTCAAATTTGCACAATTACTCTGGTGAAATTACATACGAAGAATCAAGCTTTTGTGATACTCGACTTTGTGAGATCAATTCATAATTTTTCATAGTTTTGCATAGTTTTTCATATCAATCCATATCATTGTTAGATTAAATCTGCATGTCATTTCATTCAATTCTAGATTAGATTCATACAGTTTTTCATCCTAATTGCATAGAAAATACAAAAATACAGATTAATCTGCATTCATTCTACATTCATCTTTTAGCATTAAATCCTTTGTTTAGGTGTTGCATTGTCACTGATCTTGGTCTAATCTGAGAAAATATACTCGCACCTACTAGAAGGCAGTAAATCGCCTGGTTAGCTTAGTTTCAATTACTTGCAGATTTTAATTTTTCTAACCTCTAATGTTTTACTAAAGTGTTGTGTCCATAGCTAGGTACAATTTTCACACACAGAGATACTACCCTACTTGACTTCTACATTGATAATGTTGGAATCTCACTAGACATAGAGAAAAACACATCTGATCCATTTCAAATGACTGAAACCTTGGAAAATATTAATGAAATAGTAAAGAACATTGAGCCCCCCAAGATCGCTCAAGAAGAATCAGCTGAGAAAGAGCACCATAAGGAGAAAACACCTGAAAAGGAATAAGTATCAAAAGAAAAAGGTGAAGAAAAAGAAATAAAAAAGGAGAAGGAAGAGGAACAACCAAAAGGATTGTCTATCACCCCTTTTACTACACCTAGTTTGTTGGCAAGTTGGTCTCAATCACTTCCAACTAACTTAGAGGACACATATGTCATAGATCTTATGCAGTGATTAGTACTTTCTTTTGCCAAAGCCAAGGAGAAATCAAAGAAAAATATTGATAAGACTTTAAAAATAATCCACCGCGCAACACAAGTATTGAGTAAGCTTTTGACTACACTTCTTGTACATATTGAAGATCCTACAAGTAGTCTAGACAATGTTCTAAGTATAGTAGAACAAAATTTTGATACATTAGAAGAAGCAACAAGAATAAAAGTAGTAGATGACTTTAAAAGGCTAAGGATGAAAGATACTCTTGATGGGATCAAGAGTGATCTTAATACATTGATTGCCATTGAAAGGGAAATCAAATCTTGTCTTAAGGATGGAAAAGACCTATATAGACTCTACATGACTTCACACAAGAATGTAAAGAGCATATCAGATATTATAGCTCGGGATGAAGAGGTTTTGGTTAAAATTTCTAAGGATTTTAAAAATAAGAAAATTATGGATATAAATAAGGAAACAAACATGATCATGGATAAAATCCATACCCTACAGTTGGAAAAGGATAGAGTTCAGAAAAGATACTCTGAATTAAAAATCTTTTTTACTCCAAAGATCAGTGTCTTGGAGAGTACTCATGAGGACTTTAAGCTTGGCCTCAAAAAAATTTAGGAATTCGTACCTACTGATGTAGAGGAAGCAAACAAGGTCGCATTTGGTCTCAATGGACTGATTTAGGTTGTAGAGGCAATCAAAGAAGCTTGGAATGCAGACATACAAATTGTGAAGACAAACTACAAAGACATATTGTAGAAAGTTCAATTGTGATTTTGTACACTTTCAATTTTGTTATTTTAGCAACTTCTTAAGACATTCTTGGCATCCTTTTTCATTGATGTCAAAGTGGGAGAGGTAGAAGAAAAAATGTAATGAGAAAAAGAGAACAAGTATGTAAAATGAAAATACAAAAAACATAAATAAAGGAAAGTTTCTTCTGAAGGCTATGTGTCAAATTTCTATGTGTTGCATTTCTATCAGTATATTTCCTTTTACATTTTTTCCTTGATGTTGCACTTAGTCATTTTTTCACTAAGTGTTGCCATCAATGCCAAAGGGGAAGATTGTTGGCCAGTGGACATCACATGCACACATATGCACATGTAGGAACATGCACATAAATGGAATTTTGTCATTTATGGAAACACTTATCAGTTTTATGATCACACATATTGAATATGTTTCAATGCAGTTGATGAAGGAAAAATGTCTAAGTCCACAAACTATTCCTGTAACCCAGTCTGATAGAAAAGATTAGCGAGCTTCACAAAAGTTGTATTAAGGTATGTGATCTTAGTGACATGCTTACAAGACACCAATGAATACATGTGTGAGGTCACACGTGTTAATAATGAAGGATCAAAGACATATGTTTAGTCAAGTGGATGCAAAGACAGTAAACAGGAATTACTTGTTAGCGATCACTAAGGCCGATTTTGTGAATGATTGAAAAGTTATTTTTGTATGCTATCTTGCATCTAAGGCTAGCTAAGGATGTTAATGAAGCATACAATTGCACATTAACTAATATGATGCTTAGATAGAGTAATGGTGGCTAGCTTTTACATAAATATACCTCTAACAAGGTATAAGTATACAAACACATTTGTATGAGTGTGCGATGATGATAATAATGATATGGATGGATGTTAGATGTGAATTGTGAAGGAATCTAAAAGGTAGAGCAGAAATCAAGAGGAGTTCTTCAAGGAATACTTTGTTAACTCTTTGTATTCAGGACAACGAATTTGTTGTAAATGTTGTTGCACCTATTGTACACCCCTAACAAGGTTTGTTTTCCTTTAATAGGGATAGGACCTTTAACAAGGTTGATTACTAAACAAGGATCTCATTTTGTACATCTTCTAACATGGATCTGCCTATATTGCAATAATCAGCTCCTAACAAAGTTTCAAGATTCATAGTGCAGAATTTAGTGGGTACCATCCCCACTAGGGTTTTTCCCTTAACAGGGTTTCCTCAAACAAAAATATGGTGTAATGAGTTCTTCTATGTTTGTCTTTTTTGCATGGTTATTCATTTTATGTTACATCTTTATATGTTGGTTACAAAAGCTCAAGAAGTTTGAGAATTTAATTAAGTACTCTAACACCGATTCACCCCCCTCTTAGTGTTACCAAATCCTAACAGTATCCTACAAATTTTTATTAAAACATCAGTCTATAGAAATAATCAAAATAACCATGTTTCATTGCCATTTGGAACTTTACATATTACTTATAGTGGAATAGTATTTATTAATTTATAGAAGATTTTTAATTTAAATGAATGAAAAATTGGTAATGGAAACATGATATAATTTTTATTATTGATACAAATTGAAGGAAAAGTGAACACAATTTCTAAATATGATATATTAATTTATCACATAAGAATAATTCAGAATAATTTTTACACAAAGTAGGAGATTAATTAATAATGCAGTTTTTAATAGCAATACATCATTATAGTACATCATTAATTTTCAAGACACTTGACTCTAATTTTTTCTACTTTTGTATTGGAAAGTTGTTTCCCACTTCTCATTTTTTCATAGCAGTCATATATGAATGGTGGCATTATTCTCAAGGCTTCTAGAGACTTTACACAAGATATAACCACAAATTTCAATCCTGCTCTTTGTATTGGGCCTATATCAACTATGGCTTTGGAAAGAGTTAGTCCCTGAGATTTATGAATTGTCAATGCCCATGCCAACATTAATGGTAACTGAAAGGTTATACCCCTTTGCACTAGTGATATTGGAACTATTTTTGGATGATGGTCATCATATGGTATTCTAGAAAAATTATCAAATTCAACCGTGACATAAGCGGGTGGTTCAGGTGGGGCAGTTCCTAGTTTGTACACAATATTCTGGATACATCCCAATGTTCCATTGACAAGACCGACTTCTATCCATATATTTGTAGTTAATATGACCCTTGAATCCTTACTGAACAATAACTCTAGATCAAGTTCTTTAGTTGAGAAATCTTCAAGTCTATTACCGGTCCTTGAATTGGTTGCAAGACTACATGCAACAGGTTGCCTCAAAAAGAAAAACATCCTCAAGTTATGGTTACAAACATTGGCATTTGTTGAAAACAAATGCACTATCTTGTCAAACTCATAATTGGTTTCAACATCTAACCTCATAGGGGTTCTCATCATAAGCAAGTTCCAATCATCTAGTTTTGGACTTGCATCTCTCACATTTGTGAGAAGCTAATGAAATTTTTTTTGGTGGATGTTTTCTGCATCTTTCCTAAATATTTATCTAATGTAACCACTTTTTTGAATTCTTTCCATAGTAACTTTTCCCTCTTGTTGCTAGCATATGTCGATTTATCATTGATTGGAGGTAATTGACCAAGATCAGTGACTGAAATAATAGATATACCTGAAAGAAAGTCACAAAAATAATTTGAAGACTATCTATGAATATTACATAAATGTATTGTATATTCAAGTTATATTAATAAATATTATAGCACATAAATAGCGTCATTAGAAAAAATGAAAGCATACCCGCAAAGCTTATGTCAGCACTTTGTGGGAAGGCCTGTCTGAGTTGACAATCTATATTTTCCAAAAAGTTTTTACCAATGAAGCTCATTTCATCAATCAAAATATGCCTGATATGGGCCACTTCTTCTTGAAAATTTTTAAGTCGTGTCACTTCTAGCTGAGCAAAATCTCTAATTAGTATTTGCAACTTTGAATGAATTGTAGAAGCTCCTATATTGAAAGTTGCAACTCCAGTTGGTGCAAGTAATAGAAGCAGATAAGGACTTGGAAAAGCTTCCATCTAAAGAATTTGACTAATGGCACCAATTAGATAAGACTTTCATGTTCCCGTTGTTCCTTGAATTATCATAAACAAAAGCATTTTGACCTGATTTTCATGGTAGTGTGTCATAATAATATTGATTGCCTTTTATTTCTTGTCACTGAGAGTTGTAAATTTGATGCATTATGGGATGTCATCATACATGAGACATCCATGATTCTTCAGTTCTCCTATGAAGTTGATTGCTACAATAGTATGCTCTTCACTTTGATATTCACTACACCAGTTTGTATTTCTATCAATATCTCTTCTTCCTAACATGTCTATTTGAGAAACCTCTATATGTTGACCACGATGTAGCCTAGAGATGATTTCCCATTCATGCTTTATGGTATTTTCTTGAATACCTCCAATATCTTCCACCTTAGAATAACTTCTAGGTTCATCATTTTATGTAGGTGCTACTCTTTGAACACGCCAATGATTATAATTGAGTGATTCCTAGTTTGTTACTATAGTATCATTATCATGACCAATGTCTCTTTCAATGTTATGAAAAGGTTTGTATAGCAACAAATCAGATAAACAAAACTCCACCCATTTACTTGAGTCACATGGAGGAATGGATAGAAACCTAGGGAAAACTCTGACAATAGTTGTTTGCTTTGGCTCCCATTTGTTGTCTCCTCTTTTTCTAGGATTGTATATCTAGGATCTTGTTGCATCAATCAAGGTGATACCATTATGATGTTCCAAATGAGATCCCCCAAAATGGTCTGCAAACGAATCCTCCAAAATAGTCTGCAAATCCTCCTCTCTAAAAATATCTTCAAAAATCCTCATCTCTGCAAATAAAGAAACAAACAAACGAACAATGAAAATCAAATGAAGAGCATTGTTTTATAAATTCAAAGAGACTCTCCATATCCCCCAAAAGATGTCCGTTCATAATTCACCCAATAAAAATTAAAAAATGACATGCAAAATTTTTTTGCCATTTGGCCTTATTGAGGAATTAAAAATAAGTACATAAAATTGTTATTGGTAGATGGGGCCACCACCCCCCATCGACCAACATTCAATGGGCACGTCAGTGGGCTGCCAACCTTGCATGCACCATTGGTTGTCGTGAGCCTACCAATTGCCGGTGTGATGCACATTCAATGTGCATAGCACTGGCCACTGCTAGGATGCCAACAGTGAATGCTACACAGTAGCGGTGATGACCTTGCTGCATGGGGCCCCACAGACCATGCAAATGGAAGGGGTCATCACACGATATTTCATGGTAGGTCCCACTATAGGCACCCACATTTATACTTTTTTTAAAAACATTTTTAATTGTTTTTTATTTTCTTTTTCGTGGCAATTTTTAAATGCTCTCGTGGCATTTTCTAATTATTTTTAAACATAACTGACCTAATATCTTTATTATGTACATAACATATTCCTTGGAATATTCCATGCTAGTACCATAGCTTGTGCTACAACTGTATAGGTATGCCTCTCAACATAATTATACTTGTAATTAAAAAGACATCATAAAAATGCATAGAACTATTTGCCAAATTATGGGTAAACTGTCATTATTATAATATCATGTATGTGTTCTTATCTCTACATAATTATTCACATTTTTTAGGGTATGTACAGGATCATGGTATGGCAAAAAGTGGCAATGTGAAAAAATGGACTTTTCACTCGTCCAAAAGTGCACTAAAAAGTTTGTTGACTTTTTAGTAGGCTTGGGTGTCAGTTTACCTAGCCAAGCCCAAAGCCAAAGCACAAGCCTAATCAGATATTCGATAATATTGGATATTTGATATTATCGGATATCTGATTTTCACCAGTAAAATATATTTGTAGCTTGCAGTTGCGTTGAACATTTTCATTGTGAAAATGTTGAACATAGCCAAAAGATTTCACATATCAGAAACAATCTGATATCCGATTTTCCCTAGATTGAAAGGTATGTTCAATTTTTAAGCTTTTAGTGTTTTTAAAATTTTTTAATTGAAATTTATAGTTTTTAACTAAAAACTAGGGTTTAAATGATATTCTTTATTATTTTTTTAAATTGATTATAATTGACTATTTTAGTTTTAATTGTAATCAAACATGGGCTCAAACCAATTAGAAAACCCTCCCAATGATCCAACAAATAATCCAGAACCACCTCCAAACAATCCCCCACCTTCAGAAGATAGACTAGTCTCAAACCCTTGATGTATAGAGGATCTCATAGGAGACAATCTAAATCATCTTAGAGGATATCAGACCACATATGCCAATATCCCCACATTGCGCCCCATGTTTTCCATGTTGAACTTCATTATTGAAAACATGGAGAAACTTATAGAGCAACATAATATTGCACTTCTTTGGCATGATTCCATGCATGCCCATTTTGATGATGGGATTGACTATGATCAAGTTATGAACCTAAATATAACAAAACATGACATATGTTATCTTTTTGTGGATCCCAAAACCGGTTTAAAAGAGGACCCTAAAAAACCCATGTTGTCAATTAAATGGTGCACAAATGATGCAAAATGCAACAACTTTTGGGACCGTTGGTGGATTTTTTTGATAGACCACCCCATAGTAATTTGGATGTCCCATTCTATTTCATAAGAAAATTGTATGATGAATTTGTGCTGGGTCATAAGGTAAATTATTGGAGCATGAGACCAAACCAGGTTGTAGGCTTAGGCGCTCCTCAGGATAGGCCATGGGCACATCAGGTGAAATCCTACACATATGTCCCACCTCCTGAGATATCACCACCTCCTACAATGCAGCATCGTGATATTATTGTTGAGGCTGGCTCATAGACTATTCGAGCCATTCACACCTTGAATGATCTACTAGTTACGTAGATGCGACATTGTTGACTCCTCATTCTAATACTTCTAGCCCTTCCACATCCTCCATGAGCTCACATATTTTTTTTCCCCACACTTGTATTGTGTTCAAGAATATGTTCTTGGGTCCCTTGAATGATAGTGATGCATATAACTACGTCTTCAAGGTGGGCGATACTAAAAAACACACTACAAGAACTGAAGCACCTCATGAAGATGTGCATTAGGGGTATACATGTTAGGAATGACTGTTGAATATATCCTATGGGGAGTATTCACATCTATTCTGTAGTAGTTTTTGTTGCATTCATGACTGTGATTGTCATTGATGTCAACACAATGATCTACTAAAGATTACCAGAGAAGTAGACAGTGTTTGAGTTAGCGCACGTAGGATATTAAAGATCTAGCTATGTAGAGTTGAGGACTTACTCTAGGATGTTTTACAAGATCATGGTTAAGAAAAAATACATAAATTCATCTATTCATGACAATTATGTGGAAATCAGTGGAAATAGTATTTAGGCAGTGTTCTTGAGTAGCAGTTTCTGGAAATCAGATGATATCTCCTAATTGGGATTGAATCTGATCATACGAAGTTGAATAGAAGTTGTAGACATGATGATACTAGCATGGACATGATCTCAAGGTCCAAGGTTGCATGAGTGAAGAATTATCTTAATTGGAAGCTGACCGTTTTGTGTAATTTTGGAATTTTTATATAACGTGTGGAAACTTTTATTTTTTAATATGTATGCCGACTCATTTGTAATTAATTGAGTGTGGTATAAAGGAAGGAATTTTTTCCTTATTGTAAAATGTGGATGTGAATTGTAAGATTGTGAAAGAGAATTACAGAATTGTGCAATACTTGTTAAAAGAGGATATGCAAAATATAGAGATCTAGTATTGAGATCTGATGAAGCAGTTGGTGCGGTTTGGCATAGTCAGAGGAGAAGGAAATTTTTTTTGAGATAAGTAATCTTTTGATATTATTCTTTTGAATAATATAGAGATCAGTTGGACAATGTGTTCAGTGATCTTGCCATTGAAGTTGTTTGGGTAGTGGGTCCTTTTGTCTTCCATAACTCCTAACAAAGTTAGAATCTTTTAGCAAAAATTCAAAGTCTCCTAGCAACAACTGATATTTACTGAATGTATTTCATAAGGCTCCTAATAGAGTCCATCCTCTCACAAGGAATTTTCATATTAGTGCATCTTTTGTGGGCATCATTCCCACCGGGGTTTACTCTTTGATCAAGAGGTTCCCTAGTCAACATATCTTATGTCATTATGTTATTCTGTATGTATATCTTTCTATGGTTGTTGATTACATTGCTTACATGGTTAAGATCCATTGAAGAAGATAAAATTTTCATTTATCTGATAATTGATTGACCCCCCCCCTCTTAGTTATCTTGGTGGACTTTACTTTCTAACAATTGGTATCAGAGCAGCAGGTCCTTGAGGGAAAAGTTTAATAGCTTGAGGAAATCCATGGTGAGTCATTTCAAGAAAGAAAGCCCTAAGTTTGATGGAGTAAATTTTGACAGCTAGAAAGAAAAGATGAAGACACATTTACTTTGTTTAGGACCAGGTTATTGGTTAATCATAAAGAATCAGAAGACTATCATTGATGAAGACAAGATTGAAGAATGTACTAATTAGGAAAGAGATCTATTCATGTGTAACATACTTGCCAGAGAAGAACTTTTGTCAGCCCTTCTGAAAAATGAGTATAGTCAGGTAAAATATCTAAAAACATCTCATGATATTTGGTTAGCTTTACAATCTACTTTTGAAGGTGATGAACATGCAAAGAAAGTCAGATTACATAATTGGATATGTGCATTTGAAGATATAAGAATGATGGAAGATGAATCTGTTAGAAGCTATATTGGTAGAATGTCAGAGATTGTTGTAGGTATAGAATCTTGTGAAGGAATCAAGACAGAGAATGACATGATATGGAAAATTTTGATGACATTGACTCTTACATTTAAGAAGACAACACAGATGATTGAACAAGTTATACCTTGTACTGAGAACCTCACAAGAGAAACTCTTCTTGGAAGATTAGAAGTAGCAGAAATGAACTTGAGACAATTATGAGATTTACCTAGAATGGAGACAACATTCAGTGCACTTAGTGTTCACCCTACTTTGTCAAGAAGCATCAGTGTAAGAGGAGATTATGCTAGCAACAACAGATCTAGAAATGGCTAAGATAGCAAGATTGAAGAAGGTATTTCCATTCTTTTGAAAAGAGAACCAGATGGTAAGAAAAATTTTAAATGTTAGACTTGTCAAGAATATGGTCATTTTGCATCTAAATGTCCTAAGAGAGTTAAGAAGTATAGAAAGAACTTTAAACCTAGATGATCTAAAGAATGTTATTATGCTAATGATGAAGAATTTGAAGCTAGTATGGAGAAATCTTTAAGTGAGAGTGATACTGAGAATGATGATATAGGGTTTGTAGCAATAAAAGAAGAAAATCTTGAAATAGAAGTTAAGGAAGAAAAAGATTTAGTTTCTCAAGTAGAAAAGAAAGCTGATTGGATTATAGATAGTGGTTCTTCACATCATATGATTGGAGACATGAAGAAATTCATAAAGTTTAACAATTATGATGGAGGATTTGTTAGAGTTGGAAACAATGCACCTTGTTTGATAAAAGGTATATGATCTATTACTCTTGATGGAAAGACTAATACTAATGATGTTTGCTTTTTGGATGGTTTGAAACATAATCTTTTGAGTATTGGATAGCTAGTTGATAAGGGATATCAAGTTTGGTTTACTGAGAAAACTCAAGTGTAATCAAATACAAGGATGATAATTTGATTGGTAATGGATCTATAACCAGAGGTAATGTATTTCAGTTAAATCCTACTGAGATGACATGCTTGATTACTAAGATTGATGACAGTTGGTTATGGCACAAAAGATTTTGTCATATAAACTTTGATAAAATTGTGAAAGTGAGTACTACACTTGTAAGAGATTTACCTAAAATTATGAAGCCTACTAACATGATTTGCAAGGAATGTGTTATGGCTAAACACAAGAGAAGATCATTTACCAGCAAGAAGTTCACAACAATAGAGAAGTTGGAAATTGTTCATATAGATTTGAGCAGTCCCCTAAGGACTAGAGGATTCTATGGAGAAAGGTATTCTATGATTCTTGTTGATGATTTTAGAAGAATGATGTGGATTGCATTTCTTAAAGAGAAGTTTGAAGCATTTGATAAGTTTAATATAATTAAGAACAAAGTTGAAAATGAATCTGGAATGAAGATTAAATGTTTGAGATTAGATAGAGGTGGAGAATTTACTTCAAAAGAATTTAACATTTTTTGTGAAGTGAATGTCATTAAGAGATAGTTTTCAGCCCCTATGACACCTGAACAAAATGGTATTGCAGAAAGAAGGAACAGACGAGTGACTAAAGCAGCAAGAGCCATGCTATTTCAATATGACTTGGTGAAGATATTCTAGAGAGAAGTAGTGAACATAACAATGTATACTATGACCAGAGCACAAATCCAAGCAGATACAGACAAGACACCTCATAAACTATGGTTTCGATATGCACCTTCAGTTAAGTATTTTAGAATTTTTGGAAGCAAAGTTTATATTAAAAGAGATGATGACATTGGAAAGTTTGACCCTAGAAGTGATGAAGATATAATTGTTGGATATTCATTGAAGAGAAAATCTTATAGATGTTAAAATAAAAGAACTAAGACTATTGTTGAGAGTGCAAATGTTAACATTGATAAAAAGTTCAAAATTTAGGAAAGAATGCCTGATTATGAATGAGATGAAGGAAATCATCCTAGATCTAATCCAGAGAACACTGAATTATTCTATGATACTGACAGTGAATTATAGAATGAAAGCTATGTTGAATAAATCATTGAAGAACCTACAACTGAAGTGAGAATAGAAACAGTGACACCTAATAGGAATCTATCAAGGAATCATCCTTTTGATCAGATTATTGGAAGCATAGACAAAGGAGTTCTAACAGGAAATAAGGTACAAGAACAATTGTGTTTAATTTCTCAAATTGAACCTAAATCTACTAGAGAAGCTTGTGAAGATGAACATTGGATTAAAGCTATGAAGGAAGAACTAGATAATATTGAAAACAACAAGACTTGGGAATTGGTCCCTAGGCCTAAAGATAAGAATGTTATAGGAACTAAATGGGTATTTAGAAAGAAGATGAAAGAACAAGGAGAATTTGTAAGGAATAGAACAAGATTGGTATGTAAACGATACTCACAACAAGAAGGAATTGACTATGAAGAAACTTTTACACCAGTAGCAAGAATTGAAGTAGTAAGAATGTTTTTGGCTTATGCAGCCTATAAGAATTCAAAGTATATCAGATGGATGTGAAGTCAGCATTTCTGAATAGAGAATTGGAATAAGAGGTCTACATTGAGTAGCCTGAAGGGTTTCCTTTAACTAATGAAGGAGATATGGTATGTAAACTAAAGAAAGCTTTATATGGATTGAAACAAGCACCTAGAACTTGGTATGCAAGATTGGATAAGTATTTGATAAAATTAGGATTTACTAAAGGCACAACAGACAAAAACCTATACACAAAATAAATTGAAAATGGTTTGTTGGTTGTAGTTATTTTTGTTGATGATATTATCTTTGGAGGAGAAGATGAAGGTAGTGATAAATTTGCAGATGAAATAAAGACTGAATTTGAAATGAGTATGATTGGTGAAATGAAATACTTTTTAGGATTGTAGATAACACAAAACAGTGATGGTATCTTTGTAAGTCAGAAAAAGTACTTGAATGATTTATTGAAGAGATTTGGAATGGAGAACTGTAAACCAATTGGAACATCTATGGTAATTGGACACAAGTTATCTACCACAGATGAGGCTCCTATAGTGGAACAGAAAAAATATAGATCCATGATTGGAGGATTCCAATATTTAACTCATACAAGACCAGATATATCACATGTAGTTGGAATTGTAGCAAGATTTCAAGCTGAACCTAGAGAAACACATTATGCAGCAGTAAAGAGGATACCGAGGTACTTAAGACACACAATTGAATATGGATTGTGGTATGAAAAATTTGATGACTTTACCTTATGTGCATATACAAATGCAGATTGGGGAGGTAGTGTTGATGACAAAAAGACCACAAGTGGTGGAGCATTTTTCCTTGGAGGAAGATTAGTTTCTTCACGAAGAATGAAGCAGAATTGTATTTCACAAATCACAACAAAAGAAGAATATGTGGCTGCAACAAACAATTGTAATCAGATAATTTTGATGAAACAAATGCTAAAGGATATTGGAATAAAAATTTTTGAGCTTGTTGTTATACATTTTGATAACACCAGCATAGTTAGTATGTCTAAGAATTGTGTACTACATTTTAAGACAAAGCATATAGAAATAAAGTATCATGTAGTGAGAGAGAAAGTGGTAGAGAAAGAAGTCAAACTTGAGTATATAAGTACAAAAGAGTAGATTGTAGATATATTTACAAAGCCTTTGTCTAATGATACATTTGAGTATCTGAGAGGTATGCTTGGGGTTATGCCCCAGCCTACTTTTGAGAAGTGACATAGATTGTTGCATCCATTCAGTGGTATATGAGCCTTATCTTTCTTTTGGACTAGATGTTGGTACTTCCTCTATGGGGGAGTATGTGTTTCAGAGCTGAGTCATGAGGACTCTAGTGAATGTATTTTCTAAAAAGTGTCTTTTGACATTGAATTTTTTGTTGACATAGTGATGAAACATATGTCATTGATGTCGATGGGGGAGAAGTATACATGAAAAACCATCTATTGGAGTGAATTGAATAGGAAAATGAAGCAAGATTTGATTGATGAAGAGGACTTAAAAGTATTTTTAGAGCAGCAGTGTTGCAGTGTTGGTATTCATAGAACTTGGATGTTTTTTCATCTATTTTTCCATCAATACCAATGGGAGAGATTGTTAGGAATGAATGCTAAATATATGCTACGAGGAGTATTCACAGCCATTCTATTGCAGTTTTTGTTGCATTCATGACTGTGATTATCATTGATGTCAACATAGTGATCTGTTGAAGATTAGCAAAGAAGTAGACAGTGTTTGAGTTAGCGCATGTGGGATATTGAAGATCTAGCTATGTGGAGTTGAGGACTTACTCTATGATGTTATATAAGATTGTGGTTAAGATTGCACATAGAAATTCATCTATTCATGACAGTTATGTGGAAATCAGTGGAAGCAGTATTCAGGAAGTGTTCCTAAGTAGCGGTTTGTGGAAATTAGATGATATCTCCTAATCGAGATTGAATCTGATTATGTGAAGTTGAACAATAGTTGAATACATGATGATAGTGACATGGACATGATCAAAAGGTTCGAGGTTTCAAGAGTGAAGAATTATCTTAATTGGAAGCTGACAATTTTGTGTAATTATGGAATTTTCATGTAACGTGTGGAAACTTTTATTTTTTAATATGCATGCCGACTCATTTGTAATTACTTGAGTGTGGTATAAAGGAAGGAATGTTTTCCTTATTGTAAAATGTGAATGCGAATGTGGATGTGAATTGTAAGATTGTGAAAGATAATAGAGGAATTGTGCAATACTTGTTGAAATAGGATATGTGAAGTACAGAGATCTTGTATTGAGATCTGATGAAGCAATCTATGCGGTTTGGCACAGTCAAAGGAGAAGGAACAATTTTTTGACATCACTAATCTTTTGATATTATTTTGTTGAATAATATAAAGATCCCTTGGATAGTGTGTTCAGTGATCTTGCCATTGAAGCTATTTGGGTAGTGGGTCCTTCTGTCTTCCATAACTCCTAATAGAGTTAGAATCTTTTAGCAGGGATTCAAAGTCTCCTAGCAGGGACTTATATGTACTAAATGTATTTCATAAGACTCCTAACAGATTCCATCCTCTCACAAGGAATTTTCATATTAGTGCATCTTTTGTGGGCATCATTCCCACTAGAGTTTACTCTTTGATCAAGAGGTTCCCTAGTCAACATATCTTGTGTCATTATGTCATTGTGTATGTATATCTTTCTATGGTTGTTGATTACATTGCTTACATGGTTAAGATCTATTAAAGAAGATAAAAGTTGTATTTATCTGATGACTAATTCACCCCCCCTCTAAGTTATCTTGGTGGACTTTACTTTCTAACAATTGGTATCAGAGCAACAGGTCCTTGAAGGAAAAGTTTAACAACTTAAGGAAATCCATGGGGAGTCATTTTAGGAAAGAAAGTTCTAAGTTTGATGGAGTAAATTTTGATAGCTGAAAAGAAAAGATGAAGACACATTTACTTTATTTAGGACCAAGTTATTGGTTAATCACAAAGGATCAGAAGACTATCATTGATGAAGACAAGATTGAAGAATGTACTAATTAGGAAAGAGATCTATTCATGTGTAACATACTTTGTAGACAAGAACTTTTGCTAGCCCTTCGGGAAAATGAGTACAATCAGGTAAAATATCTAAAAACATCTCATGAAATTTGGTTAGCTTTACAATCTACTTTTGAAGGTGATGAACATGCAAAGAAAGTTAGATTAAATAATTGGATATGTGCATTTGAAGATATAAGAATGATGGAAGATGAATCTATTAGAAGCTATATTGGTAGAATGTCAGAGATTGTTGCAGGTATAAAATTTTGTGAAGGAATCAAGAGAAAGAATGAAGTGATATGGAAAATTTTGAGGACATTGACTCATGCATTTAAGAAGACAAAATAGATGATTGAACAAGTTATACCTTGTATTGAGAACTTCACAAGAGAAACTCTTCTTGGAAGATTAGAAGCAACAAAAATAAACTTGAGACAATCAGGAGATTTACCTAGAATGGAGACAACATTCAGTGCACTTAGTGTTTGCCCTACTTTGTCAAGAAGTATCAGTGTAAGAGGAGATTATGCTAGCAGCAACAGATCTAGAAATGACAAAGACAGGAAGATTGAAGAAGGTATTTCCATGCTTGTGAAAAGAGAACTAGACTGTAAGAAAAATTTTAAATGTTGGACTTGTCAAGAATATGGTCATTTTGCATCTAAATGTCCTAAGAGAGTTAAGAAGTATAGAAAGAACTTCAAACCTAGAGGACCCAAAGAATGTTATTATTCTAATGATGAAGAATTTGAAGCTAGTATGGAGAAATATTTAAGTGAAATTGATCCTGAGAATGATGATATAGGATTTGTAGCAATAAAAGAAAAAAATCCTGAAACAAAAGTTAAGGAAGAAAAAGTTTTAGTTTCTCAAGTAGAAAATAAAGTTGATTGTATTATAGATAGTAGTTGTTCACATCATATGACTGGAGACATGAATAAATTCATAAAGTTTAAAAATTATGATAGAGTTGTTAGAGTTGGAAACAATGCACCTTATTTGATAAAAGGTATAGGATCTATTACTCTTGATGGAAAGACCAATACTGATGATGTTTACTTTGTGGATGATTTGAAACATAATCTTTTGAGTTTTGGATAGCTAGTTGATAAGGGATATCAAGTTTGGTTTACTGAGAAACCTTGTGTAATCAAAGAAAAGGATGATAATTTGATTGGTACTGGATCTAGAACCAGAGGCAATGTATTTCAGTTGAATCCTACTGAGATGACATGCTTGATTACTAAGATTGATGACAGTTGGTTATGGCACAAAAGATTTTGTCATATAAACTTTGATAACATTGTGAAAGTGAGTACTACACTTGCAGTAAGAGATTTGCTTAAAATTATGAAGCCTACTAGCATGATTTCCAAAGAATGTAAGATGACTAAACAAAAGAGAAGCTCATTTCCCAGCAAGAAGTTCACAATAGAAAAGAAGTTAGAAATTGTTCATACAGATTTGAGTGGTCCCACAAGGACTAGAGGATTCTATGGAGAAAGGTATTTTATGATTCTTGTTGATGATTTTACAAGAATGATGTGGATTGCATTTCTTAAAGAGAAGTCTGAAGCATTTGATAAGTTTAAGATTATTAAGAACAAAGTTGAAAATGAATCTAGAATCAAAATTAAATGTTCGAGATCAGATAGAGGTGGAGAATTTACTTCAAATGAATTTAACATTTTTTGTGAAGTGAATGGCATTAAGAGATAGTTTTTAGCCCCTAGGACACCTGAACAAAATGGTATTGTAGAAAGAAGGAATAGATCAGTGACTGAAGTAGCAAGAGCCATGCTATTTGAAAATGACTTCGCAAAGATATTCTGGAGAGAAGCAGTGAACACATCAGTGTATACAATAAACATAGTACAAACCAGAGCAGATACAGACAAGACACCTTATGAACTATGGTTTGGACATGCACCATTAGTTGAGTATTTTAGAATTTTTGGAAGCAAATGTTATATTAAAAGAGATGATGACATTGGAAAGTTTGACCCTAGAAGTGATGAAGGTATATTTCTTGGATATTCATTGAAGAGAAAAACTTATAGATGTTATAATAAAAGAACTAAGACTATTGTTTAGAGCGCAAATGTTAAAGTTGATGAAAAGTTCAAAATTCAGGAAAGAATGCTTGATTATGAATTAGATGAAGGAACTCATCCTAGAACTAATCCAGAGAACACTGAATTATTCTATGAAACTGATAGTGAATTGCATAATGAAAGCTATGTTGAAGAAATCATTGAAGAACCTACAGCTGAAGTGAGAATAAAGATAGTGACACCTAATAGGAATCTATCAAGGAATCATCCTTTTGATCAGATTATTGGAAGCATAGACAGAGGAGTTCTGACATGAAATAAGGTAAAAGAATAGTTGTGTTTAATTTCTCAAATTGAACCTATATCTACTAGTGAAGCCTCTGAAGATGAACATTGGATTAAAGCTATGAAGAAAGAAATAGATAAAATTGAAAAGAGCAAGACTTAGGAATTGGTCCCTAGGCCTACAGATAAGAATGTTATAGGAACTAAATGGGTATTCAGAAACAAGATGAATGAACAAGGATAATTTGTAAGGAATAAAGAAAGATTGATATGTAAAGGATACTCACAACAAGAAGGAATTGACTATGAAGAAATTTTTTTCACCAATAGCAAGAATTGAAGTAGTACGTATGTTTTTGGCTTATGCAGCCTATAAGAAATTCAAAGTATATCAGATGGACGTGAAGTCAACATTTCTAAATAGAGAATTGGAAGAAGAGGTCTACATTGAGCAGCCTAAAGGTTTTCCTTTATCTAATGAAGGAGATATGGTATGTAAACTAAAGAAAGCTTTATATGGATTGAAACAACAACCTAGAACTTGGTATGCAAGATTGGATAAGTATTTGATAAAATTAGGATTTACTAAAGGCACAATAGACATCAACCTATACACAAAAGAAATTGAAAATGGTTTGTTGGTTGTAGTTATTTTTGCTGGTGATATTATCTTTGGAGGAGAAGATGAAGCTAGTGATAAATTTGTAGATGAAATGAAGACTGAATTTGAAATGAGTATGATTGGTGAAATGAAATACTTTTTAGGATTATAGATAACATAGAATAGTGATGGTATCTTTGTAAGTCAGACAAAGTACTTGAATGATTTAATCAAGAGATTTGGAATGGAGAACTGTAAACCATTTGGAACACCTATGGTAACCAGACACAAGTTATCTAGCACATATGAGACTCCTGTAGTGGAATAGAAAAAATACAGATCCGTGATTGGAGGATTGCAATATTTAACTCATACAAGACTAGATATATCACATGTAGTTGGAATTGTAGCAAGATTTCAAGCTGAACCTAGAGAATCACATTATGTAGTAGTAAAGAGGATATTGAGGTACTTAAGAGGCACAATTGAATATGGATTGTGGTATGAAAAATCTGATGACTTTACCTTATGTGCATATATAGATGTAGATTGTGGAGGTAGTGTTGATGACAAAAAGACCACAAGTGGTGGAGCATTTTTCCTTGGAGGAAGATTAGTTTCTTGGCTAACCAAGAAGCAGAATTGCAATTCACAAAGCACAATAGAAGCAGAATATGTGGTAGTAGAAAACAATTGTAATCAGATAATTTCAATGAAACAAATGCTGAAGGATATTGGAATAAGATTTGTTGAGCCTGTTCTTATACTTTGTGATAACACCAGCACAGTTAGTATGTCTAAGAATCCTGTACTGCATTCTAAGACAAAGCATATATAAATAAAGTATCATGCAGTGAGAGAGAAAGTGGTAGAGAAAGAAGTCAGACTTGAGTATATAAGTACAAAAGAGCATATTGTAGCTATATTTACAAAGCCTTTGCCTAAGGATACATTTGAGTATCTGAGAGGTATGCTTGGGGTTATGCCCCAGCCTACTTTTGAGAAGTGATGTAGATTGTTGTATCCATCTAGTGGTATATGATCCTTATCTTTTTTCTGGACTGGGTGTTGATACTTCCTCTATGGGGGAGTATGTGTTTTAGAGCTGAGTGATGAGGACTCTAGTGAATGTATTTTCTGAAAAGTGTCTTTTGACATTGAAGTTGTTGGTTACATAGTGATGAAACATCTATCATTGATGTAAATGGGGGAGAAGTATACATGAAAAACCATCTATTGGAGAGAATTGAATAGGAAAATGAAGCAAGATTTGATTGATGAAGAGGACTTAAAAGTATTTTCAGAGCAGCAGTGTTGCAGTGTTGGTATTCATGGAACTTGGATGTTTTTTCATCTATGTTGCTATCAATGCCAATGGGGGAGATTGTTAGGAATGAATGTTGAATATATCCTATGGGGAGAATTTGCAGCCATTCTATAGCATTTTTTGTTGCACTCATGATTGTGATTGTCATCGATGTCAACACAATGATCTACTGAAGATTAGCAGAGAAGCAGATAGTGTTTGAGTTAGCGCACATGGGATATTGAAGATCTAGCTATGCGGAGTTGAGGACTTACTATATGATGTTTTACAAGATTGTGGTTAAGAGTGCATACATAAATTCATCTATCCATGATAGTTATGTGGAAATCAGTGGAAGCAGTATTCAGGCAATGTTCTTTAGTAGTGGTTTGTGGAAATCAGATGATATCTCCTAATCAGGATTGAATCTGATCATGCGAAGTTGAACAGCAGTTGAAAACATGATTATAGTGGCATGGACGTGATCACAAGGTTTGAGGTCGCATGAGTGAAGAATTATCTTAATTGGAAGTTGACAATTTTGTGTAATTATGGAATTTTTATGTAACGTGTGGAAATTTTAATTTTGTAATATGTATGCTGACTCATTTGTAATTACTTGAGTGTGGTATAAAGGAAGGAATGTTTTCCTTATTGTAAAATGTGAATGAGAATGTGGATGTGAATTGTAAGATTGTGAAAGATAATTGCGGAATTGTGCAATACTTGTTGAAAGAGGATATGCGAAGTACAAAGATATGGTATTGAGATCTGATGAAGTAGTTGGTGCGGTTTGGCACACTCAGAGGAGAGGGAACAATTTGTTGAGATCAGTAATCTTTTGATATTATTCTTTTGAATAATATAGAGATTAGTTGGACAATGTGTTCAGTGATCTTTCCATTGAAGCTGTTTGGGCAATGGGTCCTTCTATCTTCCATAACTCCTAACAGAGTTAGAATCTTTTAGCAGGGACTTATATGTACTAAATGTATTTCATAAGACTCCTAATAGATTCCATCCTCTCATAAGGAATTTTCATATTAGTGCATCTTTTGTGGGCATCATTCCCACCAAGGTTTACTCTTTGATCAAGAGGTTCCCTAGTCAACATATCTTGTGTCATTGTGTTATTGTGTATGTATATCTTTCTATGGTTGTTGATTACATTTCTTACATGGTTAAGATCTATTGAAGAAGATAAAAGTTGTATTTATTTGATAACTGATTCACCCCACCCCCCCCCCCCCACTCTCAATTATCTTGGTGGACTTTACTTTCTAACAATACAGAGCCATGGACTCCTACTATTACTATAAGAGTAAACAGTTCACTTGTTACATTGTATTTAATTTTAAACGTTTATTTTTTTAGTAGAATTTTCCTATAATGATTTCCCACTTATATTTTTTTATGTGTTCCATTTATGTTCAGTTGATGACAGAGGAGGAGATGGAACAATTGGAGGGGTCCATGCTTTCGGCCTTTTCATTTGGCCTTGACACTTCTACGATACATATGTTTTAATGTACTCATTGGTTTCCTTTTATTATAATAATATATATGTGTATTTTCTAATTTGTATGATCATCTTATTACATACTGATGTAGGTGTGACTAGTTGCCACTAGGGGGCAATGTGAAGGGTTTCAGGCATATGGTATTGACAAGGGGAAGGTAATTAAGTATTTTAGATTGTTTATGCATACATGTATACTTGTTAGTTGTGTGTACTCTTTTTTAATTTACGTGGTTTATTTGACAGAGGGTGGTGTTTGATGATGTTGTAAGACCCTTTCACCATGATAGTGTTATAGGCATCTCAATTCACAGTGATAGCCCTATGGTATGTATATTTCTAAAGTTATTTGTGTGTATTTTACTATCAAGTATATATAATATGATCAAGTCATGATTGTATGAAGTATCTGTTAGAATTTTTTAGGTCACCCCTAGTTTGAGGGAGGTACAATGCCAAGGGTTTGTATTGTTGATGACTCAATTGACATTTCCTCAAGAAAGTTCAACACAGGTAAGTTTTAATGTTAATTAAACTATTTTGTAAACATATATTTTCTACCAAGGATTTAACATTAAATATTATAAGCCTTAGATCAATCTCATATTCACAAACATATACAAGTCAGAGTTGACATTGGTGGCATTATCCCTTCACTACCAAGGACATCTATTAGGCCTCCTATCCGCATGAGGAGATAGAGAGGTGAAGTACATGAGAGTTCAATTTTAAATTTTATTTATTTATTATTGTTGACTATGATTTTGAATTTTGAATTTTTATTTGTAGAAACCATATAAATTAAGTAATCTAACTTGGGGTTTCACTTTTGTGTTTGAATGCATGATTCATCAGAGCCAAAGAGTACTTCAAAGAGGCTACATTTTTATGATCCACTAGTAGAATAGGATGTACTAGAAATATTTTTAGTTGAACTTCTTATTTTGAGATGCCATATGACACATTTTGAAATGGTGTATGCCACATTGTATCTAGATATGTTGATTTTGTAAATATTTTGAGATGGCATTGCCAAATTTTGTACAAAACTATTTCATATATACATAACTACATGTTTATTTCTAGTTATTTTATCTTTGTCATGTGTTCTATGTATGTATCATTTCCATATTATGTCTTTGGCATGTGTTGTATGTATGTATTATTTCCATATTATGTCTTTGTCATGCATTGTATTTATGTTTAGTTGCATTAAAATAGTTTTAGTTTAGTTGCATTACTCTCAATTACATCAAAATTATAATCTTGATTAACTTTTTATACTCTTAAGGGGCTTGACCATTATTGAAATAAATCAAGAATCATATCTCTAATTTGTGAAAGCCCTACTTTATTTTTTAACATGACTTCTTTTGAAAATAACAAGAAACTAAGACCTAATGGAACACATTGCATATTGTCACTTAACACTTAATTAGGTTGGGTTTCTCAAACCATGCCACACAATGTGACCTTATCAAAGACTAGGCTGCCACACAATATCAAAAAAACATACATATTCTCCTCAAGTGTGTATGTTTGCATGTTATCATCTAATAAGAAGACAATATCCAACTAGTGCTTTTTGATCATACAATTAATTTCCTAGGTCCTTTGGGAGATTTTAAAGTAAAAATAAAAAAGGTGTTAAAAAGGGCTACTACGAACTAGAGCATTCTAGGCCCTTGTGGTGTTGGTGAACTAGAAACCAAAGAGTTAGTTTTGGTTGTGTTGGTGAGTGTCAAGGAAGTTAGTTTGGCATGCTAAACATACTCTGAGACTACATTTTTTTGATACTACATGGGATTCATAGGTGAATGATTAAACCCACATTTGCACAAACAAACCACAATATAAATCAAATACTTTACTACTTTGAACACATTCAACAAAGCCTTATATTTTATCGTACAAGAATTATAATACATCGTATATAACACATTCAACAAAGCCTTAATAATTTTTTGTCAAATATTTGCATTATTGCATGCATTTCATCATTATATAAGCTTGACTGTACACACCACCTTTCATGTAAATTCATTATATATCATTGATACAACATATTATGAATAAATATATCAATGTTATCAAAATTCTGAGATATAGAATTACTCAAAATCATAGATACACAACTATATATAAAAAATAAGTATCATTTCTGCTCCTAAAGTGTATAAGTTTAACACATGGTACTCGATGACATCTACATTCCAATCCCTACATTTGGAAGGCACAAGAAAATTTAATAGAGAAAAAAAAAATTATAGGTTGACAAAAATATTATGAAGGTATAAGTAACTAAACTAACCAAAGAACATGACTAGCCAATGCATAGTAATTTTTACCATCATAAAATATGGGCTAATCAAATGCACACCTCAATCTTGTATATCTATCATATATGTATCCACATGCACTTACAATCCACATACAAAACCAAGTTTAATTCCTCAAACAAATAAAGCATAAAACTACAATTAATTTATTGAACGTAACTGTAATAAACATGGAAAACCTTGCAGTGAATTGAACTTAACTACTAAAGCATGCTGGAAGGATCATCTCTCTACTTGAGGGTATTCAATATTGCTTCATGATCAACACTACTAATAGTCCAAATTTCCTTTTTCTTTGGTTTTCCTTGATGTTTCAACAACTTAACATTAGCTGCTATAAACAAGTGTGAATACATTAGAATGGTTTTGTGCTTCTTGTAGTCTTCAAACGCAGTAATGCCATTATATCTAATCATGTATGTGTGCAACCATGTTCCCACAACAACATGTGATCCTATTGGATATATGATCATATCATCATCTGTCGTCAGTTGTGCAATTTTTTTCTTTCCTTGTACACAACGTGCTAACCAATAATCTAATCTCTCATCATTCCCCTTTGGTGCAGCCAATGCAAAAACATGTCCTGGTTGTAGAAGATCTAAAAGATGGTTGTAGTCAAGTGAACAGTCCATGTCATTGTTTATTGCAAAGAGTGTTACAGATAAAGGAGTTGGATAATGTGGAACCCATGTATCGACCGACTAACTTGACTCACATTGATCCCAATCACACTGAAGACACCTTAGACAATAATGAGCAAACTCTCATGTCTGAATGGTCCATGTACTAGCATCTGAGCTTCAGAATGAATAAATTTTTGAATAATCTTTCACGGTTTGACAATCCAACCTATCTCTTATTGGGCCCAACTCAACCAACCAAAAGAATCTGCGCACAACTCAATCAAGAATCCCCCCTATGACAATGCTAAAGTACACCAATCAACAATAGAATGAGTATCAAGGATTTTTGCACCTGAAATCCTCAATTTCTCCTTAACTAGAGCTCTCTTTACACATGCATCTACTCCATCGTACTCCCCTTTTCCATGACCAATCTAAAAAAAAATCCAAAGATTAGGTACACATCTATCTACATGCATTCTACATAACCAATAAAATATACGAGCATTTTTGAATTGACATGTGGAGTTATCTGACAAAATGAGATGTCTATCCATAACAACATTATTTTCCTCCACCCACTAAAAATAATTCTCAAAGGAATGTTGGACATACTCGTGAGAGTGAGATCTATCATCGCTCGTATAAAAATGGTACTCTTTGATTATCTTTTGGTCATCTTCTGTACTATCAGAGGAATGTCTATATGTTATGTGCATAAAAATAGCAACCTAGATAGAATTGTAATATTGAGCTTGCAACTCATTTTGGGGCTGCAATATACAGTTCTTTGAAAAGTCAACAACTGATATAATAGTGCCAATTGGGAAAGTGTCCTTACACATCCTAAATTGTTGATCCAACCACTAAGACTTGTGACTATGCCTTGCATACTTGCAAAAAAGATTCTTCCTGAAATCTGAAATAAAATCAGCTAAATTGCATTCTTTTGTAACCAACTCACATCTAGAGCCTTCACCTCCACTTTTTAATGTATATTTAATGGTTTCATATACCTTTTTGTGGACAATTATCTTTCCAAAATTGTGTTCGCAGTCCTCATGAAAACATTCAACAAACTTCACTAGCCCACCACACTCTAAGCACTTGTCATCTAAGAAATCTTTTCTATAATAGAAACATCCATCATCTCTAGGACATAAAAAATGATCTATCAAGTCTCTTGATGATTTTGGAAAAGCACTTGCACCACACTCCTCCAACATTTCACTAGTATGCAGAGTAGAATGAAGGGATCGTAACAATTCATGGTGCATTGAAAACTCCACATGATATTTGCAACAATGAGTATTTAGAATCTTAAGAGGCACACAAAAAAAAGGCTTGAGGGATTCAAAAGCTCTCAAGTGATATTTGCAATGTTGGATGTGTCTCACAAAATTTTTTGAACAACATTTTTTGACTCACCTCCAAATAATGTTTGGGATGTGGGGTGCAGTCTCAAATGCCAATTCTCAACTTCAAGACATCCTTCACATTTGGTGACACTCTTGAGTAAGATTGCCAAAATAGTTGAATTTGATCCTTCACACCATAGGTAAGCTTATTATCACAATGTGAAAGTCTCCCACCATAAGCCCCTATATCA
The DNA here is from genome assembly GCA_027943335.1 of Chamaecyparis obtusa. Taxonomy (NCBI): domain Eukaryota; kingdom Viridiplantae; phylum Streptophyta; class Pinopsida; order Cupressales; family Cupressaceae; genus Chamaecyparis; species Chamaecyparis obtusa. Next base: position 276,437 of record BSBK01000361.1, read on the forward strand.
TTATGAAGAGGATCATCAAGTCTTTCTCTTCTTGCAAGTGCTCCATCCAAAGTTTTATGGCTTAGGTTCAAGTCAACACAAGTTTGTCTCATCAAACGATCCTTTCTCAAATGATGACTTACTAAGGAGGTTGTAATAACCCTCATAGCGGATCTATTATCTTTTTCCTTGGTAGTCTTCCCAATGAAATTGAGAGCACTAAAAATAATTCTCACAATAATAGCATTCCTCTCATTTTTCTTGTTCACACTAATATTCAATTTCACTAGTATACGTCTCATCTTCTGGATCTTTAACAATTGCAAAAACATTTGACATTGCTCAACCAATGTCATATGGCTAAAAAATTGATCAAAAAGTTTTGAAACCCACACCCGAATGGTTTTTTCTGATCTCTTGCCATCAAAATTGTTCATTATATTCTCATGAATTTCAAGTAACCATTTTGTTATTCTTGAAGGTCTCAAATTTGAAGTTTTTCTTTCTTCCTCCCAAGGGACTTCATTTCTCATATAATTTGGAGATGTGGTATGTTGATTTGGTTCTTGTGCACCATTATCATTGTCAATTCTTTCATATTTAATTAGTGGATTGTCATTGTCATTGTCCACACTTCCATTGTCCACATCTACAGGTTCATTTTAAAAACTTATATTTTTTTATGAAGGGTGCTCCCCTTTATACCACAAACACATAACAAAAATAGAGAAACAACAACAACTTGTGAGAATAGAAAATGAGCTTATTATCTCCAAAAGTGTGGAATTACAAATATTAGAATTATAATATGCAAAGCCACATGGGCATTTCCCTTACAATATTCTATAGGAAAAAGCCTTGAATTATTACCCAGAACTACTCTGAACTACCCTAGACAACACTACGGGCCTTCCTTATATAGGCAATTTTCACCACCCGAGAAGGTTCCAAAAATTAGCCCTTAAGGATGACTACCCATATAATTTTTTTATTTTTCATAATTATTACATTAGGGTCGGCTCAAAATAATTACAAAATATAATTTTAGGTAGCCCAACTTCCGGAGGCCATAACTTTTTAATCGTAGCTCTATTTTTCTATTATAACCAATTTTTAAAAATGACATGAATTGATCTAGAGTGCCTATCTCGCGCAAGCTCCATTCAATAGGGGGTCGATCGCGATCCGGAGCCTCTAAGGCCTTCAAAATTGAGCTCAAAGATTTCATACCCAAAAACCTCAATAACTTCACCAATACAGATGATATGGCAATGAAACTCAACTGGTAGGCTGATATGACTAAGATGAACCTCCACCTGTGAAATCAAAACATTTCAAGCTCGTATGACTAATTTACTAAAAATAGTAAGTTTCCATAAATAGCAGCTCTACACAAGATAGCCCTTATTGAAAAGAAACCTGAAATTTTTTTGGGTGATGCAAGATTGCCTCTACACCTAGGATGGTCTTGCATCAGACACCTAAGGTAATTTAAGAAGTGATCCTATCATGTCTTAGGTGTGCAAAGGAAAACTAAGACGGCTAACCCCATCTCTTGTCAGACATGATGAATCTTCAACAGTTCATCCTTTCCATTTGACCAGATATTCTTCATATGTCATGTTCCTTGTGCTTCTGCCAACACGACTATCCAGTATATCCTCAATCTCCTTGATAGTTGAAGTAGTTGTTGGAATAATCCATTGTGCTTCTGTGATCTCTTCTTCAACACCTCCTTCATGATACGTTGTTAGATCTGAAATGTTAAATACTGGTGAAATATTCAGCTAAGTAAGAAATTCTGCTTCATAGGCATTTCCTGAATCATACTTATTCAGTATCTTACATAGCCCAAACTTCTTCATTTTCAACTTGTTGTGTGTGTCAACTAGAAATCACTCCTTCCACAAATGAACCATGATTTCATCCCCAACTTGAAATTCCTTATGCCTCTTTCTCTCATTTACCTTAGCCTTATACTGTGCATTCATCTTGGTAATGTGCTTCCTCACCTCCTCGTGGATGTTTTTCAAATGTTCTACAAAATCCTCAGCTTCAACACTACTTATTTCTCCTTTGTCTATGTTTCTCAACTCAGATGCATTTCTGAGACTACTTCCATATAAAATATGGAATGGTGATTTACCAGTGCTCCTATTGATAGAATTATTGTATGCAAATTTTGTCTATGATAAAATCAAATCCCATCCTATTGGCTTATCTCCAACTAAACATCTGAGCAAATTCCTAAAACTCCTATTCACCACCTCTGTCTATCCATCAATTTGTGGATGATGTGATGAACTAAACTTCAAATATATCTTTAACTTCTTCCACAATGTGCACCAGAAATATCGAATCAATTTAGTGTCTCGATCTGAAACTATGCTCTTTGACAAACCATGTAGTCTCACTACCTCTTTGAAAAACAATTCTGCTACATGAACAACATCATTAGTCTTCTTGCAAGGAATGATATGTGTCATCTTTGAAAATCTGTCAACCACCACAAAAATTGAATCATGTCCACGCTAAGTCCTTGGTAAACCAAGAACAAAGTCCATACTGATATCCTCTCATGGCTTCTCTAGTACTAGTAATGGTTGATACAACCCTATATTCTATTTTTCTCCTTTTTCCATTTGACATACTCTACAACTCTGTACAAACTTCTTGACATCTTGCTGCAACTATGGCCAGTAATAATTCTCACTAACCAAAGAAAAGGTTTTATCATGACCAAAATGTCCATGGAATCCTCCGCTATGCTTCTCCTTGATGAGATTCTCCCTCATAGAACTTCGTGGAATGTACAACTGACTCCCTCTAAATAGAATATCATTCTGGATGATGAAATCCAACCACTTCATTCTATCTAGAGTAACAGGTTCTATATAAGCTTTCCAAGCTTCACCAAAATCAGGATCCTCTAGATACAAACTCTTGAGTTCCTTGAACCCAACCACCTCAATCTGCATCTTTGTCAGTAAATGTTGTCTTCTGCTAAGCGCATCTGCAACCCTTTTAAACTATCCACTTTTGTGTTTCAAAATAAATGTGTAAATTTGTAAACACTCAACCCACTTCAAATGTCTTTGATTCAACTTTCCTTGACTATTCAAATATTGCAAAGCTTGATGATCAATATACAAAACAAACTCCTTAGGAAAAAGATAGTGTCTCCACTTCTTCAATGCTTGAACTATAACATAAAATTTCTAATCATAAACATAATATTTCCTCTTGGAATCATTTAACTTCTCACTGAAATAAGAAACAGGTTTACCTTCTTAGCTCAAAACAACTCCTATTGCAGTACCACTAGCATCACAATCTACTTGAAACACCCTACTAAAATTTGGAAGTGCTAAAAAAGGTTGTTTTGTAACTTTTTGTTTCAATAGTTTAAAACTCTTATCTACCATTATAGTCCACTTAAACTCTTTCCTATCTCCTCTCATTTTTTTAGTCAAGGGTCCACAAATACTACTAAAACTCTTGATAAACTTTCTGTAAAAGCTAGCCAAGCCATGAAAAGATCTTACCTCAGTAGCACTCCTTGGAGTAGGCCATTCAAGGATATCCTTCACCTTCTGTGGGTCCTTTTTTAGACCTTCTACTGAAACTACAAATCCCAAATACACTAACTCCTTCACAAAACTACACTTCTTCAAGTTAACCAACAATTTCTCTTCCCTTAACTTCTCAAACACCCTACAAATATGCATTATATGCTCCTCCAATGTCTTACTGAAGATCAAAATATCATCTAGGTAAAAAATGATAAACTTACCCATAAATTCTCTCAGAACATCATTCATGAGCTGCATGAAAGTGCTCGGTGCATTGGTTAACGTAAAAGGCATGACTAACCACTCATACAATCCTTCCCTTGTCTTGAAACTAGTCTTCCATTCATCTCCTTCTCTAATTCAAATTTGATCATATCCACTCTTTAAATCTATCTTTGATAAATACATAGCTCCACTCAAATAGTCCATAATATCATCCATCCTTGGCAATGAAAACCATACTTGATTGTGATCTTATTTATAGCCCTGGAATCTTTACACATCCTCCATTCTCCATTCTTCTTTGGTGCTAATACTATTGGTATAGCACATGGACTAAAGCTCTCCTGAATCAACCCCTTCTGCAACAACTTATGCAATTGTCTGTTCAACTCTTCACGTTCTACTGGTATCATTCTGTGTGTTGCCTTATTTTGAAAACTAGCTCCTGGAATCAAGTCCATCTGATGACTGATCTTCCTTATAGGTGCTAACCCATTAGGCACATTATTAGATACAATATCTTGAAACTCATTCAACAAATCTGCAACTTCTATAGGTACATCTTCCACTTCCTCTTTACCATCTTTTGGAATTAAAAAAAAACACATGCTCATGCCTCATACCCTCTAGGAATTTTCTTACATCAACAAAACTTATTCTTGCATTACCACATACCTTTTTCTTTTGTCTCCTTCAATGGTTTTAACTTATGTCACACTCCATCCTTTGTCAGGGAATAGGTATTCGCATGACCATCATGTACATCATTCCTATTAAACTTCCACGGTCTACCTAGCAACATATGACATGCATCCATAGGTATGATATCACATAGTACCTCATCATGGTATCCGCCAATCTTAAACTTTACTAGGCACTGTTCATTGACCATGACCTTGTGGTCATCCTACACCTAAGAGATTTGGTATGGGTGTGGATGTTTCTATCTCTTGAGCTTCAACTTTGTGACCATTCCTTTTGACACTAGATTATCAATGCTTCCACTATCAATAATCACATCACAACACTTATCCTCACACTTACATCTAGTGTGAAACAAGCTCCTCCTTTGTTTAGGTTCATTCTCACCATTTAGTAAGAATCTTCTATTCATTAGCGTTTCTCCTCTTTTAGCATCTTCAGAATGTGATTATTTGGCATCTTCATCCACATGTGCAACTCTAGTCTGACCTTCAGTTCTCCTATCTTTCCTTTCTTGGCATTGAGGACATTCATATACCCTATGACCTTCTTCTCCATAATGGAAACATGTTCCACGAAAGCCTCCCCTTTTGGATCCTTGTCCTCTTCCTCTTCCTCTTCCTCTTTGATCTCTATTATTATGATCATGGAACCAATTAAAAGTATTCCCTCTCTGATTTTGATTGCTACTAGCCTCATCCTTCTTTTTCTGATTTTCATTTCAGCCTCCATAAGACTATCCACTAGAGCTTCCGCCATGACCTCTTCCACTTTGTCTTCTTTCAAACTCCTTGTTCAACTTTTCCTCTACTTTTAGGAAAAACTGGTATGCCTCTTCAATACTACTCATTCGAACCAAATTCAACTCCTCCTGAATACTTGGCCTCAACCCATTAAGGTAGCGGACAAATTTGTCCTTATCAGCTTCTGCATGGTCTATTCTGATAAGGATTTGATAGAACTCCTCGGTATACTCCTGAACAGATCTTTTTGCTTTCTTCAAATCTTGCATTTTATTTAGTAGATCAAGCTCATAATCAATAGGAATGAACATTTACTTCAATTTATCTACCATCTGATCCCATGTTGTGATTTTCTCCTTTTCTCTTCTATTTCACTCCAATTGAATTTGCTACCACTAGATCTTCACATGACCCTTCAATCTAGCCTTCGCAAACTTGACCCGATTAGGATCCTCTATATCTTCATACTCAAAATATTCTTCTAATTCATTGATCTAATCGATCAACTCCACTGGTTAAGATTTCTTGAAAATATAGGAACCTCAATCTTAGGTTTTTCCCCAATCTTGGAAATGGTTCGGAAAAGCCTTTCTTCCTCTTGGTTCAGAATTTCGCCTTCTCCTTCCTGATCAAAATTTCCTTCTTCTTCAGCTTCATCCTTGCTTTCATCTCTAACTGTAAGATTCATTCCTCTATGAATCTCTTCTTGCAATGCTCGCACTTGTCTCTAGAGGGCTCTAACCTCATGTGTCAAACCACCAACTCTTCCACCATGTTCCCTTCATGGAGGCATTTTCGTGTTTATCATTGAAACCCTAAACCATGGTCCTGGTGCAAACTACCTCATAGTCAGCAGTCTGTCTACACACTGAGGAACTCTTTCTTTGATACCACTAGATGAAGGGTGCTCTCCTTAATATCACAAACACATAACAGAAACAAAGAAACAACATCAATTTGCGAGAACAAAAAATGGGCTTCTTATTTTCTCCACAAGTATGGAATTACAAATTTCAAAATTACAATATGCAAAGCCATATGGGCATTTTCCTTACAATATTTTGTAGGACAAAGCCTCAAATTATTACTTAGAACTACTCTGAACTGCCCTAGACAACACTACGGGCCTTCCTTATATAGGCAATTTTCACCGCCCAAGAAGGTTCCATAAATTTAGCCCTTAAGGCCGACTACCCATAGAATTATTTTATTTTTTGTAATTATTACATTAGGGTTGACTCAAAATAATTGCAAAATATGTTTTTAGGTAGCCCAACTTCCAGATACCATAACTTTTTAACCATAGCTGTGTTTTTCTATTATAACCACTTTTTGAAAATGGTAGGACCTGATATATAGTGCCTGGCTCTCACAAGCCCTAGTGAGTTGGGGTCGATCATGATTTGGAGCCTCTAAGGCCTTCAAAATTGAGCTCAAAGATTGCATACCCAAAAACCTCAATAACTTCACTAACATAGATGATATGGCAATAAAACTCAATTGGTAGGTTGATATGACTAAGATGAACCTTCACTTGTGAAATCAGAACATTCCGAGCTCGTATGACCAACTTATTAAAAATAGTAAGTTTCCATAAATAGCAGCTCTACACAAGATAGCCCTTATTGAAAAGAAACTAGAAATATTTTTGGGTGATGCAAGATTGCCTCTACACCCACGATGCTCCTGCATCAATTTTCATCTTCAATCCCTACATTCTCATTTTCAATATTATTGTCATAAATCATTTCATATTCATGTTCTTCTTCACTTGAAACCACATTTAAGGGTGGGCCTATGCCCACATCTTCATTAATATTTAACATACTTTGTCTCTTATTCTGATAGGCAACCCTATCCATTTCTCTATACACTTCAATCTCTTCATTTGTGAGCTTCCTCTTCCATTTATGCTTTTGATGACTACTACTCCCCATGGTGAGACCAAAAAGGTGATGCAAAAATCTTTGATAATAAAGAAATTCCAACAAAAAGGGTAGAAAAAGTAATTTTTTATCTTCTACAACTACAATCTCGTGATATTCTCTACAAAAAACATGGTTCTCAGACTAATGGACCCAAAGAATCAACTTTTGCTTTTGGATGCCAGCAAATCAAATCAGATATTTGAACATATCAGATATCCAAAATCTCCCGCTCAAATTTGGCCTCAATTTTTTTGTTTTCCTCTCTCTCTCTCAAGTATTATTGTTATAATATAAATATTTTAATAAATATTTAATACTAATATTATACTATTTTACAATAGAGAAATAAATAATAATAATATAATACTAATATAAATAATTATATAATACTAATGCTATTATCATTTAATATTAATATTAAAAAAAAATGAAATTTATAATATATAACCTGAAAATCTAAAATCATAAAATTGAAAAAAGCATTGAAATTAAAATGTTGAAATTAGGCCGGAGATATTGCATATTCGATATTATCAGATATGCAAAATTATCAGATATGCAATATTATTTCCGATATCCGATTAGGCTTGGTATTTGCCTTGGGTTTTGAGTTTGCAATGCCAAATGTGGATGGTCAACCCGAAAGACATGTTCACTATATTTCCTTTGATCTCCAGAATTTGACCATGTAGTTGATGACCTTTTCTTCACCCAAAATTGATGAAACAAAAATAGTTTCTTAAAGACATTATCAGCTTTCCATCAATATAATTATTGTCAAATTTCAAGTTCAGTAAGTAATTATTACTTATTTTCTAATTCAATTATCTCTAAAGTCTTAATTGACAAACTGATTGAAAAACAACTATAACTTTCAAACGATTTAACCTTTTTGCAATTTGAAACATGCGTCACATTATATGCTTTTCCTAATATTAGAAAAAAAAATTCAATTTTGTAAAGTTTAGAATTAGTTAATGTGGTCAGACACAAGATTTTTTTAAATTCTGAATAAGTTGTAGCAGAAAATTCATAATTAATTATTTATTTAAGAAACAATTACAGAAAAATATGTGTCACATCCAGACATGAGTCTACTACTTATATCTAAAATCTTGTGAAAATATATCATCATTTGATTATGATTAAGGTGGTCACACATACACATACTTTTTATCTTTTTCTTGAAATTTTTGTACTACTACATTGAAATCTAAAATTTTGAACAATTAGATTTTTTTTTCAGACAAGGGTTAGTAGTTTAGAAACTACTGTATTGTCAGAAAATAGAAGCACTTCCATTTAGGACCAGTTTAGCCCTTCGAGTAAGTTGTCTAGGGTCATGTCAAACACCTTGAATGGGTCTTTGACTTAGATCTAGCTTTTTCCCCCTATTTCGCTTCTCTTTCCACTTATTTCCAGCCTGTTTCTAGCATCTGATCCTGAGAATTGAGATTATTGACCTCAGGGTCAAGGTTGGCCTTCTGGGTCAAGGTCAACCTCGACCCTAACCTAGGTCAGAGTCAACTTCGACCCTGGGTCCATATTTCAAGTTCTAGAAGTTTTCAGATGTTGGGCTTTGGAAGGTTTATTTTCCTACTTCCGGGTTGGCTATTTCAAGATTCAAAACGGTAAAATCTTAAATTATATTTAATCTAGGTCCATTTCTAAGGGTTAAGGTTTAAATAGGAATTTAATTCTCCTATGTAGGCCTCTCTAGAAGTTTGTGCCCTAGACTTGTATAACAAGAAGCCTTCCTCTCTCATTTCAATCCATATCTTTCAACCATCTGCTTTTCATATCTCCATCAAGTATCAAGTGATCAAGCAATCAAGAAAGAAAGCAAGAAGGAGAAGGAAAGCATTCAAGCATTCATTCACCTTCAAGCATTCAAGCATTCAAGATCCAATTCATCAAGGAGATCCATTGGTAGCCATTGAAGAATTCAATCTCTATGGAACCCCTTTGTTGAAGATTTGTCCATCCATTTCCATTCAAGCTTCTTTCCAATCCAAGGTCCATTGAAGATTGGTGTTGAAGATCCAATGCAATTTATTTGAGATATCCTACATACAATTCTAAATTCATTTGGATCATCCATACTTGTGGATTCAAGGATTCGAATCCTCTACAAGGGTTTCAACATAAGCAAGGTGAATTGTTCAATTTACTTTGTTTATTGCTGCAATTTCAATTACATTTCAAGGTTAATTCCAAAACTAGGGTTTGACCAAGGAAAACCCCTCATCCAATAAACAAAACCATTTTTGTTGCAAGTACAGGTGTGGGACATCTAATCACAGATCAGATTTGAGTACTCTTTTCAATGAACTTCTGAAATCCACGAACAGAATTTTCGTTAGAACAGTGCAGGTCAAGGTCAACATAAAGGGGTAAGATTGTGCCCTGGGGTAAGATCTTACCCCTATTTTGGGTCAAGGTTGACCTTTCTCAGAAAGACAAAAGGTTTTTGGGTTTTCTCTGTTTCTGTGTTTCTAGACCAATTTCGGTTGTAGAATTTCTCGAAACTAAGTACAGATACCAAAAAATAGTATTTTCCAGATCTGTCATATTTTGAGGTTAGTACTTATCTTCAATTCAATTAAGATTTATGTATTTCCTTTCCATAATGAAATATAAGGTTTTCTCCTTTCTTCATATACTCCATCAATTGATTCATTTATGTATTGACCATCTTCTTGTGGTTAATCAATTTGGATCTTTCCTTTGGAAATTTGGAGTTAAGAAGAAGATCTTACCTTTCCCAATCCTATACATTACATACACATCATATTCTCATCACACCTCCACTACACACCATATTCTCATCACACCTCCACTAAATCTTACATATTGGTGAACCTGCAATAGACAACTCTTTCTTTTATGGTGTTAGATCTTGCATTTACATTTCATATATAGTAAAAATACAAAAACATTTATATGTTCATGCTTTGTGTTTTCCTAGTTTAGTTCATTTTGCATTTGTATTGGTATATGAGCTTTACCACCTCTAGTCCTACTTATAATATTTTGGTTAGACGAAGTCATAGACTTATGGATGCATTTGATCCCGAGTCTTCCTCTCCTTTTCTTAGGATCTCGAATGACAATTTGATTATTCATGATTCTAATCCTACTATGGAGCATAACTCTTCTCACTCATCTTAGGATGAGGATGATGCTTTAAGAGTTCCTCTGAAACAAGTCCAAAAAATTTCAACTAAACTTGATAAAATGAGAAATTGGCTTACTCAAGAGAACCATAATCAAGATTTTATTCAAGCTATAGATTCTCTTAAGAAAGTCCTTCATGATAGTGATCAAGGTGTTAATCTCTTGCATGGTATTACTCATCTCATGGATTTAAATGTTAAACCTTTAGCTCAAGAAGCTCAAAATTTAGGATTCACTCCTTTTGTTAATAGTGTGGAACCTTCTTTTGTTCCTTGACCTAGCATTCCTACTTATACTCCTCCTTTGGTGACTACATCGGTTCCCTCTCTTCCTATGAGTGTTCCTCCTATGTCTCTACCTACTTCAAAACCTTCTTATCATAACGTTCCTTTTACTTATTCCAATCCTCTTCCAACTGTGGTTCCAAGTGTTCCTTTGGTTGTGTCTTCCATTCCTATTGCTTCATACACTTTACCTAGTGTTTCTAGTGTGTCTATACCTCCTATTTCATCTAATGATTCAAAAAAAATTAGTTTGGCTCAAACTGTGTCCTCTTTACAACAACAACTTGCATCTTTAATTCAATCCAAGTTTACCATTCCTACATGTGACATGGGAAGTCCTTTATCCCTAGACATTATTCGTGCTCATGTTCCTCAACAAGACGATATGCCTCATCTTGAGAATTGTAACAATAAGGGAGACCCTGTTACTCATGTTAAAAAATTTCAAATCCTTTGTAGTGACTATGCTTATGACCATAGGATTTTAGCCAAGTTGTTTGCTAGAACTTTTTGTGATAAGGCCTTGCAATGGTATTGTTCCTTGCCTCCTTACTCTATTGATTCTTTTCCAAAACTTGCTAATGCCTTTATTCAACTATTTCAAAATAACATTGGTCCACAAGTGTCCTTAACTGATTTGATGCATTGTAAATAGAATACTAAAGAAAAATTGACTGAATTTATTGGTATATTTAAACATTTGCATGCTCAGATTTCTTATCTTGTTCCTGATATTGATATTCAATGTATGTTTATTTCAAATTTACAAAAGGATATTAGAGATAAGATTTTGCTTACTGAATTTACCTCTTTTCAATAACTTTCTGTAGCGCTTCATCATTATCAATTACAAGTGAGTCAATTTTAGAGCAACGCTCCAATGGCTCCTATCCCAGTTGATAAGAGTGATTCTTCTCCTAATCCAAATGAGTTTCAAAAAACTATGTCAAGATAAACAAACAAGAAAATGCAGTTGTTGATCAAGTTGTTGTTACATCCAATAATGCTACTTCTTCATCCACTTCTTTTCACCTGAATCGTACGTTTACTCCTCTTTCTGAATCTTTGCATTCTATTATGAATAAATTGTTGAATGCTAATATGATTACTTTACCTCCTATTCGACCTCTTTTAGCTGCTACGTTGGCATCCAAATCCTTTGATTCCAAAGATTTTTGTCAATACCATCGTTAGAATGGCCATGATGTTGAGAAGTTTTTTCTTTAAAGCATAAGGTTCAAGACTTAATTGATTCTAATGCCTTATCTGTTGATAATTTTGATGGTAGTGGGAACAAATCTATCTCTCTTCCTAATCAAAATCTCCAAATATATAAGAATTCTTTGCCTACACATGATACTAATACCATTGTCCAGCCATCTTTTGTGGATATTGTTTATGATTCAAAGATGAATGATCTTAATCACATTGTTAACTATGTGGAGCATGTTGTTTTGTCTCAATCTGTATCTCCACCCCAGCATCAATCTCAAACTCAACTTCAAGTTCCACCTCAACCTAAGCCTAAACCTCAACCTCAACCTAAACCTAAAAAATAACCTAAGAATAAAAGACCTTGGGAACTCTTGATTACCTTTGATGATTCTGAGACTATTAAAGCTCCCGATGGTCCCCTTTACATCTATGCTAGGATTTCTAAGATACCTATGCATAGTTGTCTTGTTGATCCTACATCCTTAGTCAATGTTATTACTGAAGAAAATCTTTTTTGTGAAAAACTTACAACGTGATTCTTATGATACATTGGATGTGTGGATTTAAACTTGTAATAGTTTTCTTTATCCATCATTTGGTTCTATTAACTTACCTATTGAACTTTGTGGTAAAGTTGTGGATACTACATTTGTTTTTGTTCCTACTTCTGATCAGTTCCAAGTTAAGCTTGGTTTTCCTTGGTTGAATGCTATGCATGCTATTTCTTATCCTATCCATAAGTGTCTTAAATTCATTCATGGAGAAGAAGTGAAGATGCTTAATCATAGTTTATATTAACCTTCTAGGCCCAAGGATTGTTCTACGCTTGACTTCTTTTGGCCTTCATTACCTAATTCATGTCCTTCTCGACTTGATAATATTTTTCGGTCATATCAAGCCTATAAGCATTGCAAGATTCTTGATTTAAGCATGCCTCAGATGGCTCTTAATCATGGTCTTTTTCCTATGCCTTCCATACCTCCTTTGTCCATGGCTTCTAGTTATGTTAATCAAGCTCGTAGTGTTACTTTTTAGCCTACTGAGAACTCCATTGATCATCCTATAGAACCTGTGAAGGAACCGATTGTTGTCCCTCCTAGTTCTCAACATATTTCAAACAAGACAAAACGTAATCGATCTGCTAATGAACGTCGTAAGAAGCATCAAGCTCAAGCTAAGGCATGTGCCTCTATTATTCAAAGTTCTTTACCTTCTATTGACTAGCCTATGCATGATGTGTTAGAACAAGTTAATACTAATAATGATGTTAAGATGCATGATTATAATGATTCTATTTGTATCTTAGATCCTATTTTGATTAATCTGGATGAAGAAGATACTCTTGATGATACTAATGATATTAATGATGAATATGAAACTATTGACATTGATATTGATTTACCTAATATGCTTTCATCACAATTGATAATTACACCTAGTATTGAACATTATGATTCTCAAGAGGATCCTTGTTTGGAACTGGCTATTATTCCTACTGCATTGGATATAGTCCCTCTTACAAGTTTCCCACCTTCCCAAAATGATATAGAATGAGATGGGAAGAGTGGGTGACACACTTGATTGGCTTGTCCTTCATGGTATCTTTATGTGTGTTTTCATGTTGTACTTTGCTTCTCCCGTAACATGTTTGCTAAATGTTTGTTAGATTCTTTTATACGACCCTTGTTACTTTGTTGGTGCAAGGTGATAAAGGAATCAAACTTGTTGTACAATTCCTCTATATGTATCTATATTATTCCATATGTTGTTTTCATGCTATGTTGTACATGTGCTATTATTCGTAAATGTTTCCTTGTGTAGTCCGCTTGGATTTGCGATTTGATAGTATAGATTATTTTTGGTCTCCATGTTGTGGTCTAAAAAGACTCTTCTTCATAACTCTTATGTGTTCTTTCCTCCATTGTGATTGTAGTTCTACTTTCTTTGGGGAATGATGTCAATTCATTTTCAATAATATCATATATATATTATCTTATGATCATACTAACTCCACGACAGGTAGATCCCTTCTTTGTTCTCTGTATGTTTATATGGTATTTCCCTTGATTTGTCTTCGCTTGGGGGAATTTTGTAGTGGAAACGTAATCAGTGGATTTGTTTATGTTTCCATTCAAGCCATTGCTCCTATTAAATGTTAGCAATAACTTTAACATGGGGGCATATGCTCTGCTCACTTTTTGCACACACGTACTTTAAATACATATATTTTTCAAGGCACTTTTCTCCCTTTATGGATTAGTGACTAATCCTTAAAGCATGGATTTTTATCTTATAGGATCTCTTGATCCCTCCAATTTAAAATTTTCAAAATTTTGATCCCTTAAAGTCGAAGGTGTCCTTAAGATTGGATCTCTTTTGTTTTTGGCTTTTCTCTTTTGTCATAGACTATTCCTAAGGGTTAATCCTTGATGGGTTGACTAGTGAGTAGCCACATTCACTAGGTGGTTCAATTCCATCTTTCCAGTTGCATTGTTTCCTTGTGTGGTTCACAATGGGACATAAGTTCTCATTAGGCAAGCTAATCACACCCTCTTCTCTCTCTTTTCTAGAGATGTCTCTTTCATTGTAATCTTGGACTTGACGAAGACTTGAGTCCATGGGGGCTTGAGGATTCCTTTGTCCCTTTGATTTCAATAAGATTATCTTTTTTGTTGTGATCTACTTTACCAAGAGTTTGCATTGAGTCCATACTATTGCTAAAGTGGGGGCTAAATTTATCTTTGGAAAATAGAAGCACTTCCATTTAGGACCGGTCAGTTTAGCCCTCCAAGTAAGTGGTCTAGGGTCATGTCAAATGCCTTGAATGAGTCTTTGACATAGATTTGGCTTTTTCCCCTTGTTCTGCTTCTCTTTCCACCTATTTCTAGCCTATTTCTAGCACCTGATCCTGAGAATTGAGATTCTTGACCTTAGGGTCAAGGTTGGCCTTCTGGGTCAAGGTCAACCTTGACCTTGACCTAGGTCAGAGTCAACCTCGACCCTGGGTCCATATTTCATATTCCAGAAGTTTTCAAATGTCAAGCTTCGGAAGGTTTATTTTCCTGCTTCTAAGTCGGCTATTTCAAGATTCGAAACAGTAAAATCTTAAATTATATTTAATCTAGGTCCATTTCCAGGGGTTAAGGTTTAAATGGGAATTTAATTCTCCTATGTAGGCCTCTCTAGAAGTTTGTGCCCTAGACTTGTATAAAAGGAAGTCTTCCTCTCTCATTTCAATCCATATCTTTGAACCATCTCTTTTTCATATCTCCATCAAGTATCAAGTGATCAAGAAATCAAGAAAGCAAGAAAGAAGGAGAAGGAAAGCATTCAAGCATTCATTCATCTTCAAGCATTCAAGCATTCAAGATCCAATTCATCAAGGAGATCCATTGGTAGCCATTGAAGAATTCAATCTCTATGAAGCCCCTTTGTTGAAGATTTCTCCATCCATTTCCATTCAAGCTTCTTTCCAATCCAAGATCCATTCAAGATTGGTGTTGAAGATCTAATGCAATTGATTTGAGACATCCTACATACAATTCTACATTCATTTGGAGCATCCATACTTGTAGATTCAAGGATTCAAATCCTCCACAAGGGTTTCAACATAAGCAAGGTGAATTATTCCATTTACTTTGTTTATTGCTGCAATTTCAATTACATTTCAAGGTTAATTCAAAAATTAGGGTTTGACCAAGTAAAACCCCTCATCCAACAAACAAAACCATTTTTCTTGTAGGTACAGGTGTGGGACAATGAATCATAGATCAGATCTCAGTACCCTTTTCAGTGAACTTCCAAGATCCGCGAACAGAATTTCCATCAGAACAATGCAAGTCAAGGTTGACATAAAGGGGTAAGATTGTGCCCTGGGGTAAGATCTTACCCCTATTTTGGGTCAAGGTCAACCTTTCTCAGAAAGACAGAAGGTTTCTAGGTTTTCTCTTTTTTTTGTGTTTCCAGGCCAGATCCGGTTGCAGAATTTCCCGAAACTGAGTACAAACACCAGAAAATAGTATTTTCCAGATCCGTCATATTTTGAGGTTGGTACTTATCTTCAATTTAATTAAGATTTATGTATTTCCATTCCATAATGGAATATAAGGTTTTCTCATTTCTTCATATACTCCATCAATTGATTCATTTATGTATTGACCATCTTCTTATGGTTAATCAATTTGGATCTTTCCTTTGGGAATTTGGAGTTAAGAAGAAGATCTTGCCTTTCCCAATCCTATACATTACATACACATCACATTCTCATCACACCTCAACTACACACCATATTTTTATATCTTACAACTACATTCAATTTCGTATAGATTATGTTCTTACAACTTTATCACATAAGGTTGATAAGATGTTCAAATTTTTACGACAAGTTGACCAACCCTGATTTTTTTTATTTTTCATTGCCACTTATGGCCATAGCTTGGTATACCATGATCCTGCACATACCCTTTATTATAATATCATGTATGTGTTTTTCTCTCTACTTCATTATTCACATTTTTATGTTCATGTGATTTCAACCAATTATCACCTTATTCTGTGAAGATGAATTTAGCATCCCATGGTTATGTTCGAGGTGTTACAACATTTATCTTACACATGCCATTGACCACTTACTATAGTAATCTGCATTAAGATCACCTATGCAATCCCAAGGAAAAAGTGTCATAAATCACATGCTAGTTTATCTCCACTTTACAATTAGCAAGGATGGATCATTCATCTCGGGCAAGAAATCTTTTCTACTTTGTTGCTTTACAAATTTTGTATGTGTCTGGTTGTAATAGGATATTTTTTCCTATTTGTAGGTACTTTGTCCTCAATAATTTTTAGAAATTTGCATATAATTTTGTTCTAGCAATAGATGTTTTTACTCAAAAAATAATAGCAAACTGGAAAAGGTACGTAAAATATTGAAGAATCATTCTAGGTTTGTGTTTAAAATCATAGGTGTTCCTAGTCTTCACTCATACAAACATCACCTAGTGGTGGTAAGATATAAATGGAATAATTATGCTTATGCAATATGAGTTCTTGCAAGCCACTATTCATGAAACATGTCATGAAAATTCACATAATATTAATATACAAAATTTTAAAAATACTCTATAAATGAGATACTTTTGAATTATGATTTAAACTCATAGTTTTTGATAAAGAAAAGTAGCAAAAGGGTGATGGCCCATGGAACAAACGACTAGGAGCACATTAATAGCACATTAATAGCACTAGTCTAAGAGCAGATAATCAGTAGAAAAATATTGTCCAGTCTGCCTCTATCAAAGAAAAACTTAAAGATCATCCTGGGACAAGACCCCACAAAAGCTACAAGCTTTAACCAAAAACAAAAACAAAGGACCAGAGTGAGCCCTTTAAAATTGTCAGCAATCACTCGATCACATGAAGGAAAGAAACTGAAAGAAACAGGAAGGAAAGAAACTTTCATTATCATAAAACCAAGGAAGCAAGATTAGGCTGCAAATAGCCTATCCATCTTTCTCCATAAAAAATGAAGGTCTAGAAACTACTACACCTCCAGCCCAGCCCAACGTTGTCCAAGATATTCCAACCTGCTGCAAACTCCTTGTCCATCTCAATAGAAAAAGGATCCACCTCTATAGGAGCAGAGAGGAATAAGAACAAGATATCAAGGTTGAAGCTGAAACATCTCCTTTCATTAGTACTACCACAAGAGGTAGCCCAGAAAAACTCCACCTCAATAGGAGTCTCCTCCACCTCCAAGTTCACAAACACAATCTCCACCTCAATAGGAGACTGCTCCACCTCCATAGAAGGCTTCCACCACTCCTTCGCAAGAAGAGCACCCACACTCAACATCTCTTCCAGCACCAAAAGCATTTCCCCAGCTTTAAACTGGCAACCCAAAACAATCCCCTTGGCCCATTTAAGACAAGGGTCATCCTCCATCCTGATCCACAACACCTTCAAGTTATTCAAAGAAGGAAAAAACCAAATGCCACTATTCGCCTCCTCCCAACAGCCACTATCCACCTCAATAGGATGGGCTTCCTCCTCAATAGGATCTTCTCCCTCTATAAGATTCAGGGAAGAGGAAAGCATCAGCAGAGAAGGAATCTTCCACCAATAAACCGCGAGAAGAAAACCCACCTCAATAGGGATGAACTCCCCCTCAATAGGAGAAAAGAAAAGTGGAAAAGGAACAGAAAAGGAATAGTCCCTACACCAAATAAAGACATAGGCCAAAGGAGGGACAAAAATGACCACAACTGGAACTAGAAAAGAAGGGGAAGAGACAAGCTCAGCAAAGCAGAAGACAAGCCTTCTGGCAGAAGCATCCTCAAACCCCCAACAAAGCATTTCAAAGAAAGAAAACCAAAGAGGCTCTCCCACATGAGAGCTACTCCCTCTACCACAAAACAGGTAGAAAAAACAAAACGGATCTTGTTTCCCCACCTCCTTAGGCTTTGGAAGAAATGGGAAGCACACCAAGGACTGGCCTCCAACAACATTGTAAAAAACATGCAGAGATCCCCCATAGGACATATCTCCACCATCAACCACATTGGGGGCACCCATGGTCTCGACCTCCTCTTCCTTTCTCCCAAACAACAGAGCCCAAACACTCCAGCCGCAGAAGCTAAGGTAATACAAGCAACGCCTATGATAAGACCCTCCCAAACACACCTAGCGCAACAACAAAATCTGCCCAAAGGAGGTTTTGAGATTGGTAGCAGCATCAACCTTCCCTCCATCGTCATTGCTACCTCCTTCCCCTCCTCTACATCCTCCCCTTCTCCATTTTCACTACAAACCCTAGCCCCTCCTCCGCGCACGCTTCTCCCATTCCTGCTCATCCCGCTTATTTTGATTTTAAATTGTTAGTACTATAGTGGTGACCTGATTAGACATTAGCTATATTTTTGTAGGATTTTATATTTTTTTCTTGATCTTTGATTTCTTTAATAATGTCGACCAACAAGATAACAATTTTACAAAACTTTTTATTAATCAAAGTACACAATTTTAAATAACAATAATCATACATTATTTATGAGGGTAGATCTAACTTTATGTGAGAAAAATAACCAGTTGCAAACATTTATTATAGTAGAAATCTAATCAAAAAATAAACAATTACAATACCAATTTCATTCTATGTAATTACAATAGACATGTTAACCAAAATAATAAGTGGGATGTCACTTGTAGCAGTTGTAAGAGATCATTTTTTTCTTGTTCTATTTGAGAGTATCCATTTACCCAAATTTCATGTGCTCACATTTCTACTTCTCGTAAGCGAGCCCAGGCTTGCTCAAGGTGATTAACATCTCCTTTACTCAGTTCTTCAAAATTCTAAATACTGTTATTCATAAGTTGAACTAATTTATAATCTCTTCCCAAGCCAAACACGAACCTTTAACATGTAAAGACAACCTGCTACATAGCTTTGACAATGTTTGCAGATACCTTAAGGCCTCGTTTGGTTGTGGGAATTGACTTGGAATTGGCATAAGCTAATTATGAATTTGTCAAATCCTCAATGTGGTAGTGCAAAATGAAATTGGAAGAGGGAGATGTATATGCTCATTTTGACCCAAAATCAGCATATACATCTTCCACTTGAAAAGGTGGAATTGGAATTTGAGGGCCAAATTCCCATTTTTTCAATCCCCATTTTGAAACCATTTCGGGTCTGCGTGCAAACAAATTTAACATTTGGGGTCCATGTGCAAATAAATTTAAAAAATTCATATCATTTTCCTCTAATGTTGTGTTGTGTTCGAACAACTGTGGGTTTCCTTCGAGGCCAGAGTAAGCAGAGTCATTGGCTTCTTTGTAGAGTCCAAAGCTGAAAGAGAAAAAATGAGAGTACCAAACGAAAGCTCTTCCAAAGAATAAAATATTAGGCCTGCCTCAAGCTTAAAACAAATAAAGGAATTAGCAAACAAAAATAAAAGTATGGAGAAAGGCCTTCCATGAAGCTTCCTTGATGGAAAACCCCATGAGACTAACTCTAACTTTTTCCAAAATTGGTTGATTCTTCCCACGTTCTAGGAAAGACCCAACAATCAATCAAAGCCCTTTATAACCACGAATTGTAAGAGATATCAGACACCATTGTGGAATACATTTGTTGAATTTCATATTGTTCTCTCAAAGTTCAATTGTTTTATAATTCAATTTCAATTTTTTTCACAGAGTTCTAAAAAATGGTGTCTGGTAAGAAGCCTTGCATCTTTTTATGCTTTTCTCATATCCATATTCTGTGACCGTACTGTTTCTCGAGCCCTAAGTTAGGTTCTGCAATTCTACTCTTCTTTTATTAATGATTTTGTAGTTGAGATTACCAAAACAGGGTTTTTTGGACATTTGATTGCGAAAGACTTAGAGATCATGCCAGATGGAGGATGCCCAACTTCTAAATCTGTAAAAAATGAGGTGGGTAGTCTCTCTGAGAATGAAAAATAGCTGGAGAATGTAAAAAAGTGGGATCTTGCTAGAATTTTCTCTGGTTTGGACAGAAACAAGATGGCATGGTGAGCGCAGATGATTTACAAGGTTTGATGGAGAAGTTTGGGCTCCATTACTGCTGTGATGAAAATATGAGAATTTTGATGAATATTCCAAAACATATGAACTTTGATGAATTTTGCAGAGCTTGCCCGAGTCTTTTAGAAGAGGCTCAATCTTCTAAAGAAGGGGAATTGAGGGAAGCATTTTGTGTTTTTCACAAAGATGGTGATGGTTTCATTAACCCATCTAAGCTTCAACAAGTCCTACTTAGCCTGGGTTTCAGAGAAGCACATGATTTGGAGAATTGTGAAGCCATGTGATAACAAGATTTGATAAAAATTCTAATGGTAGAATCGGCTTTTTTGAATTTGAGAACATGTTGTTGATGTTTGATTTGTACATTGCTCCAACACCTACTTTTTTGCTTGACATAATATTATTGTTATAGTCAAAGCATGTGTTGTAATGGCAAAGCATGTAATATATCTATACCCGATGATTGTATATTGTTTGTGATTGGCATTATTCTGTTCCATTTTATATTATGATTTTCTATATAAAATTAAATAAAATAAAAATAAATTATTAAATTCAAAAATATTAAAACAATTTAAAAATTAATAAAAAAATCATATTCAAATTCCAATTCCAATTTCAAAATGTGGAACCAAATGGAGGAAATGCATCTTCTCACTCATATTCCGAGTCAACCAAATGGTCCAAACTATATTCCGAAAATGAAAAATCGGAATATCAAATTCATGATTTGACCATTTCCAACATTTGATCAAATATAGCATTTTCTAATTCCCAGAACCAAACAAGGCCTAACTTATTCTGAGTTTTCGGGACGAGGGGATGAAGGACCTTTTAAAGTTTTTAAATTTTCAAATTATTTTTTAGGACGATTTGGAAAATAGGAAAATTTCTAAATATATAGAAAAATTTCTTATTATATTTATGTGATAACATGGATATTTGATGAAGTATGTATATATACATCATTGAATCTTAATATATAATACTTGTGTTACATTGAGAGTTTATATAAGAATCAAAGTTAAACAAATTAACAAAACTCAAACCTTGTTCTTATTAGTTATTATAAATTGTGAAAACCTAACTTGCATATCCACCCACCTTGCTCATTGACACTTCTCATCAGTGATACAGTTTGTATCCAATTTGCAGTTTATAGACTGACTTCAATTCTTAAAATCTTACCAGATATTCTCATTAATCCCATTATAAATATGTGAAGGGTAGAAATCAGTTTCAATGCTCATTCATATTTGTTGCACCTTTTGAGGCTAGCTAAGGCACAATTCTTATAAGGTGTCACTAATATCTCCTAAAAGCTAGTCACTTGTGCAAGGGTCCTTTGTAATCAGAAGTTGTCTACAATTCTCCGTAAGATCAGAGCTACACTTTTACTCTATTAATTTTTAAAATCGTAAACTTCCTGTACTAGTTAAATGATATGAAAGACCATATTTCATGTTGTAGTTAGAACTAACATATGAATGAGTGTATGAAATTTATCAAAACACTTATTCACTATTGTTGAGGTGTGAGAGCCCACAAAAGAAATGTAAAAATGGTTTTTTTAAAAGCACTTGAAGCATTTTTTTATGTGTTGTGCGGTCCCCAAATCGGTTAGAGAATGTCACAGACGGTCTTTATCCAACCCAAGATTGGGAGGACATCTCCTCTGAGAACTGCTGCTGCCAGCATTTACAGGATGTTTCCTGCTATTCTCCAAATTTTGAGGATGGCTAGCCATCCCCGTTCTCAAGATGTCCTAAAAAGACTCACATTAATTAACAATTTCCACTTACAATGGTGTATACCACCTATACAAATGGTAAATCCCTGAATAATAGATGTGAATGAAGTTGTATGGAGCTGCTAAGGGTCACACCCCCTGTAAAATCATCCCAAATTGATCAATACTGCTTGCACAGCTAAATATTGGTGGCTTGGTCTAGTATAGTGTCAACAATAAGGCGTGAACTACAGATATTTTAGTCCTTTATCAACGAAATTTCAAGTTATACTCTTGTTGTTTCGAATTGCTACGAGAAAAGAGTTGTATTACCCAGCTTCTTTGAGAATGAGTACATAAACTGGTTTGATCCTCATTTTTAAGTTCTATTTTATACAAACATGTCCGTTTCCAAGGTTATTCAATCTCATTTGCATTTGAACATCTCAAGATTAGTGCCCTTTCTCTTTTTCCTTCGACCTTCCAACAAATTTCTCAGTTCCAAAGCTTTTCCTTTGAACCTGAACAAAAGCAAGAATAAGCTTTTCCTTTAAGCCCGAACGAAAGCAAGAATAAATTTGTACATGTCACTGATAGCATTCATAGAATCTGCAACTTTGCCTTTGGCTATCTTATTGTCTTTTTTCAACAACATTACCTGCTCCCACTCCCCTGTTTTATCTAAGGCGACATCCGTGATAACTTTTGCTACAGAATAACACTTATCGAACTGATAATAATTGTGACGGTAGCCAATGATCTAGTAGTTATGTCCAAGAACTCTTTTATATAGTTGAAGCTAGATTAAGATTACGATTTTGAGCATAAGTCCGAGCTGTCTTTCCCAAGTGTTATATTGTTCCTTGGCACAAGTGAGCCATCAATCTGAGCAGCAGAGGAAAACCTACTTCAACCCTCCATATAGCAGTAGTATAGCAATTTTTTTTGGTATCCTTGGACAATCATCCGGATTCCAATGTGTGTGCGCAAGTTACGAATGTAGGGCATCGTGGAAGAAAATCTTCTTCGAAGGTGCATCCTTAGTATTATAGAGTGCCATGAGGCCACATTTCTGTGAGGCATTTTGTCAAACAGTCGTGTGTTCCTCTTTGATGTTTCAACATTTTGCGTGTACGTCAACAATACTGTAACCATTTCATACACTGAAACCAGCGTTCTTTAACGCAATTTGTCCCACGTCCTGTTTTAATTATGCTTTTAAACTCATGTTCGCCAGAGCCTTTGTAAACATAAAAATGATCAACAGATGAATGGTAATATTTCATTCCAAAGCTGTACGACCACATAAGAATCATATATGCTTAATCAAACCCTCGAACGCATCTGCCTCTAAAACACTAGTTGACTTCTTGTTTTACGATACATTATTGATCTCAACTGAAACTTTTATGTTTGGATTAAAGGCTAGGTAGATTTGCTAATTGTACTTGATTAGAACAACAGGAACAGACAGAATTACACATTAGCATTTAATTTTATCCTCTCCTCAGCATGTATCAAAAGGTCACGACCAATATTCCTTATACTTCCAAGTATGCCCTTTCTTAAGGGGTTTAGCAAGCCGATCTTTCAAAAATTGAATCTCTTTCGCACCTAGCATCATTTTTTCAAAATATTTCTTTGTAGTCAATATGATTTTGCAATGAGAAAAAGCAGTTTATATTAATATTTATAGAAAAACCTTTACAAAAATAATGAAATTACAGAGAGAGGGAAAACCACCAGGCTGCCAGAATTAGTTATATAATACTATTACTGCTGTAACACCATTTACAATTCCCTCTAAACATGAAAATATTATCCCTTATGAACCAGAAATTTCAATCGATTTGACGTTTGGCTTCGGGTCCGGTTGCTTTGGCACTGTCACCGTCAGCACTCCATTTTCCATTGCAGCTCTCACTTCCTCCACCTTTGCATTTTCCGGCAAACGGAATCGCCGCAGGAATTTGCCGTGCGAGCGTTCCACTCGGTGATATTTCTCGCTCTTTTGCTCCTCTTCTTTATTCCGCTCCCCGCTTATCTGCAGGATCCGTCCGTCTTCCACTTCTATTTTCACCTCTTCTTTCTTCAGTCCTGACAAATAGCAACACATTTGAACATTATCAGCTCTATACTTCAAAATTTCAAAAATTGCAAAGACAACAGCCAAAATCTCAGGCAAAAGACATGAACTTGGAGAGGAGGAAAATAAGATTAGTTACCTGGTAGATCGGCTTTGAAAATATGAGCATCAGCAGTCTCTTTCCAGTCGATTTGTGTATTGGCAAGAGTAGCTGCATCCCTCGCAAATCCTGTGGAAGGAACCATATCCCTCGTAAAGGAGGAATTAAAAGCTCCCAGGGGATCCCACAAATCAAGAGAAAATGGATCAAATGCGTTCGATTTATTGCCGAAGAAGCTGGGAATCAGAGACATCCTAACTCTTTTCTGGAACAGGTAGAAATTGTAGATTAGATAGTGTCTTTTGCAAACTCTGCAAATCGCCTTTCGTTTATGCTGAAGTAAGTATTGCAGAGGAATAATTTATACTACAAGGGGTAAATGTCTAGAATTTTCCAGAAAACACTGGCAGTTTCTTTTCGCTCACTGGACCGTTCGAGTTCTTTCCACAACAGTCTTCGATGAAGGGGGTAGTGGAAATGCATACAACTTGGGGCCATACCTTACAAACTTGATCAAGATGTACGAATAAGATATTTTGGATACGGATAAACTTTTGGAAAGTTATTTTTGAAATAAGGTCTGTTTGGTGTATAGAGTTTGAATTGGTTTCATTAATAGTTTGATCAAGCTTTTTATACCAGCTTCGTACAATTATACAATTATGTAATGATAACATTTTGTGGTTTCTAGACTTTTGTATTGGTGATATTTATAAGAATTGTTTCTCATGGTAATATTTTGTGGTTTCTATGTTTTGTAATGTTTCTAGAATTCTATAATGGTAGTATTTGGAAGTGCAGTTTTTGTTTTGAACTGTGTGAGATTCTTTTGCGTCCCACACATTTGAATTTGGAAACAACACTTTGAATTTTAGCATGGACTATAATAATTTTGTTGTTTATATGTTTCTAAACCTATTGTTTCTGATGATAACAATATTTGTGTGTATTTTTTTTTTCATTTTTGTAGTGTTAAAGTAAACAGTGAAGGAAGATTTAGTCTTGCACGTGATGCAGGAGGTGTTCCAAAACTGCAACATGACATCGACACTTGCAAGCTATGATGATGGGAAAACTGTGTTCAAGTTTCCAAGGTCAGAGAAGTTAAAAATCCTCAAAATTAATCGGGCAAACTATTTGACATCACCAAAAGCGTGACTTTTTATAAAATTCTTTGCCTCCTCAAAATGAGGGTAAGGAACAAACGTGCCTCTCTCTCTCTCTCTCTCTCTCTCTCTCTCTCTCTCTCTCTCTCTCTCTCTCTAGTATATCTAGGTTTCAGCACCAACCAAGAAAAACTTATCTTCTCCTATCTCGACTGATTTCTACACTCGCCCATCTGTTGCATCCTCCATTATCCTACCTTCCTATTCAGATCAGACTTTATGATCCATTATTAGAGATTTTTAAAAAATAGAAAATTAAATTGTTAAAATTCTTGGTATTAATTAGATAACTTATGAAATTTTTTTTGAAGTTTTTCATTATAAGTCATTATTTTAGAAAGAATAGGAAAATGAATTCAAGATTCTAATCTAACACCAATGGCTCAATGGTGGATATAGAGATCTTTGTAAATTAATGATAGTGAGGAAAATACAGAACTGAGGACAACGGAAAAGATGAGAAAGAAACTTCAAAGGGTGGTTGTCGAGCATACAAGGAAGCTAAAAAATTCCAGGTTCTTTCTATGTATGTTTATTTTTACATCATCCTTGAGAATAGTAGATTCCATGAAAAGATTGGGTTTGAACATAGTTTTTATGTATGCATAATGAAAGGAGAAATGTGTTTTCATTGTTCCCGATGTGATTGTATTTTTTTTAAATGTTTTTGTTTGGACTCTATCTGTCCTCTATTCAGACTTTGGCTTAAGAAAACCTATAATCGCCTTGATTGCCCTTGTTTTGAATTGCATGTATTTTTCATTTGTAGTTTGGACACTCAAATTAATGAAATTTGACCCAGTGCAAGCTATAGAAGGACATTTGACGGTGCACCATCTAGGGTCTTTGAGTGTTCTCTTTCCAAATTTCTAGTTGTATATTACACTAAGTGACACCAATCATTCTTTAAAAAAAGCCACCAAATCTTCTCAAGTCTCTACGTGTGTGTTACATGTAGCTTGTGGAATACTCAATTCCTTGAGCATGTTGAGCTCCTTGTCTTTTGTATAACTGCCAAACATAAAAGTAATGTCGCTAAGAAAGATTGGAGATGTTGAGCTTATGATGTGTAGGATGTCTTTAGCTGAACAAGTTTACAAGTTTTGATAAATGACTGTAATACCATTTTTAATCAGCTATTAAAATTAAAGCCATTGAAATGGGCTCACTCTCCTAGAAATTAATCATGAACAGTTCATGTAAGATATGAGTGTAATGTTGTCTAATATTTTTCACTTTGGCATTGTTATCATGGTGGTTTTTTCCTCAATAGGACATGTACTATGTTAAAAATTTCATGGCATTTTCTTGGTTTTGTAATTTCACAAAATTTTATGTAATAGAGTTGATCACCAAGGTGTCAACATTTACCCGTGGCTATCCAGCAAACTAAACCTCATGATACATAAAAATAGTTTGGAAATAAAACTAAGTATGCCCTTAGTAAGCCATGTCATGCTTTTTACACATTTTGCATTTATCTATGGTTCAGTTTTGAAACTGTTTTGTTAGGCATACCTTTATTGTCACTTTTTTAAACGCTAAATTTTTCATTGTCATCATTTACCACACATCCTTTCATGTTCAATTTGGACTTTGTGGCTATTTGTATGGGTTAAGAAATATGCATATAACTATTTTGTTATTATACATGTAATTAAAGAGACGTCATAAAAATGCATAGAACTTTTTGCAAAATTATGGGTAAACTGTCATTATTATAGTATCATGTATGTGTTCTTTTCTTTACTTCATTATTCACATTTTTATGTTCATAAGATTTCAACCAATTATCATCCTTATTCTGTGAAGATGAAATTAGCATCCCATGGTTCTGCTGAAGGTGTTACTGCATTGATCTTACACATGCCATTGACCACTTACAGTATTAATCTGCATTAAGATCACCTATGCAATCCAAAGGAAAAAGTGTCATAAATCACATGCTAGTATTCTTACAACTTGTAGGTACTCTGTCCTCAACAATTTTTAGAATTTTGCATATAATTTTGTTCTAGCAGTAGATATTTTTACTCAAAAAATAATAGCTAATTGGAAAAGGTATGTAAAATGTTAAAGATTCATTCTAGGTCTGTGTTTAAAAGCATAGGTGTTCCCACTCTTCACTCATACAAACATCACCTAGTTGCGGTAAGATATAAATGGAATAGTTGTACTATTCATGAAACATGTCATGAGAATTCAGATAATATTAGTATACAGAGTTCTCAAAATACTGTATAAATGACACACCTCTGAATTATCATTTAAACTCATAGTTGGTACTATAGTGGTGATCTGATTAGAAAGTAGCTATATTTGTTTTAGGATTTTATAATTTTTTCTTGATTTTTAATTGATTGTTCTTATAATGTTGACCACCAAGATAACAAACACCAAGATAACAATCTTGCAAAACTTATTATAAATCACAATACACAACTGTAAACAACATGAATCATACGTTATTTATGAGGGTAGATCTGATTTTATGTGAGCAAAATAAAAAGTTGCAAACATCTACTATAGCAGAAATCCGATCAAAAAATAAACAATTACAATACCAATTTCATTCTATGTAAAATACAGCAGGCATGTTAACCAAAATAATAAGTGAGATGTCATTTGTAGCAACTGTAAGAGACCCTTTTTTTCCTTGTTCTATTTGAGAGTATCTGTTTACCCGAATTTTGTGTGCTTGCATTTCTACTTCTCGTAAGCGAGCTCGGGCTTGCTCAAGCTGATTAGTAGCTCCTTTACATAATTCTTCATAATTCTGAATAGTACTCAATATTTTATGTTTACGGTTATCTAATAAATTACTTAATGAAAGTAGATTATCTATTCGTAAGTTGAACAAATTTATAATCTCTTCCCATATTGAACACGAACCTCTAACATGTAAGGATAACCTTCTACATAGCTTTGACAATGTTTATAGATACATAGCTTGACAATGTTTGCAGATTCCCTAACTTATTCTTAGTTTTCGGGCTGAGGAACCTTTTAAAGTGTTTGAATTTTCAAGTCATTTTTTAGGACGATTAGAGAAATAGGAAAATTTCAGATATTATATAATAACATGGATAATTGAATAAGTATGTATATATACATTATTGAATTTTAATATATAATATTTATGTTAAATTGAGAGTTCACATAAGAATCAAAGTCAAACAAATTAAAAAAATTTAATCTTATTCTTATTATTAATTGTGAGAACCTAACTTGCATATCCAACCACCTTGCTCATTGACACTTCTCATCGACTGGCTTCAATTCTTAAAATATTACTAGATATTCTCATCAATCTCATTATAAATATGTGAAGGATAGAAATCAGTTTCAATGATCATTTCATGTATGTTTCAACTTTTGAGGCTTGTTAAGGCACAATTCATATAAGGCATCACTAATATCTCCTAAAAGCTAGTCACTTGTATTAGGGTCCTTTGTAAAGAGAAGTTGTCTTTAATTCTCTGTAAGATCAGAGCTACACTTTTACTCTTTATTAATCTTTGAAATCATAAATTTACTATAGAAGTTAAATCGTATGAAATACCATATTTCATGTTGTAGTTAGAACTAACATATAAATAAGTATATGAAATTTATCCAACATTTATAGGCTATTGTTGAGGTGTGAGAGCCCACAGAAAGAAATGTAAAAATGGGTTTTTTAGAGCATTTGATATTTTTTTAAAAAATATCATAGACAGTCTTACCCATCCCAAGATTGGGAGGACATCTCCTCTGAGAATTGTTGTTGCCAGTATTTGCAGGAGGGCTAGCCATCCCCTATTCTCAAGATGTCCCAAAAACAAAGACAAACCAAAAAGGGCAGGGATGTGTCCCTGAGTTTCATGCTAATTCCAGCTCACATTAATTAACAATTTCCACTTACAATGGTCTATATCACCTATACAAAAGGTAGAACCTTGAATAATAGATGTAATGAAGTTGTATGGAGCTGCTAAGGGTGACACCCCCTGTAAAATCGTCCCAAAATTGATCAATATTGCTTGCACAATTAAATATTGGTGGCTCAGTCTAGTATAGTGTCAACAAAAGGGTGTGAACTATGGATATCTTAGTCCTTTAACATAGTAGTTGATCAATTGAGTATTCAACAAAAAATAATCATGCACTTGTGATCGCTTTCAAGTTATACACGTGTTTTTTCAATTTTCTACGAGAAAAGAGTTGTATTACCTAGCTTCTTTGAGAATCAGTACATAAATTTGTTGGATCCACATTTTTTTAAGTTCTATTTCATACGAATATATTAACATCTCAAAATTAGTGTCATACGTCTTTAGTTCACACTAGATAATGTTATAGGAAAGGGAACAACCTTTTATAGTCCATGCTACTAGCCATATATGTTTGCGTCTACATATGGTGATAGTAATATGGGATTACCTTGTACTCCTTGCAAGAGGCACCTAAATGAGCTACAAACGAGGCGTGCATACCCTACCCCTTGTAGGATTTGAACTTGTGACATCTCTTTCAAGAGCACAAGTTCTCCACCACCAGGCCAACTCAAGCTTAATCAAATCATTAATTACACATATATTCCATAATATCACATGATCAACTTATCTCTTAGGCATGATCTTCTTTTTTGGTTTGGCATGTATTTAAACTTGTTTATCAACAATCAAAATTGACTATTTATCAAGCAACTTTTCACATTTTCACTCTACAAAAATAGTGATCTACCTAAGTTGTTTCATAGCACCACCCATATTTGGATACACAAGAACACAATTACTAATGACCAAGAGAGTGTAGGACACAATTGTGGTAGCATGGTCAAACCACAAAGGATTGTCTAGGAGTAAGTAATTTTGGGGTAGGTCTGTGATAGTCAAATATGAATCAATAATAAATCTACCATTCGATAATCAATTACATCCTACATTGAAACGTCAACCATCTAGTATCCAAGAGAATAAAAAAATCTTGGTATCTAATGCCTACATTTTTGTAGACCTTGAGATGCCTACAATTATCATTTTATTTTTTAGAATACATCATGAGATGCATAAGTTATGCTTGTGTTCATTGCACTAAATGTTCACTAATTTTATAAAATCATATATTTTATTGTTTGATGTGTTATGATTGATGATTATGTACTTCCTATCTAATCTTATGTTATTTTTAGATTATTTGTAGGAGATGTGATGATTTGTTATCATGTTGAGATATTTTGCTAACATGTTTGTTTTTAATATTAAAAGCAACATAACTAGGGTGATGTCCCTTTAACACTAACAATCTATAGGAAATTTAAGCAGAGCATAAAGTCAACATTAACAACATATTAACAATCGATTAACGTCAAGCATGAAAAAAGATTCTTAGCAGTATAAACCTGTAAACTACAATAAGTGTTATCAAAATATAATTGTAAACTATTAAAAGTCTTAGCAACATTAAGAAAAAAGCTAAAACTAGAAATATTCACCTAGTGGCTAGGTGAGTGCATGGCTCTAATCTGCAGTGAGGAGCTTAAAAAGTTCCTTGTAATTCTCTTCTTCTTTTGCATCCTTTCCTAAGACCACCTTCTACATGAGGCACCTGGAGGTAGTCAAGTTGTGCACCACCCTCAAACTAAACCTAGAAATGCTTATCATCTTCTTCTCTAACTCCTATTTATTTTCTTCAATATTTCTAGCTCCATTGTTGTGTTCTTGCAGTCCACATAGAAACTAGTAGCATTCTCTTGGTTAGTATTCTTCTCTTCAGGCATAGCATTTTGAGTGAGATCCAAAGGTTCAATCTTAGTGTTGTCAGAGATGTGCATGGAGCTATCATTGGTTGATTTGGTCAAAGTTTCTTCTTTTCCCAAGTCACCTTCTCCTTCAACAACATCATCCCCATCATTGACAACATCATCATCTTCTGAGTCATAATCTACTAATTTCTTATTCTTCCCTTTAACAACCTCATTACTTGCCAATCTATTTGATCATCAAGGATTTGTGCTCCCACCCTTGCTATCTTCATCTCCCAAATTCTTCCCCGCATCATTGGCAACCTCTTGTATGGTTAATGGGTTTTGGGTTTTTCGTAAGGGGGTAAGTTTTTTAATTTTCTTTCTTCTACTAACAATGGAGGTAGTAGCAGTGTGCTTAAGGTCATAAAGACTCTTTGGAACAATCACTAGTACATTTGACCTTAAATTTTGACTAAACAACTCGACCATATGATAAAAATGTTTAGGTTGGTCGCATTAGAGAAGGAAAACTTTTTTTTAAAAACAAAAAGATGCCCATGTTGGTCGAAATTGAGACCAACACAGGCATAACTTAAAGTAAAAAAAAAAAGGTTTGAAACTTCATTTCAGCGTGCGCGAAGGAGGTAGAAGCTAACAGGGTTAATAGTCAAACTAGAGGTATGTCGAATCGATTTCCAATAAGAATCGAATGCTATAAACTGTGGATTTAGGTTAAATTTAAATCAATTTCGAATAAACTATGGATTTAGGTTAAATTCGAAATGTTATTTATTCAGTTTTTAAATATCCAAGTTCATGTTTGATGAATCTCAGCTTGAGTATTCATTATTGATAATTTTTTATGTGTTTATGTTTCAGTTCTGTTGAAAGAATGAAATAGTAAGATAAATCTGTGTATTCAAAATTTTTATGTGTTTATGTTTCAGTTTTGTGTATTCAAAATTGATATTGTTTGCAATTCGCAATGGAGGGTTTGTCTGATAGAGACCCCGAGTATTAACTTTTGAAGGAGGGTTTTTCTGATAGAGACTGTTTCAGGCATTGTTGGATTGATCTAAGTACACAGGACTAGTTATTAAAACCGTTTCAGGCATTGTTGGAAATATACTAACAGACTTAACCTAGGCACTGGAGATTCTCCTATTTCAATAGACTGGTGTAGTGTTGACTTTCAAGAGATTCTCATATTCATCAAGGAAGTTTTGATGTCCCTCATTGTACTTCCAGTTTTGATTAGTTATTTATAATATCTAGATTCTACAAGGTAACACACACAGGTGAAAAGGGTAGATATAATGAACATCAATCATTGACAAATCACAAGAGCAATAGATATATTATAAAAACATCAAAGCACAATGATAAGATCAAGATAGTGATACATGAGGGAACAATGATTGACTGACATGATAGTAGGGAGTAAATATTGCTGGAAATAGTGCCAATGGAGTAATGCAAAAAATACAACCTCGACAGTCAAAGTCAGAAGCATCATAAAGAATGGATAAATTTAGAGAGTAGTGACAGAAGTATGACTGTCAAATTATAGTCACAAAACAAAGTAAAGGCAGTAGAAAAAGCACCAAATAATAGTCATTAAAGTATCAAACAATGATTAAGGATCAAGATTAGAAATGATTGTTAAATACCTCAAATGTAGTAATATGCCATGCTATGCTAGTGCCATTGCAGAGTGGTGACAGTAATGTCCAATTTCAGTTAACATGAATGTCTAAATAGTGGTCAAGGCATGTCTATGAATGGTAAAACAATCATAATCTAGAGAAGTCACAAAAAACAACAAAAGCATGATGAATAAGATGAACAATCGAAGATATGGTATAGACATAAGAGTGTTTTCAAAGAGAGTCATGATAATAGTAGTCCTAAGCATCCATTAGAAGATAGGTTACTAGTTCAGGTCTTTCTTTGACTGTATTGCAAGTTGTGATTCTCTAGTTGGGACAGTCATCACACTATTCCCCTAAGCACTATGGCTTTGCCTTCTCATCCACAAGAAACTCTAGCATCATTCTAAACTCTTCTATACTCTGCCCATATCCATTCCAATCCATTTATCCAATCCATTCATACTTTTCTCATTGACCTCTCCATCATCCATCATTACCAAACTTCTCATTTTTTAGTACTGTCCTTTGCATAATGTTGCCTTGGATGAATGTCCTTTAGTGGACTATCACCTTATCCTCCATACTATTAGTGAGTCATGCTACTGAGCCTCTAAAATATTTCATGTACTTCTTGCAAAAACTTGACTTGTTGTCTACTCTCCTTTGATCTTCCATCAAGAACTACTGCATGCTCATTGTTGTTTGGCATGACTGTCATGGGATGATTGTCCTCATTGTGATGTTTCTTGTGGCTATACTTGGATTGTTGGTTGTCTTCATCTGTCTTCAAAATTTTACCTTCACAGTTAACTAAAAATCCTTTGAGATCAATGTTCTTTTGACACCAACTTGTTTAACATTGACTATTATACCTATTAGTTCATCATTCCCTTGGCCTAGTTTGCTTTGTTCAACTCCAACAACATTTGTGATTGTCACATGACCATTTAGATTGTCTTCCATTTTAGCCTTTTAAATTCTTCATAGGACTGATTGTTCTATGGTTTTCCTTTTCTATTTCTATATGGCAACCATTATCAACATGCCATCCAACGTTTTCAAAGGCCATTCTTGTCTTGCTTTTAAGCTTTTATAAACTGTTTCTACACAACCTTAATGTTTGGACTTACAATTGTCCACTATTTTCTTAGGCAAGATTGTCACTTCAACATGAAGGCTATCATAATTTTGTTTTAGCACTGTCCACTGATATTTATGGGACTTGAATTTCCATCTATTGGACTGTCATTTTTGTTCACCATCCTTTTATAGACTGAATTTCTCAAAAATAATGACAAATGCCAAGGCAAAAAGGCAGTAAAATATTGTGCTTTTGCACTTCATGGATTGTCTCTCCTCACAAGACCTTGCAAAACATTTTTATAATAATCTTGATTTCAATGCGCAAAGTAATGCCAAGAGAACAAATTATTAATCAACAAATATAGTCTATGAAAACAAAGATGTATTGTCTTGCATATATTGAAATCTTTTTATAGGTCACAACAACAACTTTAGAAGCTAGACCAAAAATTTTATGCCCTCTACATGTGGACTATCAAAACAAACCATGTTTCTAGCTTTTCACAGTCTTCTTGAAGGCACAAGACTAGAAATCCATACCATTATGAATCAATAAGCTTAATTTTTTCAACACCTATCATGGTCAAATTTTATTTCACCTGACTATTCACCTCAACAGGGTACCACAATCATGTTTTCTTAAGTATTTATTGTCTTTTGATAAGACCCTCAAATTCAACCTATCACACTAGCTACTGATGGTCAAAGCACCTGCCTTCATTGCATGAATATCATTCTCTTCATGAGTGTATCATTGAGTGAATTGATTTTTAGTTCTTAGTTCATGATTGATCTCTCTTATAACCCCTATTGAGCCATAGTGTCCTTTGCATCCAATCTTTACTTCAATCTATCATGAAACTGATTTCATGGCTTTCTATCCTAGCTCAGCATTATTTCTTCATATTCTTTTTTTCTTGGATGCCTTTCCTTTTTGGGCTCCTTCATGCATTGTCTCTTGTCTATGTAAAGCATTTGTTAAGCAAAGTGTTCTTCATAGCATCTTTTGAGACAATCAATCTCACTACTTTTCCATTGCAGACCACGATTGTTTTGGGACAATCAATCTTTGTAGCAATATGACTACTCGATAATAGTGATTGCATACTCCAAGAATCAATAAATTCATCTATCCATGACAGTGAATGGACCTCTTCTAAATATTTTTGTGTTGAAAGTGTTTCTACCAAACATGGAAACCTAGGTGAACGTAGAGATAATGCTTGAAAATCAAAGAGGATTGTAGAAAAACATGAAAGACATGATGAAATTAGGAACCCTACCAAATACTGATGGATAACCCTATTTAAAGATAGTTACCCCTGTTGATATAACAAAGACTTTAAACTAAACCTACTACTATTAACCCAACTCAACCAAGTTTTGGAAGGAAACAACATGAAGGATGAAGAAAGAATGGAAGGAAATTGATCAATGAAATGCCTGCATAAAAACTTGATTCTTTTTAATTATAATTCTAATCTAACTCTTGGTTAGGTGGAAGTAAGAGATGCTTAGTTTCAATCATATGCACTATGAAAATTTAAACTATAATTAGTTTGTGAAAAAATATAATACAAGTGTTTCTATCCAAGCAAAGGCACACTACACGCCATGAAATTTTAACCAGTCCAGCACTTGAGACCTTAAATGTATTGGATGCCATATTCATATACATAATGAAGGTTGAATTTAGCTGATATGATCCTTTCTGTAGATAGAGTACTAATATTGGAAGTACTGTGCACTTGTAGAGGCAATTTAACAATTTAGGAAACTAAGAAATGAGTTGTCATTATGGTAAGCCACAAGAATGGTCTTGGGAGTATTATTGGAGGTGCTTAACTTTGGAAAGTTACCATGTTAATGTCATTAAAAAAATACAAAAAATTAAGGCCTACGAGATTTTATGATAATGTTCTATTTGAAACAGGATGCTCAAGTTAACAATGAAATAAAAAAATCCATGCTTGTATTCATATGATTAGGAGAGGTTTATTTGTGTTTTCATTACTTAAGAGTAGCCTATATATGGAGGTAAGGAGTCCTACAATGTTATTCAGTTTCCCTAGTTATTTACCTGATTTTATTTATTTAAATATACTCTTTACAACTATTTTTCTATCTATACACCCTCTATTGCTATTGCAATGGCAAAGCATTAGAACCGTCCATTTCTAAACTTTGACTTGGTATGATAAATGTCCCTTTGCATTGAGAAAATTATAGTTGAGAAAATAGTTATTCAGTAACGATTTGTATCTGCAGGTTGCAAACAAATCATCCTTCTTCCACCAATGAGTCATTCCATTCAAGAAAGACCATGTCTGACGATATCAACGCACAAAAGAATAGGGAGACAATTGCTAGACTATGGTCTAACTTAAAAAGAAAAGGTGATTGAAAATTTTATTGTCCTTGCAAAATTTGTAAGGGCTTAAAGACTCAAAGATATCTAATCAAAACATCTAAGGAACATTGTAGGCAACATGGTCACATTGCAGGGGGAAACAAATTTCATCCATTGGTATGTATTTTAATAATTTATAAAATACATAAGACATGATTTGATGATGACATCATTGTCATGGTTACTATAAGGTCATCATTTTCATATAGGTCAACCTCCCTGAGTTTCATGTTATGGACCATGACAATCTGGAGAATGTGGATTTCCAAATGAGGGAACATGGAGGTGTGAATATAGAAGTAGAAGGTAATGATACCATGGAAGAAGACCACGATGATCAAGATGATCACGATGATCAAGATGATGATGATGATGATGATGTTGACGCAGACCTTGATGTACCTATACTTGAGAAGGCACACGAGCCCCTATATGAAGGCTCCGAAACAACTCTTCTTGCTGCTGTATTGTTGTTGGTGAACTTGAAGGTTATGAATGGTTTATCCAATGCAGCAATGACACTTATGTTAAGGTATGTCATCTTTTTTCATTATTTTAGTCGTAATTCCCTTACAATTAACATTGGGTGAATCGTGTAGCAATTAATATTCTTTAAATTAACAAATTATATTTTTGGTCGTAGGTTGATAGGTGAGTTTTTTTTACCACCATCAAACATTCTACCTCACTCGTACCAAGAATTATCTACCATTATGAAAGATATTGGAATGGAGTATCAAACAATACATGCATGTCTGAATGATCATATTATATATCATAAACAATATGAATTTGCAACAGAATGCCCTATTTGTCATATTAGTAGATATCAATCAGATCGAATAACAAAAAAGGTGCCTCGCAAGGTTCTTTGGCATATTCCTATTATTCCACGTCTGCAATGATTATTCAGGTGCAATAGCTTAGCATAATTTATGGATTACCATGCATGCAATAGAAGTCAAGATGACATTATGCGAATGCCTGTGGATGGTTTGGCATTTAAGGAAATAGAGGAAAAATGGCCACACTTTAAAAATAACATCGTAATCTCAAGCTTTCATTGGCAGCGGATGGTGTCAATCCGTTTGTGGAGATGAGATCTACTTACTCAGTGTGGCCTATTTTTGTTATCAACAATAACATTCCTCCTTGGCTACATCCATAAAGAGGTAGCACATAATGTTGGCACTGATTGTTCTAGGTATTTTTTTATTTAATGGTCATCTAAATTAATTTATTATTAATAATCTATCAAAATGGTCATAATAATTATGTAATGTTTTTGTTCATTCAACTAGGTAAGTACCAAGTTAAAGATATCAATGTATATATTGAGCCCCTTATCAACGAGTTGATGGTGTTATGGAATGGGGTCATTATGTATGACATCTCTAGACCAATAGGACAAAGACAATTTCAATTTCATCCAATGCTTGTATGGACAATACATGATGCCCCTGTGCTAACACATTTGTGTGGTATGTTCTCTTCTTAACACCTCTTTTTTGGTATGTTATAGTGCTAACACAAAGTTAACACATTTAATCCAATTATACATGATCTTGTAGGTCTTCAGACAAAGGGAAAATTTGCATGTCCAATTTTTGGTCCAAAGATGAAATCTTGTCATTCAAAAAGTTTAAGAAAGTAGGTGTTCGATGAGAATACACACTTTCTCCATAGAAATCATAAGTACCAAATTACCAAAAAACATCTTTTCAATGGGAAAAAAGAGACTACATCAAAGCCACGGAGAATGACACCTCGCCTATGGAAGTCAGCATACAGTAAAATAAATCATTGAGGTAATGTCATTCCATTTGATGGTTTTTGTTTCAAATTTATATTTTGATATTGTATTTTTTTACTGATGATGTGATTGATGCTTGTGAAGGTCGTCAAGGCATCAATGACCAACTTCCAAAAGGACTAAAAATTTAACCTACGCAATTTACTAGGTTTCTGTACTACAAGCAACTCTCAATCGTGCATTTGTTTGATCCTATGCATATTAGAAAGAATGTAGCAGAGACATTATGGAAAATCTTGGATGGAAGGCGTGACAAAGACCAAATTGTCAAAATTTGTAGTGACATTGAAGAATCCAACCATGCAATGAAAAATGTCATTCGATCAAATAACAATGGAGACCAAATTGATACAAGTGTCCTTGGTTATTGTCGAAGCAACAAAGCAATGCTATAAAATAAGTCATAAAAAAAATACGATTTCTCATAAGATTTGCTGTGAGCATAAATGATCTCATATCAAAGAAAAGTGAATTTGGGCCAAGGATGAAAACACACGATTGACATACATTTATTAAGGTAATTCATGTTATTTTGTATTCACTATATATTTGTATACTGCATGTAGTTTTCATTGCATTCTTTTATAAAATATTGACAAGATCATTTTACAAATATTGCAGTACGTTCTACCTCTATCTCTCGCACACCACTTCGCCAACAGTGTCAAACAAGTTATATATGATCTTGTAAAATACATGAGGTGGTTGTCATCTAAAGAAATCAATAAAGAAGATATAAAATATTAGAAGAGAAAAATTCCTCTTCTTATGTGTGAAATGCAAAAGTGTCTATCTTCAACTTTTTTCAATGCACAAGAACACTACCTCATACATCAAGTTGAGGAGATTGAATTGTGTGGACCTATACCAACTAGATCAATGTGGATGGTTGAGAGGCACTTGAAATTTTTGAAAGGCTTGGTTCGACAGAGAGCACATCCTGAGGGTTCTATGGTGGAGGGATATATGGTATACCAAACCATGGTGTACATTAGTGAATATCTTCTTAAGTTTGCAGCAAAGATCCATGTAGATCATATTTGGGATCCCAACTCCATTAACAAATTTGAAGGGGAGTACTTGATGGTCAAAGGTAGATTGAGGAAAGTGAAAGGTAAATCTAAGATGTTATTGTAGTTAATTAATTCTTATAAATCTTCAATATAAGTTATTTATGATTGGTGTATTTTTTTTTATACAGTTGGTCGAGAGTGGGATGCAATACATTTGTTTATTGCGAACAATCTTAATTGGATGACGGTATGGATTGAACGATGTCAACAAAATGGTTGCTCATTAACATGAGAAGGTGTTGCTTCATTGGTTAGAGAAGCTCATCGTAATAGAGATTCCAATGTTACGCCAATGGTAATTGATCTGGCACATGGTTTAAGAGATGGAGAGGTACGTACAAATTTATTAATGATCATGACTCATATTTTTTGTATCAACTCATGATGCAAATAATTTACACATGCTTGAAAAATTACAGGTCAAGCACCACAAAGCTATGTATTATCATAGCCACAAATTTTGTATTAAAAAGTTGGATGACACAAAGAAAACTTTGATTCTAGGATAACTGCAGCTTTCGAGGTCACCAATATATCATCTAGAAATGACATACATCCTCAAAAATCTCAAAATCAATACTATGGCATCTTGGATGATATAATTGAGTGTGACTTTAACTCCTTCAAAGTAGTTCTATTTGTCATCAAATGGTACAAGCTATGACTGAATCAAAATGATCTAGATAGAACTGTTATTCAACATGATAATCGATTTACAATGATTAATACAAGGTCGTTTGAGCCAATTGGAGATGAGCCCTATGTTCTTCCAAGCCAATGTGAGAAAGCATTTTACTCAGAGGTTCCACATAAACAGGGTTGGTCATTTGTTGTTAGACATGATCCAAGAGGAAGGTCGATAAAGTATAATGTTATGGAAGAAGAAGATATTCAAGATGATGAAGAAGTAGATGATGAAAATCAAGATGATGGTGATGATGATGATGATTATGATGGTGATGATGATGATGGTGATGGTGATCATGGCGATGATGATGATGGTGATGCTAATGATGGCAATGATGATAGTGATGACGGCGATGGTGATGATGATGATGATGATGATGATGATGATGATGATGATGATGATGATGACGATGATGATGATGAAGAAGATGATCAATGACATAATTGAAATGATCAATGAAATGATTG
Source organism: Chamaecyparis obtusa (assembly GCA_027943335.1). Taxonomy (NCBI): domain Eukaryota; kingdom Viridiplantae; phylum Streptophyta; class Pinopsida; order Cupressales; family Cupressaceae; genus Chamaecyparis; species Chamaecyparis obtusa. Next base: position 316,801 of record BSBK01000361.1, read on the forward strand.
ACATGATTTATTACTTTCAATTGTAATGATTACATATTTATTGTGTTCAATTCTAATGATTACAGCATATGTGATTTATAAATACCAATATTTTTCTTACGATGCTAAATTAATTGCTACTGATACATGTATATATTGTGTTTGATTATCACCCTTTTTGCATACAGGCAATTGACTATAGACATCATCACCCCTTCTGTTGACAATCTTGCATTCCATATATAAGGTAAATTTGTTCATGTTTACGATGTTGCATATTGTTCATGTTGTCTTCTAAGTTATTTGTAGCATATGTATCATGTACTTTTTAGCTAACTTAAGATAAATGATTAACATATGCAGGAAATTTAACCCCTTTGGCGTGGATCATGCATAGTGACATGGATCAGTAGGTATAAGTCAATAAATAGACATAATTTTCTTATATTCTTCTTGTTTATCACTGAGCACGTATGTTATAAATAGACATATTATATAATCATATAATGTATATATAAACAAAGAAGAACTGTATAGAAATATAATTATATAATCACTTTCAACTTAGTACATTTTATATCTGTCACGTATAGACAAAGAACTGTACGTATGGGTCACGACTTGATTATTCTATATATATTATTTAAATATTACCAAAATTTTATTTGAAGCGGGGACATGACAATATCTCATTTGATGGATTGCAGGACCCACCAAATAGGTACTTGTCAGATCTATCTACATTGAATGAGGGAAATGAGGGAATGCTAGATGAAAGTTCTACATGTAGTACGACTAAAATAGGGAGATCAACTAGAGGTCAAAAGATTAGAAAAAAATTTGATAAATGCATGCAATTTTTCCTTGCTAATAGGGGGTCATGTTCTTATGATGATGAGACCAAAGGCGACATCAAGGTGCCCTTTTGGTACACACACATTGAGAAAGAATGGGTACCTAATGAGCTACCTCCAATTAACACTGATTTTTGTGTTAATGAGAGGATATATCACATTGCTCCATCCTCATTACATGGTTTGGGCCTATTTTCCATGGATGGGATAAAGGTATGTTACAACAAAGTTATTGAATTGTTCAAGTATGTCGGTCCGTGTTACAATTACAATGATTGGATGCGGATTGTTCAATATTAAAAAAGTATGTGTAGGTATGCACTATCAGCTAATTATATACAATGAAAAGAAAATGATCAAAGTAAAAGATTTGCAATGTACATTGATGGGAGACCAAAAGCAACAGGTAATATTGCAGGTTTTATAAATAGTACACGACCTTCCTCAACTAATAAGAAACCCAATTGCATATTTGAGATGTGTGAGGGAAATCAAGTTTTTGTATGTGCGATAAAATCAATAAGTGCAGGGGAAGAACTGCTAATAGATTACCATTTAAATCGCATAGATACAAACAAAGTTACTATCATGAGGGTGGTAAGTACTATATACCATTTTATTAATAAGTTTTTTTTGCTAAGTCTATTGCTTTCAGTTCACTGAAGTTTTTATATTTAATCTTTGTCACAGGACGATATGGATCTAGCACATGATAGAGGCAACGAGGATGCTCCTCCCACCCATTCTTCAGCAAGGGTAAACCTTATTGAAATTGTACAAATTAGATAGTTGAAAAATGTTATATTATTACGTTATTTTATTTATGGTTTTGGAGTTTTTATGATAGTTTTATTGATATTCCTGTCACAATTTGATGTTTAGGATAGGGGAAAAGCACTTGCAATAAGTACAAAGGCAATAGCTACCCCTTCTAATGATGATATTGTAGAAACACCTAATGTAACAATTATGTTGAGGAAAAAAATTTAAAAAATCAATTTAGAAATAATGAGAATTTTGGATGAAGCAAATATTCCAACCGAGGACATGATGAAGAGGCTATCTGAATTGAGAGCGCAAGCACGTCGTTATGACGTAAGCAGTAATGAATCTTTAGTTATAACAAAAGTTCAATAAAGGTTTATATTTTATACTCTTTTATGTTGTGAAGTAAATATGTAATATGTGTTCTTGTTACAAGAATTTTTGGCAACTGATCCAGAACCTGGTCAATGACAATGCGGTGAGGTCGGTACTAGCAAAGCTCTGGCCGCCTTAGGTAAAATAATCTTTTAGTTGACAAGTTACAAGGAATTTTTTCTTTGGAACATTCAAAAACTTCTTAAGTTAACTCTTACTTTTATTATTTCAGAATGTCTTTGCTAACAATGTATTGTTCAGGTCATCAAGTGTAGGAGACTCCTCCTAGGAGGTCAATGGATGTCCATTCGAGATTGCCAAGTGCAATGTCAGCAACAAGGGGCATGCAAACATCGATACCTTCATGGTCTATGCCAGCTGGTAAATCCTTGTTTTGCTATATTTGGTTTTGTGTTAATTATGATTTGATAATTTGTACTTTAATCTTGGGTGCATCACATAGTGGATTATTTTTTTGGAGTAGGAGATACATCGACAGGGTAATCTTTAAGAAACCCCCCCTTTAAGAAAGGTGTAAAAAAGTGGTGAAAGTGAGAAGGGAAAAAAAAAATTTGGCGAAATTATTTTCTTTTCAAAGAAAAAAAAATAATCTCAATTGGCGAATCATTGATGCTCCTTGAAAGTAGTTGGAACTATCTTGGCGAATATAAAACAGTATTTATAACTACAAAAATATAAATTGGCGAATATAAAATAGTATTTATATTATAAAAATAATACATTAGCGAATAGAAAATAGTATTTATATTATAATATATATAAATTGGCGAATAGTTGTGGTGACTGGTAATAGTGTGGCGTGTGCGTAGTTTCGGCAGGCTAAAAGGAGGGTCAATGCTGACAGTTACGAAGATACATAATGGTCAGGTTGATGACGTGCGTGACTTTAGAAGTTATGATCATAGGTAAGATATGGGGGTTCCGAGGCCACGTTGGCAGTTTGCGTAACTTAGCCGCAAAGTTGCAGTGACATTGATCACTGAAGTACAATTAATGAGACTTAACGACGACAAGATTTTGATTAGATGTAAAAAAAGGTTAATTTGTACAAAATCTCAACTATGAATCATAAACATTCATTATCTTTCTTTTTGGAGCTAAGTCACATTACACGAAAGTTTAATGCGGCTGCCAAGTTGTCAGCTCAAAATTTAAAATCGCAGCTAGGATATGGTGGTTTCAAGGCAACGCCGACAGTTTGCGTAACTTGAGTGGTATGATTATCCATTAGCCAGGCCAAGATTTTGATTAGACATTAAAAAGGATAATTTTAGGAGATATGAGCTGTGATTCAACATTTATTTTCTTCTTTTCAACTTTGGAGCCAAGTTACGCAGGACATTACAATGTCTGCAATTTTTCTTTATCGATATTCATTAATTTCATCTTGATTACCACCTGACGTGAAACATTCCTTAAAAATTTATTGTGCCTAGCAAGTTGGTGATTATTTTCTTTATATACTCCTTGGTAGTGGAATTGCAGAGCATAGGAGCTTTCTAAATTTCTAAATTTGGATGACAAGTTGGTGATTATTTGTATTTTCTTGGCACTTTCATAGAATGGGTCTTCCAGTAGTTGAGGGATCATCAAATGAGAACCCAGAACCTGTTATCCAACCAACTTTGGATATGGAGGAGGAGATTCAACAGGATGTCCTCAGTCATCTAATATCTGCAGCAAGAGATCATCATCATGCTACCAGTTACGCCGGTTACCTGAGTGACATGTTTGAACTTGAAGTAGAACATGACAAGGCGGAGATGCGCACCATTTTTTATGATCATGGCTTCAACCAAGAGGTGTTCCAGGAGGAGATGAAACAGATGATCCTGTTATTTGCTGCTCTGTGCATTGACTAATCTAACTAATCTTTTTTTCTTTGTGCAATGTGGATCTTACCGTTACGAAATTTTTTGTTAATTGTTACTTGTAAGTTGTAATTTGTAAATACGAAATAATCGAATGTAGTTTTCATTTTGGTTTTGAAAATGGTTGGTCCATAGCCATTCAGAACTTTAGTGAAATGTTGAATCAGTGAATTAGTTTAAGTTACCAGTATTATGTATATAATATATTGTATACTAGTTTTTGAATTAAATAGTAATACTGTAGTCTGTAAATTTGTAATACTGTATAGTAGTATACAAATGAAACAATGAGAAGTCAGATGACTCTTTTTCAAATAGTGTTACTAGTTCTGAAGTTACGCCTGCCTGTTTCGTAGCTTCTCAACATTTAAAACTTTAATTTATTATGATGGTTCCGAAGTTACACTTGGCTGTTTCGTAACTTCTCAACGGTTAATTTATTATGATGGTTAGGGGTTCCGAAGTAATGCTTGGTTGTTTCGTAACTTCTCAACGTTTAATTTAATATGATGGTGATGTGTTCCAAAGTTACGCCTGCCTATTTTGTAGCTTCTCAACGTTTAAAACTTTAATTTATTATGATGGTTCTGACGTTACGCCTACCTGTTTCATAGCTTCTCAACGTTTAAAACTTTAATTTATTATGATGGTTCTGAAGTTACGCCTGGCTGTTTCGTAGCTTCTCAACGTTTAAAACTTTAATTTATTATGATGGTTCCGAAGTTATGCCTGGCTATTTCATAGCTTCTCAACGGTTAATTTATTATGATGGTTAGGGGTTCTGAAGTAACGCTTGGTTGTTGCATAACTTCTCAACGTTGAATTTAATATGATGGTGATGTGTTCCGAAGTTATGCCTGCCTGTTTTGTAGCTTCTCAATGTTTAAAACTTTAATTTATTATGATGGTTCCACTTCTGAAGTTATGCCTACTTGTTTCCTAGCTTCTCAATGTTTAAAACTTTAATTTATAATGATGGTTCCGAAGTTACACTTGGCTATTTCGTAGCTTCTCAACAATTAATTTATTATGATGGTTAGGGGTTCCAAAGTAACGCATGGCTGTTGCGTAACTTCGTAAGGGGTTGAAAAGTGAGAGACAGTCTGACAGAGACTAGGTTGCATGCCACATGGAAAGTGGGAAGTACAAGTGTCATCATTCATGCCGCATGCGGCATGCCAGGCTGTGTCGTAACATCTCAAGGTTTCATTTTTCTGGTCAGTTTAACAGTCCTGAAGTTTCAAAAAGGTGTTGCGTGATTTTGCAAGTCTCAAAGTTTTTGGATTTCAAATTCAAATGGCTAAGGGCCAAGGCCCCTGATTTGCAGGTAGCAATTTAGCACAGTTGAGATAGGGTATTAGGGACCTGGGGTTAGAAACTTAGAAACTTAGATGTACCGTTGACAGTGACACTTTTTTGAAAAAGGTAATTACTAATTTCATGCATGTGTGACTGTGTTTGATGAGACATTGAGATTTTAATTTTTAATATAGTAGGTGGCCTGGTGTCTGGTACCTTGGTTGTACTTGTGAGTTGCTTGTTACTTGTTAGTTATTAAATATAGTTCACACTTCAGAGCATCCATAATTTCCAGAGTCGAAGAGCAACCAGAGAGTTTAGTACTTAAAAGAATGGTAGAACAAGGATCTTTTGATGTTGTTGCAATACCGGAAAAGAGTGCCATTGTGCATTCAAGAACAAAGAGGCCAAACATATACATTGAAGAATGGATGAAATTGTTGTCTGGATCCTCAAATTTGCAATCAACTAACGCTTATGAATGGAAGGACCCTTATGCGTTCTGTAGGGATGCTGAATGCCCAAACACAACTGGTTATGAGCTCTTCATGTTTTTCTATAACAATAGAATTAAAGGCCCTCCTGTTTCAAACCCATGGGATAGGAACTTGGAAAAGTTGATAGTACCTGAGGTATTTTTGGATGTAGACCTCATGAAAGTGCTAATTCAAGCATACAATCCAGTGACACAAGCTTTCCACAAGCATGACAAGTCTATACTCTGCATGTTAGATAGAGCATCTTTTCCTCAAGCTTTCAACCTTCAGGGACCTATGAGCGTGGATATTGACCTAGCAGGAGAGGAGGCCCTATTTAATAGATAGATAAATTACTACCATGGAAAGGTTATGAGGAGGCATATTCCTAGAGAAAACAAAGAGGCAGGGTTGTTACCCAAGAAGGTTGTAGATTCATTTGATATTGAGATTTTCTTTCCCTATTTCTAGAATACCATCTATGGTCTACACAAAGTTATTGGACTAGATGGAGGTTCAACAGTGACTCCTTACATTTTTGTCATGGCTACAGACGTTCAGGATCAATACACCAACAAGGAGTTTGATTATGTGGGGCACATTATCAATGTAATGCACTTTGAGTTGATGAATGCAAAGACTGATTTGAAAAGCTTCAAGTTCAATCACTACTCCATGCTGATGCACCTGATCCTCTATTTCAATATTGGCTACATCAACCCAAGGTTCATCGATGAGACTGAGAATGAGGGAGGAACTATTTCGGTTCAGCTGTGGACCAGGTTATGGCATAGAACTTACCATTTCTCTAATTCCATTGCTTTTTTTAGTGATTTTGTGGATCCAGTAATGAACATGTTAGGTATTGTGAGGGATAGATTTACTTTACTTGTTAGAAAATTGCTTAGACCCTTAGCATTTAATATTCACAATGACAATTATGAGAATGACATCAAGCACAATTGGGGTGATATGTTTGTGTAGACTAGGATTTGAGTGTGCACCTAAACCTGTTTTGAAGGCCAAAGACAAACAAACGTCATAGCATATAATCAAATCAAATTTAATGGTAAACAAACTAAAATCAAAGCCACCTCAGTTTAAGCCTAAAACGGATGCGCCCATGCACCGTTTGATATGCTTGGATATAGATGGATGTGGGTGTGCAAACTCAAGCACTTGGAGCATGCAAATAGGATGATTTGAGGATCAAGAAGACCCAAAATGACACAAAATAGGTATGAGGAACCTATTTTGCCTCAAAAGGCCTCAAGAACACACAAATATGCAAAGCTAAATGATGAACTAAGATTGATTAAACAAGAAATGAATCTATGTTAATCCCATTAAGCTAATTTAGATGTGATTTAAGCTTGAAAATGATCTAAAATGATGAGTTTATGCTTATGCTAGAATGAAAATGGCATTATAACTTTGCTATTGAGTTTGAGAGTTGAAAGATGAGAGGATTGTTTGCTCAAAGAAGTGAGGCTATTTATAGGAAAAGGGAAGGTCTTGGGTTAAAAGGATGAGTCAGAGTTAGGGCTAAGGTTAGGGTTGAGTCAAGGACAAGTGTCCTGACAAGTGTCAAGGGAGGATTGAGTTGAAAGTTTGAGGGCATGTGCACAATTTGGTAAATGTGCCCAAGGCCAAGAGGTGGCAAGGAAGGGATAAGAAGGTCTTAAATTCATAATGAATGCATGTAAGAAAGATAAGGAAGGCTTAAATGCATCCTTAAATGCATTTGCAAGAGGTGGCCATCTTTGTTGACTAAGGAGGAGGTTAGCATAAGTTTTGGTAAACCTTTTGCTAATGGAATGTGACAAGATTAGAAAGGGGATTAGGATTAGGATTAGGAGAAAGGGATGGGCAAGTGGCTTTTGGTGAGATTTAGATATTTATTAAAGGTAAATTTAATAAATATTAAATATCTAGGCTTAGGGTTTGAAGGGACTAGATTAGGGTTTTGACCCATTTAGAGGAAGGTTTAGGACTTTCTAGAAGAGTTTAGTGCTCTTTAGAATTTTGGCCAACTTTGGGATAAAAAATAAATTAAAAATAAATTAATTTATTTTTGAAGTTTTTTGGTCAATTTATTAATTAAATAATTAATAAATTAGGGATAATGTCCAAATGACATTTTTAGGCTAGATTCTTTAATTAAAGATTTTTAATTAAGAGAGAGGGATTTAATGCCATAAAAATAAATAAATAAATTAAATAATTAATTAATTAATAAATGATGATGTCATCAAGGATGTTCAGAAAACAAAAATAATTTATTTTCTGAAGGATTTTTCGGTGTCTACATTTTGCCCCTCTTTGATGCGATGCCGTAAGTGGCATGGCGTCAAAGACAAGAAAACAAGATGCCGAGGCTAGAATCAGAAGAAGAGGGTATGACGCCTGGGTGGACTAGGAGAAAGAGAGATACATGCCCCGGTGGGACAAACTCATGGAAGATGCGCCCAGTGGGACAAGGAGAAAGAGGGATTACGCCCTGGGACAGAGTGTGCTCGGCGGGACGAGGAAGGAAGGGCTTAGGAAGAAAGGGGAGATAAATAACCTCACTTCTAAGAGCAAATATGGATGATATGCAAGATGAGATGGAAATGCAAGATGCAAGATGCAGCTATATGTAAAGATGCAAGATTAATCTATATGATAAATGCAAGGGACCAGATAGCTCCAAGTGCAAATGGGAGTGCACAACCTAGATTTAATATAGCTATGTTAGAGACCTGCCAAGGATACTGGGATCACGAGGCCTGTCAACAACGTCGCAGAGGACTGACGAGGACTGACGCTAAACAAACACACAGGGTTGCCCCAACATCACACATGAAGCGAAGAGGCGACATGGCGGAACCGATGCTGAAGGAACCACAAACACACAACTGACTCACAGGCAGAAGCGAAAGATCAAAAGACCTTGTCCCAGATTATCCGCACACGCAGCACACCGTGATATAAAGAATCGTGGTGACCCTGGTGGGATAAAGAGAAGCCAAAAAGATTAACAAGACCCAAAGGACAAAAATCCAAGATCAAAATGATAACTCCAAAAGGACATCCTTTGCCAAGGAGAGAGATTTGATTTGATTGATGGTGGGAAGATTGGTCGGACAGGAGGAACGATATATCCTCAAGGACCAGGATGGAAGATTAGGTCAGACAGGAGGAATGATATATCCTCAAGGACCCATGGGTTGGTGAGAGAATAAGTGTAGTTCTTTGCTGGCAAAAGATGAAGTTCAAGGAATAATCAGGATGAGCAAGGATAAGTCGACAATTGATGTTGCTGAAGCACAAGGCCCGAGTGGGGCTAAAAGTTTTCTGAGGCTAGGGGTGGGACAAGATATTTCTGATCAAATGCTGCTGTAGGACGGACAAGGACTAAGACAAAGGATGGGTCCTAAAGACACAAATGTACAAATGAGCTTAGGTGGAGACACGACTGACGCTATGGTACAAGACTCAAGAATAGGATATACAAAGAACCTGGGGATGAAGCTGACAACTTCAAAGATATGCAAGATGGTGCCCCAGTTGGGTTGGAAGGCCAAGACGGACTGGCGATGGATGATGTGTCCTAAAATGACACAGATTTGGGAAAGACATATCCCAATGATGATGATTGAATTGAGATCAAGGCCTGCTACAAGATGAAGGATGTGATTTGATCGGTTTAGCTTGATCTTGGGTGTTGGCTAGCTAGAAGAGATGGATAGGTTGGGAAGATTGCTAGCAAGGTGTGGATAGGGATGAATGGCATTGGATTGCAATAAGGTTAGCCTATAGCTAGATACCAATGACAAGAGAAGATACTAGGTGTTGGAAAGATGGAGGAAAATGCTGAGGATGGGGAGGATGGAACTGCTAGAAGATTTGGATGGAGGAAGATTCGGGGAGATTGGATGGTGGAACTGCTAGAGGATTTTGAAGATGGAAAAGTTGCTTGGAGGATGAAAAGCTGGTGGAAGATGGAAAGCTGGTGGAAGATTACCAAGTGTCAACAAAATGAGCTGCTGTTTTCCCAATGGAGGATCAGTGATAGGATTGCGTCAACCTAGGATAGACTGATGATCTTCGGTCAACTGGATTCTTGTCAATACAAGCCAATCTCTTGCTCGAGATGATAAGGCTATGCAAGGACAAGGTTTTGATTTCTTTAAGACAACACGTTGTGCCAAAAAGAGGATGATTTCTGATTTAGGATAAGGGATGGAAACAACTCAAAGGGCTGGAACACGATAATGCTTGTGGATTTGGAGCTCTAGATTTTGGTGCAAAAGATGGTGAATCTGCTTTCTACTGTGGATGGTGGATGTTGGATTCTGATAAAGGATATGGAACGCTGAGTTGGTTTGCTAGTGGATCAAGATAGAGGATGCTGGAGGAACTGCTGATGGATTAAGATAGAGGAGTGCTGGAAGGATTGGATGGTGGTTGGGTTGGATTTGGATAGAGAAATTGCTGAGGATTTTGGGAGATGGAAGATTCGGATTTGGATAGCCTCCAAGGAATACGTCACCAAGGAAGAGGATGCCCCCTGTTTAAGATAGTTCATGTGTTTTAAAGGCATGGTGTATGCTTGGACGGAAGATATGTCAACAAGAGGACGAGGAAGGATGGAAGCTAGGATGAAAGGATTGGATAGAGGATATGTAGCTGAAAGGTGCAATGGATGCCAAGGAGGTGCCCAAAAGCATGTACATCTGATAGTCTCTATTTTTGTCATCAAGATCCAATGGAAAATGAAGGAAGTGAGAGACAAAAGGGGATGGAGGACATGTTGGATAAGAGGTGATAGAAAGGAAGCCCCTAACTGCAGAAAGGAATTAGGGGGGGTGACACTACGCATGGCGCCTGTTTACCAGGTTTTCACCATGGTACTTGTCCAAGGTGCTTGAATTGCCAAGTTTTCACCAGAGGACGAATGTTTTTCTCTTGATTTTTGCTTTGTTGATAATTTGCTCCTTTGATTTATCCAATTTTTATGGATTTTTGTGTTTTTTCCTTGACTTTGTGCTGATCTTGCTGATTTGTTGCTGAGCTTGTGCTGATATTCCACTGATTTTCTAATTTGTCGCTGAGGCTCTGATTTAATGCTGTCGTGCTTGCTGATCAGCTGATGTCACCGTTTTGGCGCTTCCTCTTGATTAGATGGTGACCTTTTGATTTGTCACTGATATTCTGATGGTGTTGCTGATTCTTTGATTGGATGTTCCCTTATGATTTGATGATGGCCCTGCTGTTTTTGATTTTGCACAGATATTTTGATGTTGTTGCTAACTCTCTGATGTGGTGTTGAGTTTTGTGCTGATTTTGGTGCTATCATGCGATTTGATGTTGATCTTCTGAGAGATTCCTCACTGATTTTTTGGATGTGGATTGCTGATTTTCTGATGTTGCCAGCTTGTCATGGGGATCCATTGCTAGATGATGGATGACAAGCTTAAAATCATACCTAGGCATGTGCATATGACCATGCACAGTTGATAATTGAATCCTCAGAGTAAGGCAATTAAGGTCATGATTCACTTTCTGTCAGGTTAACCTCCATGTAGATGAGCCACAAACATCCTTCTGTACCCAAGTTGATTTAGCTTGGTTTTTGCAATGTTGATAGGGAACTATCATGTGTTGTTATCCCAGATAGGAGGAAGAGGCAAGGCTTCATCTTCTAGCGCTTGAATTGCCAAGTTTTCACTAGAAGATACACTCTTTATTTTTACTGTTTTGGAATCAGAATGTGCCCCAGAAGGGTTTTCACATAAAGACTCATGATTTTGCCTTTTCTTTTTTAACTTTTGCGACTAAAGCTTGCCTCCTCTCCAAAATATGCTTCTGTTTTAAGCTGATAGGCATATGTTGATGCTAAAGCCTGATTGCCTCTTGACTTTGCTGATTTCTCTGATTTGTCATTGATTTCCCTTTGCTGTTTTAGATGTGCTGACTGATCTTTGCTGACTTTCCTCACTGATTTCTTCTGATTGTGTGCCTGGATGTTGGTACAACTGTAGCAGGACAGGGGGGATCATGCAAAGTCATGGATTGATGAGGGAGATGGGAAAGATGGTGGTAGAAAGTGTTTGGATGGAAGGATGGAAAGTGATCAAGATAGGGGGATGTTGTCAAGATCAACATTGGCACATGTTGCGAGGAAGATGGATGATTGGATGTGGAAGATAGAGATAGATGTGATGGAGGATTTATGCTAGAGGATGGAGGAGATGGAGGGGAAGATTGAGGAGCTGGGAGATGGGCAACGTTGGATGCCATTGTGGATGTTTTTGTTAGATGGATTACATCTTTTTGCTTTGGGATCCACATCATTTTTGTTTTAGCTTTAGTGTGCCTTTGCGGCCATTGGTGGGCATCAGATTGTGCTTTTTCTTTGCTAGGCCTTTGTGGCCATGTGATAGATTTTGCTTGGACTTTGCTAGGTTTTCGGAGCCATTGGGGTGCTTTAGCATGCCTGATTGGCTCTTTGCTGGGCCTTTGCGGCGCATTTGATTGCCTGATTGGAGCTTGCATTGATTGACCATGTCGATTAGACTGGACATGGTAATCGTCATTGGGCCTTTGCAGCCATTGGGATGCATTAGATTTGGCATTTGCTTTGATGGGCCTTTGTGGCCAGTGGTTTGCTTTGGCTTGCTTGATCGAATTTTGCTTTGATTGTGCATGTCGATTAGACTGGACATAACAATCCTGGGATTTTTGTGGATTTTTCCCTTTATTCATGCGTGATATGGCATCCAAGTTGCGAGGAGCATTGGGAGGAATATGAGGAGTTGTCTGGGATGGAGGAAATTTGGATGGAGAGATGGAAGGAGATTGGTAGATAGGATATGTGGACATGTGCCGTTGTTGATCTTGACTAGGGATGCTTGGATGTTGGATGAAAGGCTGAGTAGGATAAGATGGAGGATGATATTTTGGGATATAAGGTCCCAAAATGGATTTGCTAGGTAACGGAGATGCGCTGAAAGACTTTGGGACATAGGGACCCAAAATGGATGGGAAGGATGAAGGAGGAATATGATAGGTTTTCCTCGGTTGTAATGATGGAGGAGGAGGAATTGCATTGTGGGCTCTGAAAGATGTTTTGTTGGTTTTGAATGGATGTTTGAACTTTGCCTTAGCTGTACCAACATTTCTGGATGAAGTACCTTTCGCTGATGTGGAAGAAGTGCCCTCATCTAGTGTGCAACCAATTCCACAGCCTTTCGGATGTTTCTTGCCTTGAATGGGCTGTATATTTCCCTGTTCGTGAGTGCCAAGGCCTTTGCCTTGATAGTTCCATCTTTTCAGCATTTTATCCGGACAAGGATATTTTTGACTTGGGGTGAATGACAAACAGCCATTTTCTGGTTCCCTTATGGAAGATAAGAAGCTGATGTCTTCTTTTTCAAGTGGTTTACCTTTGACAAATGTTAGTGACCCAAGAGGATAGAGTGACAGCAGCTGGACAGTTTGGTTAGGAGGATCCTCAAGAGGAGAGGATAGGATGTTGGGATTTTGACTAGGATTGGGGGATGGTATTGGATCTTTAGTTGGAGAAACTGGGATGATAGGATCTTGGATTGGAGGAATTGGGATTGTAGGATTTTGGATTGAAGGTGATGGAGGCAATAGAACATGCGATGGGGGAAGTAAAGGGGTTGGATCTTGATGTTTTTCTATAGATATTTCAACATGCTTTTGGTCCAGATCTTGACATGATGGGATTTGTTCAGATAGAGGATTAGTGGATATATGGATGGACTCTTCAAAGGGGCGGAATGAAAGGATTGGAGACTCTGCTGCTGGGGTTTCTGGAAGAAGGAATAACTCTTCAGATGGTATGGATAAAAGGATGGGAGATTTTGCAGCTGCAATGGTAGGAAGAGGGATGAACTCAGGAAGCTCATTAGGTATGCTTTGGATAATGCTAGGAGGAGATGATTCTGGGGATTGGATAGATATTTCAGACGAAAGGAACTCAACGATGATAGGAAATGGAAGAGGATTAATGGTTGGAATGTATGGAAGATAGATAATAGATGGGAGCACTGGATGGGCCTCATCAATGATGGCTTCATATGAAGATTTGCTCAGCTCTTTTTTGCTTGGTTCTTCAACTTCTGGTGTGGGATTTGTTATTGGCTCTTCCTTGGGTTCTGTTATTAGTTTCCTTGGAGACTTTTGTGGTGAAGAAGGTTTGGAAGGTGGAGGAGATGGGGAACTTGGATGGTCTTCGCATGAAAGTGGGGTTTGTGCCTGGGTAGATGTTTGCGAAGGAGGAGAGAAAGAAGGGAACACCCATGAAAAAGATGATTTTGAAAAGGGAGCTTTGGATTTTGCTTGAGGGGATGATGGTGCTGAAGAGGCAGGGCTAATGACTTGAGGTACAGGTTTTGGAGTGGGTTGAGGGATGAACTCTGCTGGTGGGAAGAGACTTTTGGTAATGTGTTTTGGAAGAGAGAATGGCGGTTTGGGACAGGATGGAGGATTGGGGTTTGGAGCAGAAGATGGTGGTTTGGGAAAGGATAGAGGTTTGGTGAAAAGGATGGGAGGACTAGAATCTTGGATTTCAGAATTTTTTGGAGGATGGGCAGATGGAGGCCTTAGATAGGGGAAGTAGCGTGAAGCGTTTCTAAGGGATGATGGCGATGGAGAAATGACCATAGCAGAAAGTGGAGGCCTGAAAGGAGCATATGGAAGAGGTGTAGGTTGAAGACAAGGATAAGTTGGGGATGGATAAGATACTGGGGTTGCTTTGCCAAGGACATGAAAAGGAGTGCTAGCCTTGCCAAGGACATGAAAGGGAGTGCTAGGAGATAAGCGCGAAGGCATGGTTGGCTGGATTGGAGGAATGATGGAACGCTGGGGGTTGCTTGGAGCAAACTGGCTGAAATAGGCATCATGGTCTACAAGACCTTCATCATCATTAGGATCGATTGGTGGGAGAGGAGAGATATCATAACCAAACTCATTATAGATTTGAGACATGCTGACTTGCAGATGAGTTGGATAAAGAGGAAGGATGAAGATGGTTTGGAAGACTAAGACTCAGATTGGGATGACTGACGGAAGCAGATGGTTTTCTAGAAGAAGACAGACAAAGGGATGGGAGATGACCAAGTTTTAGGATAGCTGCTCTGATTGTCCTTCGAACCAAGTTATAGATCTACTTGATGTTTTTCCATTGGCAAAGGATTTGATAAAAGCAATCTTCACAAAGGACAAAGCAACTTTGTGAGATACAAACAAGATAAAAGACTCTGATAAATGCTTTCGAAAAAGTGTATGTTTGACAAATGTTTTCACGGGTCTTTGACTGTCAAGCACTTCAAACAGATCTACCTAAGGAAGGTGAGTATCAAAATCGCTTGCCCACAGCTTGGTATCCCCCAGAAGGGAATGCAAATGGTGAGTAATCTTGAGGCGACCCGGTAAACCCCTTGGAATCGGTCCTTGCACAAGGATTTTGATACTTTCGGATGTAGATAGGGTAGCCTTTAGTTTATCAGGTTTTTAATAGTTCCGTGGTGTCTCCATACCCGATTTTGCTGATCATCCGTGACTCACTTAAGAGCCTTGCCAATTATGCTGGGGGAGAGGAATGTTTACCATCCCCAGACACGTGTTTGGCACGAACGCCCGGCGATTAGGAGATGTAAGTGATTCTTTTGGTATTCACTTATTTGTATACCGGCCGGAGGGGATACCGGTTTGAGGTCGTTCTCCGAGGAGGAAGCGCTTCTCCTTGGACAGGTCTCGCTAAAAGCAGAACAGGTGAACTTGTCCAAGTTCAAATGTTCCACGTTGCTTACTCTAACAAGGATTATGCAAGAATTGAAAAACTCCTACATGCACATCAAGCCGATTTTGTTCATTTTCCCAAATTTGATTAAGTGATGTTTGAACTTTGAAATGAAGACACTCGTGATTAGATTTTGATTTGTTCTTTTCCTCAAAATGTAAATGAATTGAACGTTTGCAAGTTCTTTCCTTTTGTGCATTCAAGATTTGATTAGCGAGTTGATTTAAGAACTTTGAAAAAGCTTTGTTTTGTCCCTTAGATCACTCAAGATTGAATTTGTTTGCTTGCTTTGGAATTTCAAATGAGATAGAGAATAGAGTTGTTTGTTCCTTTAGTGCATTCAAGATTTGGTTTGCTTTTCAAATTGACAATGACACTCTAGGACCTAAGTTCATTTCCTTAAGTTTCATTCAAGATTGAGTTTGACCTTTGCTGTAATAAAAGAAATGAAATAACCAGTCCTAAGCAACTCAAGACAAAAACCAAAAGCGACACTGTTCAGCTTATAGGCGACGCTGGAAAGTGCAAAGGCGACATTTCATTTTTATAGGCGACATTTTGTACCTCAAAAGGTGACAGATAAAAATGCAGAGGCGTGATTTCTTTCGTTACGGGCGTGATTTCTTTACAAGAAGGCGACAGAAGAGAATTCTGGGACGTAACAGAAGTTATCGACAACAGGAAAATCTCAGTTATGCAGGCGTGAAAACAGAGCTCACAGGCGTCATTTCTTTCCTCAAAGGCGTGATTTAATTGCATGAAGGCGTGACTGTATTGTTTGTAGGCGACATTTCTTTTGATGAAGGCGATATTTCTTTGTTTGAAGGCGACATTTAATTGTTATAGGCGTCATTTCTTTTCATGAAGGCGACATTTCTTTTATTTCCTGCAAAATACAAGCATATAAAGTATAACTTCATCAAAATGATTGTGGTTTGAGTCCTACCGGGCGTGCCAGAATGTAGACTAGGATTTGAGTGTGCACCTAAACCTGTTTTGAAGGCCAAAGACAAACAAACGTCATAGCATATAATCAAATCAAATTTAATGGTAAACAAACTAAAATCAAAGCCACCTCAGTTTAAGCCTAAAATGGATGCGCCCATGCACCATTTGATATGCTTGGATATAGATGGATGTGGGTGTGCAAACTCAAGCACTTGGAGCATGCAAATAGGATGATTTGAGGATCAAGAAGACCCAAAATGACACAAAATAGGTATGAGGAACCTATTTTGCCTCAAAAGGCCTCAAGAACACACAAATATGCAAAGCTAAATGATGAACTAAGATTGATTAAACAAGAAATGAATCTATGTTAATCCCATTAAGCTAATTTAGATGTGATTTAAGCTTGAAAATGATCTAAAATGATGAGTTTATGCTTATGCTAGAATGAAAATGGCATTATAACTTTGCTATTGAGTTTGAGAGTTGAAAGATGAGAGGATTGTTTTCTCAAAGAAGTGAGGCTATTTATAGGAAAAGGGAAGGTCTTGGGTTAAAAGGATGAGTCAGAGTTAGGGCTAAGGTTAGGGTTGAGTCAAGGACAAGTGTCCTGACAAGTGTCAAGGGAGGATTGAGTTGAAAGTTTGAGGGCATGTGCACAATTTGGTAAATGTGCCCAAGGCCAAGAGGTGGCAAGGAAGGGATAAGAAGGTCTTAAATTCATAATGAATGCATGTAAGAAAGATAAGGAAGGCTTAAATGCATCCTTAAATGCATTTGCAAGAGGTGGCCATCTTTGTTGACTAAGGAGGAGGTTAGCATAAGTTTTGGTAAACCTTTTGCTAATGGAATGTGACAAGATTAGAAAGGGGATTAGGATTAGGATTAGGAGAAAGGGATGGGCAAGTGGCTTTTGGTGAGATTTAGATATTTATTAAAGGTAAATTTAATAAATATTAAATATCTAGGCTTAGGGTTTGAAGGGACTAGATTAGGGTTTTGACCCATTTAGAGGAAGGTTTAGGACTTTCTAGAAGAGTTTAGTGCTCTTTAGAATTTTGGCCAACTTTGGGATAAAAAATAAATTAATTTATTTTTGAAGTTTTTTGGTCAATTTATTAATTAAATAATTAATAAATTAGGGATAATGTCCAAATGACATTTTTAGGCTAGATTCCTTAATTAAAGATTTTTAATTAAGAGAGAGGGATTTAATGCCATAAAAATAAATTAATTAATTAAATAATTAATTAATTAATTAATGATGATGTCATCAAGGATTTTCAGAAAACAAAAATAATTTATTTTCTGAAGAATTTTTCGGTGTCTACAGTTTGTTTTTGAGAATTTTACTCTTATAAGAGTGTATGCTTGCCCTCAACCTCCACACATACTGCCAACATTTGTCCTAGATAGATTGGCAATAGTAGAATTCTTGTGGCAGCTTATCATGATGGATAGAGAGCACTTAGGCCCTAAAAGACATAAGGGAACCTTTTTGGCAAGGAGGTTCCAAATAGGGGATTTCTCTATAGGTAAAGATGTTGTGGACCAAATCCATGAATTCCTCAGACAATTTAGATTGCCCTTTGGTAAAGCAAGGATGTATGACACTGAAGACTTCATTAGAGGAGCATTGAGAGAAATGAGGAATCACAGTTTGGCTCTAAATCAGCCTATGGTAGAGGAGGATGTTATTAGAAATATTTTTAGCAAAGTTGCCTGTCAAGAGAGAACCTATAAATGGGAAAATATTGTAAGGGTAGAGGAACAATTGAAAAAGGCAAACCCTACCTTCCCCGGTTTCTTTCCTAATCTCAAATACATTAAGAAAATTGAAATGTGTATAGAGAATTACAAAGATATTATGTCTAAATTGCTAGACATCCCTGAGGAGAAGGAGGATAGAATAAACCCTGAAGAAGTTGAACCCGATGTGGAGTTTATGGGAGAAACAGAACAAGCTAAGCCATCCACATCTAAGCAGGGGCCATCAAAGAAACAAAAGTTGATGAATGTACCAGAAAAGGCAAGGCAAAAGGCACTACAAATATTGCCAGGTAATAGCCATTACTTTTTTGACTTAAGACAACAATTTTTGACATTAATGACAGATGAGGGAGAAAAGGTTGTAGATGAGTTAGAATTGGCTACAGCTAGATTGGATGATAGGGTCGTCCAAGCTAAAGAGTTTATAAATGATGATGAATTCATTAAGTCCATTGAGTTTAAAATTTTTCTCTTTAGAGTTAAGTAGAATGAATTAACACTATCTTTGAAACTAGGGGAATCAAAGGAAAAAATTGTTCAAATGATTGAAAAATTATAGGCCTATGATCCCAACAGTGAAACATTAAGTGTGGAGGAGGCAAGAGATCTTGTAAAGAGAAGTGGCATTTTGTTGATCCCTGGATGGGACTTGGAGTCCTCGTTCCTAATTGACCAAATCAAGAGGCAAGATAAAGTTGTAGCTTATGAATCTTTTGGCCCTGATGGACTCATCAGGGGTTCTAGATTCAATATGGACACTAAGACACTAGCAGTATGGTGTGTGGCCCCAAAATCTAGTAAGCCCAGATTGGTTGACATCCAAGACACCGCACAGGGTAGCCAATTAATATGGAGGTTGCAGGACACTATAGGATCAGAGATAGAAAATATCTTACACCATGCATCCTCCATGAATAAAGCAGTGGTTGAGGACTTGGAGAATAGGCTAGCCAAGACATTCAGAGATTATGTGGCAACTAGAAAAAAGTTTGGAGAGGAACTGAAGAAGAATTATTTGCTGGATAAGATTGTGAACGAGCTAAAAGATGAAATAAATACTCTAAAAAATCATTCCAGGGCATGTACAGAGGTCTGTGATGCAGGGGTCCAAACTGAGCATGAGGGGGGCTTAGCTACAGAACTTGCAATGGAAAAGATAAATGAGGAGAAGAATGAGGCCATCTTACAGGCCCTGTTAGATATTCTGCAGCACAGAATAAATGTAATTAAAGATAAATTTGATCTTGTTTTTAATGCTTATGGCAAGTTGCCAAAATTATAGAAAGAAGTGGATAGCTATGTACAAATTTTAAGCGGGCATCATGCAACTTGGTCTACCAGAGCACCACTTTTTGAGAGATTGGCATTTGCTCAATCTTTGGGAAGTGATATTCCAGAGATAGTTGTGAGGGTTGGTGAGGAGATAGATAGAATTAAAGCCATATTACCACTTTTTAAGGGTAAGGAAAATTTGATAGAGGCTAAGATAGCCATGCTCAGCTCTTGTTCCAACAAGTTTATCCCTTCCATTAAGAATGGGGATGGAGCCATAAAGAGCCTTGATCAGTGGAGGTCATATGTTGATCTTTTATTCCTAGGAAGGAGGCATTTTTAGGTGAGGGGAATAATGTTGATTTGGAGAGCTTCAATAAAACCCTGGATGAAGCTATTAAGGTAGACACAAATCTCACCAGGTTTGTAACAAATGTCAAAGCAATTACAGATGCCAGGTGGAGAAGACAAAAAGCACAACTACAGCTCGTCTAGGACTTCAATTGGCCGTCAGAGGAAGAAGTAACTGCATGGGATGAGCTAACAAAGGCCAAGAAAGTTAAATCCATTGCAGTTGACTTGGACATTTTGGATGATGAGTAAGGAGGACATCTGGAGCACCTGACACCTGACCTCAGAATATAGGGATGATAAGCTATCATTTAAGAATGGTGTAACTTAGCCAGAATGAAGGTCACCATATCTTGTTATAACAACAGCTATCATGAATACTCGCAAACAAAGGTGTTAGTTATCAATGATCTAGGATGAAGAACAAGCCAAAACAATTTTGTCTTTCCACCACCTGAGGGCTCATTGTATTTTGTCTTTTATTGCTTTATTTCTTATGCTTTTTAGGTTTAGGGTTTTCAACCATCCGAAGCTTGTTGCATTCCCATTCATGAGGAAATTCCAAGATGGTTGAAATGAGGTATAAATAGAGCTGAAGACTCATTTTTGGGAGAGAGTTGAAATATAATAAAAAAATTTGAACAAAATTGCTTTGAAACAGACTTCTAAGTTATGTGTCTGACCTTCTGAGTAAATGAATTTTGAATGTAATTACGAGTTGATTTTAATACAAATACACTGCAACTTTTGCCATATATTGTTGTTGTCTCTTTACTTTTATGTTGTACTCTTGTATGTTTTACATGTCAAGCATTTAAAATATACCAGTTGTAACACAACTTGTTTAAATTGATTATGAGTTTCTTTCAAGGAAAGAATTAAACTTCTCATAATTCATTTCAAAGAGTAGACATATCTGTAAGGATTGTTGATAATAATAGTGTTTGGTTAACAGAGTAGTTTGTAAGGCAATCTACTTGAATTTGCAGATAGTATGTAAGGCATACTGTTGTATTTCTTTTTAAATTGTCTGGTTGTTTTGCATTTGAATTTCTTTTGCCCATCAGATAAGGCACTGGTTTAGTATTTGTTTCTTATAGTCTTAATCTTTCCTAGTTAAACTCTGCATCAGATTGATTTTGGTCATATGCAGAGTGTTTTATAGATTGATGCATTAGAAGGATAAATAGAAAATCAGTGTCCACTTATATAATACTATGTAAATCAGTAATCATTAGAAGGTAATACCTACCTAAGTATGTGGTGCTCAAAAATGAAGGAGTATCCTATCCAATCCTCAGAGTCAGCAATTATGTCTTTCTCTTATTTGAATTAGTCTCAAGAAGCATAGTCTCAAGTAACCTTTCAAACATTTGATTCATCCAAGAAAAATCCCTAACAGAGCTCATTGGCTCAAGTCAAGAATCTTAATTCTAATTAAGTAAATGCTTAGTATTAGGAAATTAGGTAATTGCAAATAATAAATTGACCATGTTGGTAGTATTTTTAGTTTTCACAATTGTTTTGAGAATTTCCTGCAATTTTCCTCCTGAAGGCCTCAATTTTGATCAAAATTTTAAAACCCTAAGTACTAGGTTGAGATATGCTCTAAAAATCCATTAAACCCTAGAAAGACTCAGGTCGGTTCTATTTCGTCATTACTTTTTCAAAATTTCAAGTCACTTAAAAGAACCTTTAAGCATGTGTGCGTTACTAATAGACCACCGGCAATGTTCTAAAGTAACGCTGGGTTGTTTCGTAACTTCTCCATGGTTAAGTGGTTAGGATGCTAATAGGTTCTGAACTTTCGAAGGACTCCCAACTAATGGTGTGCGTAACTTCAGAACACTTTGTCAGGAACAATTGGTTTATGGAGCTTCACGAGTGTTTGTTGGCCATTAGTGTTGGCAGTTACCAAGTTGTGATGAAGCATCTGGCAGAAAGGCGTAACTTTGAAAAGGTTAATCAGTTACAAGATTAAACAGCTGAGAGGTTACGAAAGGTTTTGTGTGGTACTTCACAAGGTTATATCAAATTACAAATTTCTTGAACATTCTACAATTACAAAAATCATATATATCCCTGGCACCTGCTATTGTGGACAAAGAGGGACATTCTAGTTTCTACAATCTACATTACAAAAATCATGAATTCAAAATTTCAAATTACAAATTACAAAAATCAAAATTGAAATTACAAAAATCATGAACAATACTTATTACTTGTACCCGTAGGCTTGTAGCTGAATTTGAGTCAATTAATAAATTGTCAATAAATTAATAAATATTCAGAATCAAGTCCAATTCCATTATCAATTTATCCAACAAGTACAGTAATAAGTATACAGTGTATAAAATTATAAATACCTTTTAACTGAATGCTAATTCTAAATCACTTCACAGTTCACTCTTCACTCAGTGTCAGTGAGCAGTCTGCCTCGCCCTCTTCTATATCCCACATGGAATCCAGCTCCTAAAATTGACTACTACTACTAGCAAGAGGTTCTTCTTCATTCTGAGTTGGGTATTCAAAATAAAAAAAATCTTCATCTTCATTCTGAGTCTGGGACCAAGATCCATCGTTTGTCTCTAAACCACCATGTTTTGAACTAGTGTTCAAAAGCCCTCATCTTTCACGCAAGGAATTCCAAATTGCCAATGCCCTATCATAAGGAAAGTCTGTAACATTGTACTGAGTTACAAACAACCTCAAGCAAGTTTCCAAATTTTTGTCTAGTTTGTTTTTGATCTTTGATTTCAAAAACCCCAATGCACTGAAAACTCTTTCATCTTCCACTGACCCCAATATCATTGTTTGACATAAATCAACAAGTTTGAAATATTTTGATATTGAATCACGTAGTACTTCACTCTGCTCTATCCTTTTCCAAAGCTTGGTTATTGCACTAGGTTGAAATGGATTCTCCAAGTTTTTTAACTGCAATTTCATACATGATGCAAATTGTCTACATTATTTTTTAAGATTAGCTGAATCTATAATTCCATCAATTGGTTGTCCATTGCAATTTGCATGTTTTGAAAACTCTCTAATCAATTCATCAATTTTTTTATGAAACATATGAGCATCAAGTTGTCTATCTCTAATGTTCTTCCAAAAATGAGGAAACACACAACCCGTGGCCTCAAGAATTTCTTCTCTAGGGAATCTTTCATGAATCTCACTTGAAAGTTGGTAGGAAATTGACTTCAAATTCTCACTAACAGATTTAACAAACATGTCAAAATCAGCCCTTTTAACTGGAA
Source organism: Chamaecyparis obtusa (assembly GCA_027943335.1). Classification (NCBI taxonomy): domain Eukaryota; kingdom Viridiplantae; phylum Streptophyta; class Pinopsida; order Cupressales; family Cupressaceae; genus Chamaecyparis; species Chamaecyparis obtusa. The sequence goes on from BSBK01000361.1 coordinate 339,859, forward strand.
GTAGTTTGCCTCACTTGCCCATCTTAGATTGGTGCATTGGTATTTCATATCCTTTCACAAACACACATAAATCATTTTTTGCATTGAATTGAAAAAAATTCTCAGCATGATTCAAATCTGTAATTATTTGCCACCTGAAAAAATTTGGGCTTTGAATTGTTATCATATCTGAGTATAAATTATCCAAGGCAACACATGTCATTCTATGTAAATCTGAGTACTCATGGATATACATAGTCCTGTCTTGGGCTTTCTTAACAAGCTTGTTCATTAAATCCAGCATGGGGAGAAGACTGGCTAAAGTTAATAGAGTCTCTATATCACTTAACTTATGTAAAAAATTAGGAGCTTTGTCTACTGTGAGGCGTTGCTCAGATATTACTCCGATCAACGATTGATATTCTGTTAGAACTCTTTCTACTGGTCCATGCAAAGAGATCCATCTGGTCTCAACATCCTTGAGAAGCTTGTTTCCTAGTGTTACTCCCTCTGAGAAAATCTTAAATTCTGCAAAATGTTTAGGACTTTTACAAAAGTAAGAGTATATGTCACGAACTAGATCTTCAACTTTTGACACTGTAGGAAAATCGCTTACAATTTTATATGCTAAATTCATTCGATGGGCCATGTAATGTATGCCAAGCATGTAAGGTGCAATACTAGTTTGTAATCTTGCACAGAGACCATTCCTTTGGCCTTGCATTACTGCAACTCCATCAGCTCCAACACACACTAACTTCTTTCCAATTGTCAAATCATCCATACCAGCAACTTCATGTAAAGCATTCTTCACTTCAGAATATAAGTTTTATGTTGTTGAATTGCCCCTCATTTTACGAACGCAGAGTAGATGAGCTTGGCGGACATATTCTTTTAATGTATACACATGCATACAAATCCAAGCAGTGTTATCTATTGCAGTAACTTCATCTATGGATAATGAAATGAATTTGGACTATTTTACTTTCTCCTATAAATTTTACTTTTCCACCTCAGAAAGATAGTTTTCCATTTCTCATCCAATGTTTGCTGACCAATGTGACATGGGATAGTGAGGAACTTTCAAAAAAGATAATAAATTACCATATTCTAAGAAGTCTCTCATAGGATGCCCTTTGGACATAATATGAAAAACAACACTCATTTGAATGGTCTTTGCTAGGTTTGCTTCATTGGCTGCATGTTTAAACCCAACATTGATTGGATTTTCACTACTAGCAATTATTGCCATTCTCTTGTTATGCTCTTCATATTCTATGGCATACTTAACATGAAGACATTCTTCCTTTGATTTCCATCTCACTACTGATATTTCTTGTCCATCTATGGTCTTTTTTTCATAAACCTTACCAATATGCTTTTCTATAGTGTCAAGCTTTAGCTGCAACTTCTTCTCTCTTTTAAGTTTCTAGGTACAAATCTTACACCTGCATTTTGTTGGTTGTTCATCATTGCTTAGGACTGGTTCAATGAACCAGTACTTTGCTACCCAATCAACCTTAAAATTTCTTGCCATTTCCCACTCCCGCCCCTTTTTTACTTCCCTTTTTCTTTTCTTCCTACCAACATTATTATTATCTTCATTGCTAGCATTTTCTTCCAACTAGTTATGCATATCCCTTATAACATCTTCTCTCATGCCACCATTGTTATCCTCATTTGATGCATTTTGATTTTCATTTAACTCAATGAGAACCCCAGCTTGTGGTACTAGTACTGGTGAGCTACTGTGAATGGATTTTGCACTCGCAATTGTAGATGTTGATGGAGCAGAAACATTGCCAACTCCAAAGAAAGCCTTTATGGTAGTATCTTTAAGTTTTGGGCATTTTGATGGCCTCCCAGGCCCTTCACTGCCCTGAGGAGTCTTACCCTTGTCTAGCTTTCCAATCTCTTCACTGCCCTGAGCATATTGAGAAGTCTGAGTCTCAACCTCCCCTGATATTTGAATCCCTTCAGCAGTAGTAGCCTGAGGATACTCAATCTCAGCCTCAAGATAGTCACCCTTGTCCGACATCTTTACCCAATGACCTCTCACTAGTCACTAGGATTCTAGCCTCTACGAATTAAAATTAATAGCAATACTGTGAATTGTGAAATGTGAACAAATAATTATTTACCTTTGTCCTACTTCCTCTGATTTCTGACTCTTTGAAATGTTGAATCCTCTATTTACTATCGCAAGATTGTTATTTGTAAATCTGGCCCTCCAGGCTCTGGCTCCAAAAATTTGTAATGATGCACGATAAGACTACTTTTAAGTTTTCTAAATTTGATTTGAATTTATATCAATCCATGATTCCAAATTCCAAATTTCCAATTTTTAAATTCTTAGGCTTTTGGCAAAAATGTGTCGAGTGCCGACCTGATCAATGCTATGTTTGGTGAAAAATTAAATATACGTGGTGAATAATTAATTAATGGGTTGGCGAAATACATCATGGACTAATAAAACAATTGATTAATGGGTTGGTGAAATACGTCGTGGACCAATTGGTGAATAAGAGACTGTTTAAAGAACCACATCACATTAATTATAGGCGAATATGATGGTCAACAACATCAAATGGAAAATCTGATTGGCAATTCCAATTAATGTTCAATGGTTACCGTGTCAAGATTGGGCGAATATTTGCCAGCGTATACCTGCGCGATTCGCTAATTCCATGAAACATTATTCCCAGAAGTTGCCAAAAGGTGAATATTTGCCACTAAAAATTACATTGTACACTGGCAGCACCATCTGGTACACTAGATACAAATCATAGTACATGTATTGGTGATAATTCACCATCATTTCCTGGATCTACTTGTGTTTCTAGCACGGGAGTTATGCAGACGTCATTGTTGATTGACAATAATGAATCAATGCCTTTAAAATATCCTAAGGTTCCAGGTACTTTAAATAATTATTTTTTATATTGTAATACGCATTTACCTATTCATAACAAGTTTTGGATTGATTATCCCATGACATTTTTTGCAGGAAATGATTCATTTTATAAGAAGCTTTATGACCTCGCACTGCATATATTCGGGCCCACCATACATATAAGGTGGAACATCATAAGTGAACTAACTCTATCCCACTGTTTGTTTTTCATATCATTAATTGGTATAGTGTTTTTCCTTTCATTCGGGTCTTTTCTTTTACTAGCTATATCTAACAATTTTGTGTTTTTTCTTAAAAGGTGGAACTTGCAAGAAAAAAAATTAAAAGATCAGCTCATTAAAGATTTAGAGCATGAGTTTGGTAATAATATTTTTGACGAGAAGAAAATTTTAGAAAGAGCTTGCAAACATCTTAAGACTGTGAGGGACTCTAATAGAAAGAGTCTCGTCCAAAACCCAAAGTACAAGCGTCCTCCCTTTATTCTAGTGAGGGATTGGAATGAGTTCATTTTGGATGCAAAGGAGAAATGGGATGCTCAAAGAGGAATTACACCAGCAAATGAGAGAAGGTATGCAATAGTATTAACTACTAGTACAATGTAATAATGCACTAATTAGTGATCTTTATATCTATATCATCTAACATATTTCAAACTTTTCATAGGTTGCAGGACACATCAAAGGTAACAAAGGCCAAGCTGCAAAAGATTGGGCAGCACAGACTTGGCTCTAGTGGATATTCAAAAATTAAAGCACGAATTGTAAGTAGCAGTAAATGAATTGCAGAGAAAAAACATTTATAAAATGCAAGGCTTTGATTTTAATTTAGAGCCCGCGGAAGAACACAAAAAAATTGCCTTCAAGGAAGGCTATCAAGCCATGGCTGAACGCCTACAGAAAGCTTCCACTAGCCCAACCGAAGAGTCTCCTGCATCATGTGCATAGGTAAATATGCCAAAAAATATATTAGAAATTGAATACTTGAGCAACAATCTATTTGATAATAATGTGCATGACATTGCAATGCAGCCTCTTAATCATGACACAGATCATACGCCGCATCATGAAGCCCCTAATGTGCATCGTACTATCCATGGAAGTGCTCATTTTCTATTTAAAACTAATTATGTAATTATTAATACAATTTAACATCTTAAATTGAACTTGGTGTAACCTTTTTATGTATATTTTAGAGGATACAGAATCAAGTCATGCTGAACGAGTGCCGAAGGATGTTCAGACTGATCAGCATGTAGATCATGTGGCACATTCAGGTAAAGAAAATCTATGTTTTGTTCTTTTAAATTAATTTTTTGATTTATAGTTCTTTTAATTAAATAAATACTTGTAATTCACTAATATAAAATGGTGTGAATTTAACTCATGAAGTAGTTGTTATTGCAACGGACCCCCCTTTGGCGCAGTGACCTCGTGTTCCTGAACAGATGAGGAGGAGACATGCATTGGAATTAGAATCAATAGAGGAGGGGAATGACGAGGACATTGATCTTCCTCTTAGAAATTACATGATTAAAAAAAAATAGCAAGAAACCCAAAAAGAAATGATTGTAATTAACAGTTTTTGCTAATGAAAGAACATTGTCTTAATAGATGTAATTTTGTACTAGTAATGTTGATGAATGATGTGTTAATGAATTCTTCATGAATGTTGTGTGTTAATGAATTTTATGTGTTAATGAATTATTCATGAATGTTGTGTGTTAATGAATGTTATCATGTGATTATAATGATTGAATGTTATATTTCAAAAATGGATGAATGAATGGATGTTATTAAATGCTAATGGGGAATTTAGAGTGATGTTAGGGGGGGGGGATGTTAGGATTAGCAAGGCAGAAATAACAATTATGTGCAAATATAACTAATATCAGAAAATAATAAACCACACAGAATAGAACACAAGACACAGATTTAACGTGGTTCACCCAATCCCTGGGCTACATCCACCAACAGTGAGTCCAATATTATTATTATCCAGTGATTACAACCTGATTACAATCCGTAATCCCTTACAGCCCAATTCTGCCGCAAGTACTAAAATCATACATGATGAAAAAATCTCTAACCCTAAGCCATATTATACAATATTTTCCCTCTTTAGGGTTAGAATGAGTTATAAGTAGTCGGCCCAAATAACCAAAAAGTAGTCGGCCTCAAAAAAATTTTCCTCGGGGGCTGCGCCCCCGAACCCCTGCTCTTGGGGGCTGCCACCCCCAAATCCCCGCTCGGGGCCCGACCTGACCCTGAACCCCAGCGAGGTCGGGAGGAAAAGTGTACAGTACTTTCCTGGATAGTACTTTCCTGATTAGTCACCATAAGCTAACAATCTCCCACTTGGTGACTGATCAGTATCCACACTATACTAAAAAACCTCCCACTTGGAGACTGATCCTGTAGCAATACCGCTACCCACATGAGGCTCCCACTGGATTGAACCACCTTGGACTCAGCTGTTCCTTTGTTTTGTTTAGTCTAGAAGACCAACTGAAGCTGAACATGAGTTCAACTTCTCCCTTGTTACTAACTTTGTAAACATATCTGCTGGATTATCATCAGTATGAATCTTTTCCAGCCTTAACTGTCCATCATCCAAAACTGATCAAATGAAATGGTACCACAATTGTATGTGTTTTGTCTTTGAGTGCAAAGAAGAATTCTTTGCAAGATGAATGGCACTTTGGCTATCTGTATGTAGAAAATTATCCTTTTGTGGATGTCCCAATTCTTCCATGAAGAATTGAAGCCATATCATCTCCTTGGCTGCCTCTGTAGCAGCAACATACTTTGCCGCTGTAGTGGATAAAGCAACCACCTTTTGTAGTCGAGAAATCCAACTCACTCCTATCCCACCAACAGTAAATATATAACCTGTAGTACTCCGCCTGCTATCTATATCTCCTGCCAAATCTGAGTCAACATAGCCTTGTACAGTAGTAGTAGAACCCCCAAAGTGTAAACACTTACTGGATGTGCCTCTCAAATATCTAAGAATCCATTTGACTGCATTCCAATGCTCAATACCAAGGTTACTCATATAACGGCTAACGACTCCCACTGCGTGTGCAATATCTGGCCTAGTACATACCATAGCATACATTAAGCTCCCTACAGCTAAAGCATAAGGTACCTTAGACATTTTAGTCTCTTCTTCTGGTGTCTTGGGACACATATCCTTAGTCAATTTCAAATGACCAAGCAAAGGTGTGCTGACAGCTTTGGCATTTTCCATAGAGAAATGTTGCAACACCTTCTCAATATAATCAGCCTGAGATAGAGACAATTTCCTATTTTTGCTATCTCTACAAATTTTCATACCAAGGATTTGTTTTGCTGCCCCCAAATCCTTCATAGCAAAAGATTTTGCTAACTGTTATTTCAACCCCTTAATGTGATTCATGTTAGACCCAGCTACAAGCATATCATCAACATATAAACATAAAATAATGTAGCTATCATCATCCAACCTCTTAAAATAAACACAATGGTCAGAATGACACCGACTATATCCATGCCCATTCATAAAAGTGTCAAATTTAATATACCATTGCCGAGGTGCTTGCTTCAAGCCATATAAACTTTTCTGCAATCTGCACACCAAATTCTCCTTACCCTTGACCTCAAATCCTTGTGGCTGAACCATATATATTTCTTCATCCAAATCACCATGAAGAAAGGCTATTTTAACATCAAGCTGCTCTAAATGCAAATCTTCAGTAGCCACAATACTTAAAACAGTACGAATAAAAGTCATTTTAACAACTAGAGAAAATATCTCATCAAAATCAATACCATGTTTCTGTGCAAATCCTTTTACGACTAATCTGGCTTTAAATCTTTTTGTACCTCCATCCTCTTCTTTGATCCTGTAAACCCATTTATTCTGTAAAGCCCTTTTACCTGTAGGTAACTTACATAAATCCCATGTCTGATTTTTCAGCAAAGAGTCCATTTCATCTGTCATTGCAGACTCCCACTGAAGCTTTGTATCCACCTGCACAGCTTCATTATAACATTCAGGTTCACCAGCATCTGTTAACAGAATAGAATACAAAGATGGAGAAAATCTTTCTGGAGGTCTACTTAGCCTTGTTGACCGTCTAACACTCACTGGGGTGTATGGTATTTGTTGTTGTTGTTGTTGCAGAGCATAAGGAACTACTGGAACATGAACTTGTGGAGTATCATCCAGTACTACATAGTCATTTTCTTTCTTCTCATGCTGCAGCAACAGATCTTTGTACAATACTTTCTCATTGAATATGACATCCCTGCTTCTTACAATTTTATGATTTTCAAAATCCCAAAGCCTATAACCAAATTCATCAATGCCATACCCAACAAATACACATTTCTTTGACTTAGCTTCCAGCTTGGTTCTATTTTCAGAATCTATAAGTGCAAAAGCTTCACAACCAAAGGTTTTGAGAAAAGAATAACTCACCTTCTTACCACTCCATGCTTCCTCTGGAATACCATAGTCCAAAGGAGTAGAGGGGCCTCTATTGATTAAATAAACAATAGTGTTCACTGCCTCTGCCCACATATTTTTGGGCAGCCTAGCATGCAACCTCATACTCCTTGCACGCTCCATTATTGTCTTATTCATGCGTTCAGCCACTCCATTTTCTTGTGGAGTCCTTGGTACAATTTTCTGCCTACGAATACCATTAGAGGAACAATATTCTTCAAATTCTATGCTGCAATACTCACCACCATTATCAAATCTGAGACCTTTTAACTTTTTACCAGTCTCATTCTCAACCAAGCATTTCCATTTCTTAAAAGTTTGAAATACATTAGATTTCTGTCTAAGGAAATAAATCCATACTTTTCTTGTTGCATCATCTATAAATGTAACATAATACAGAGAGCCACCAAGGGAAGATACCTGAGCTGGTCCCCATACATCTGTATGCACAAGCTCTAATCTCTCATTTTTCTTTTCCTTCCCACTCTTCACAAAACTAACTCTCTTTTGTTTTCCATAAACACAACTTTCACAGAAATCCATATTGACACATTTCAGACCAGGTAAAACTTTCTTTGAATGAAGTAATTTCATACCTTTTTCACTCATGTGCCCGAGTCTATTGTGCCACAGTGCTGTGTCAGAATCTACAGCAACAGTTTGATGTTCTTCCTGCTCAACTGCAGCCACTGTTCCTGAACATTCATTATCTTCTGAAACAATTAAAGTAGAAGGAACAGTATGACCTATACAAAGATATAAGGTGCCTACTTTCACACCTTTTGCTACTACTAAGGAACCTTTTGAAACCTTCCAATTTTTATCATTAAAAGTAACTGTGCAACCTTCATCACCCAGTTGCCCTGCTGAAATTAAATTCCTACTCAGCCTTGGAACATGTCTTACCTCTTGTAGTAGCCAATGATTCCCATTCTGCAACTTAATCTTAATTTTTCCCTTTCCAACAATCTGACAGGGTTCATTATCTCCCAAATAAACTAGCCCAAAATCCCCTTGGACATAATCAACAAAATAAATTCTATGGGGTGTAGCATGAAATGAAGCCCCAGAATCTAAAACCCATGAATCATCAATACTTTCTAAGGACAAGAGCAAAGCATCCTCCTCGGATTTGTTACTTACCACATTTGCCTCCTTGTTTCCATCATTTTTGTCTCCTTGATCTTTCTTCCGAGACCAACAATCTTTCTTCTTATGACCTGGTTTTCCATAGTACCAGCAATCATTTGGCCCTTTAGATTCAGACCTCTTTCCCTTTGATTTTCCTCTTGATTTCCCACGATTTCCAAAGTTGTTTCCTCTATCTCTTGTTCTGCCTCTGCTTTTTGTGTTCAATACACTACCCGATGTGGATGCCCTTGAGCTTTTCCTACGAATTTCCTCACTCAATATAACACCAATAACATCATCATACTTTAGGGTATTAGAACCAGAAACAGAATTACTAACAGCCATTACCAAGCCATTCCAGCTTTCTGGCAAAGAACAAAAAATCAAGAGAGCCCTAACCTCTTCATCAAAAGTAATTTTAACTGAGGCTAATTGACTTGTAACTGTATTAAACTCATTCAAAGGATCAGTAACTGATCCACCTTCTACCATTTTCATATTAAATAAACGCTTCATAAGAAATACCTTGTTTGAAGCTGAAGGCTTTTCATACAACTTCGCTAGGGTTTCCATCAGATCTTTAGCTGTCTTTGCTTCAGTAATATTGAATGCCACCGATTGTGCCAGGCATAGACGAATACTCCCCAGTGCCTTCCTATCCAAAATATCCCAATCCTCCTGAGACATTGATTGCTCTTTCTTGGCTACTCCCTCTAATGGCCGCCATAGATCCTTCTGATAGAGATAATCCTCCATTTACATCTTCCATAACTGGAAGTTCTGCCCATTAAACTTATCAACCTTCAGCCTACCCTCGTCTGCCATTTCTCCCACTTAACCGAGAGACTCTCCCACTAACTCGTGAGACCTGCTTCAGAGAATAGATGAAAGAATAAATGAAATAACCTCGCTCTGATACCACTTGTTAGGATTAACAAGGCAGAAATAACAATTATGTGCAAATATAACTAATATCAGAAAATAATAAACCACACAGAATAGAACACAAGACACACAAATTTAACGTGGTTCACCCAATCCCTGGGCTACGTCCACCAACAGTGAGTCCAATATTATTATTATCCAGTGATTACAACCTGATTACAATCCGTAATCCCTTACAGCCCAATTCTGCCACAAGTACTAAAATCATACATGATGAAAAAATCCCTAACCCTAAGCCATATTATACAATATTTTCCCGCTTTAGGGTTAGAATGAGTTATAAGTAGTCGGCCCAAATAATCGAAAAGTAGTCGGCCTCAAAAAAAATTAGCAAGTGTATAGTACTTTCCTGGATAGTACTTTCCTGATTAGTCACCATAAGCTAACAGGGGAGGGGCCAAATGAGCTTCCACCTTCACATGGTTGGCCTTGTTTAGTAGAGAATATTAAACTATTCTCGAAACCAAGTGAAGCTCAAACTTTAAAGATAAGCTTAGAGTTAATAGTGACAACCAATTAGCAAGTCAAAATGAAGTTCTTTGTTACATGTACCTTTTTAGTTTTTAAAGCACAATGTCATGTTTTAATATTGTGTAGTTTTTTTCTTATGTCAAAGTATTATTTTACTATAAGAACATAATTTATGACCATTTTAGTAACTATTCTAACATTGCTTTATGACAAATCCTATTTTGGCAAAGATGGCGATAAGTGGTGCTGTCTATTCCTTGGGAGATTGGATTACACAGGTCTGTATCTCAAAATCATTTGCATGTGGCAGAAATGCATACTTACAACCATTTCATTCTACATTTAAAAACATTGATGACACTCTAGACACAAAATAATGCTCATGATGTTGACTTGACAGTGCTATGAAGGCAAACCAATTTTTGAATTTGATCAAACCCAGATGTTCAGATCTGGTCTCCTTGGATTTAGTCATCATGGTTCTTTTTCTCATTATTACTATCATCCTAGTGAGGTAACACCTTTTCCTTCTTTCTTAGTCTCTTACAGTTCATACTTGTTTAATTTGAATAATTTTTGAGTTCCTTGCAAAAAGGGTATGACAAACAAATATGGTTATACAGGCTCTATTTCCTTTACTTGAACTTGATGTTATGATTTATCATTTGACATTTTAATATTTTGATGTTGAACTTGAAGCATATGATGATACGTTGGTATGATCATGATGCTATGATTACAAGTTTATGGTGTTTTTGTTGTTTATATGATATTATGTGACATTCTAATCTGGATTCATGCTTATAGCCTATATCCATTCATAATGTTTCTCCAAACCATCCCTTTGTTGCTACATCTTTGCTATCAATTTGTCTACCATCTTCTATTGAGATTATGGAGATAAGTAAGATCAAGGTTCATGAACTTCTAGAGCTTACTTTCTCCATGTGGACCTTGTGTGAGTAGACATGCAAAATTTGAAGAAGGATTTAGATGAGCAACTCCAATACCACTAGGATTTGATAGACAATAATGAGGTGCTCTGATGCTATTGACCCGAGGCCAAGTTGTGCTTGAAGGACAACACACTCAAATGAATTCACATTTGTTATAAACAAAAATGAATATCATCTCCCTAAAATCCCCTTTATTTCCCTTTGCATGGGTGAGCTTTGATACTACAAAAAAGAGTAGCAGAAGTGAAGCAAAGACAAAAAGAGACAACTTGGTTCAATCCTTCATTATATCTTCTGAATAGGCAATGTAAACAAGGGAATAAAAATTATATGTATGAGTCTTCTGATTTTGTAGATTGTGATCTGAATACAAGAAGAAACAAATAATCTCTTAGATGTTCTGTAACACATGTATTCATGATGATATCCAATGACCTTTATATATAAATTAATGTAGTACATTTATGGTTTTATTTCTGTGATAATATTTTTTCTTAAAAATTTGCCTCCATGAATTATATTGACCTCAAGTTCACTGTTTTAGTGATTTTGATTTTATCTATTCAAGCCATATACACTTTTGGAAGCATCTTGCTTAGATTTGAGTCAAGATAGATAATTTTTGTTCACCTATTAAAGTGACTAGGGTTACTCTAATTATTTGATTTGAAGCTACAAGCAACGTATATGCTTCCTATCAATTTTGAAGAAGTGGAAACTAGTATTCTGAAGATTATGAATAATTTGGCTCACTTGAATCTTATTGTTGTACAAAGTATGCTGGTGAGTTGTGTACTATTTTGAGTAACTAATCAACTAAAATATTCAATGTTTCTTTACTCTTCTAAAGACATTTATTTATCGTCTTGCAGAAATTATCTTCTTTATTATTTGGATTTGATTATTTCATCACTGTTTAACATATTTTAATAGCTATCATCAATTAAATATTATTAGGCTTCCATGTATACTAGTCAATTAAAGGATTCAATATGCATGATTTGAAATTTTTTTTTTTTTATTATCTGTCCCACAAAACTTTTTATGTTTTTGGTCTGCAGGCAAGGCCAGACTTACAAATGGAGTTCGTCCATTTGATGAGCTTCCTTCTTTCTCATTGTACAGGCAAGTGGAAGACTGCAACTGATCATGTTTTTTTGCAGGGAACATAGTTTGGAATTTTGATCATAGTGATGGCTTTTAATCTTCTTGAGTTATACTTGATGTTTTGATTCTGTTTATTGGATTTTTCTCTAGTATTTCCATGCTATTTATTTTCAAAATTACTGATAGCTTTGGTTGATATGCACCACATTTGGAATTTTTGCACAAAACTTGTAAGTTTATTAAGATATATTAGACAAATAGGATTTCCACAGAGTTGGTCATGAGAAGTATACTTTTTCTTCCTTTCTTGCATGTTAAGGCATCTATGCTTAGGTGCTTGTTTGACACAACTAGTTTCCTTAAATTCATTGTGTTCATTTTCCATTACAGCTTGTTGCTTCATCCTTCAAGGTCAATCTATGTGCACAAATACATAATCTCTAGAAAATAACTCTATAGAGCATGTGTGGTTAAATTCAGGGTTGTACCTCGGGATCATTCTGCAATATGATTTTATCAAATCAATTTTCAATAGGAGTGCTAGATTGGTTTGCAAATTACATCAACAAATTGTGGTCATCTCGACTATAGTTATTGTTGGATATGGAAAAAATGTGATTGTTGACAAAAAGCCTTGGAAATTTTTAAGTAATTGCACTATGTAGGTGAAAAGCCAGCTGTCTTTGTTGATAGAAGAAATTTTTAAGTGATTGCACTATATAGGGTCAATACATGGTGTGGTTACAAACCCAAACACCGACTGTGTCTACAGTGACTATTCTGGCACTAACAAACACCAGTCAATTCTTTGGTGATGTCAATGACAAAAAACAATGATTTGATTATATAGATAGGTGAGTATAGTATAAAGAAACATTTTGATGCAGAGGTGGTGTGTGGTATCCATCTTCATCATATCAGACAAAAAATCCATTCCACTTTGCAATAACTTCTTTACCTCAATGTCCCTCCATGACTTGTCTCCCAAGTGTACCTAGTTCCTCCTAGACACCATATCTTCACCCAAAGCCCCAACCTTTGTTCTAACTTCATGAAACACCTCCATATAGCCTATCTACCATGTTTCATCCACCCATTAAGTCTGGATCACTCATCTTCTATCCAACACACACAATCAGTCCTTGAAGCTAGTAGCCCTCACCAGTCATTAATTTGACTTTTCCTCCAACTTTCCCCAAATAACTAAGGAAACTAATACATGATTCTGATACCCTTTTGGGATCTTTAAATACTTTGAAATTTTTATCCTATGCTCCTTTGGACCATACCCAAGATCCAATACCCCTAGCCTATCCTCACTAGGCCTAATTCTCCACTTTTACAAAGAAACCCATAACTCCACTTGCTCCCATGACTCCAACTACTGAAACAGTCTTTCTAGAGGTTGAGAAATAATGGATTCCAAACTTACAAGGTTCTACCCTTCACCCAACTCATTTTCCATCAAACCCTTGGTTCTAGGGTCACTAATCTAGGGCATGTTCAACAGGACCTCTAAACTCACTCCCAAATTAAAACAATAGCACAAAAAATTCATAAATGATCCCCCCATACACATTCCATCACCAACTCTCCACTTCCATGGATCAAATCACTTTCATAATGACTGGTGTCTCAATCTAGGCTTAGTCTCCATTAGCAAACAACCAACTTTTGTGGTTCTTCCAACAAATCTGCACTCCCCTTCATACAATGGCTATAACACAAGTTGAACAATACATTTTCATCCTCTCCCACCAATCAAAGTGATTACAGAGGGTGGGAGAGGTTCACCATCCTTAACGCCTCATAACAAGAAGTATTTGACTGTGCCCAACCAGTCACTGTTCTTGAATGCACCAATCTATTATTCTTGCCTAAGACACAATGAAATTAATAAGCAATGAAATAAAAGGGTAAATAACAACTAATAAAATTCCCTATGGAATTTCTATGCCAAGAAATCACTTCAAACTATCAAGACAATTCACTATTTCAGACTATACCCGTGGAATAGTGAATAGATATTGCAGAGAACAGTTCATTTTTTATTAATTTGATATTCTTTACATTGCTTGTCGATACTCCACCATCTCTCCATGCCTCCTACACATGCCTACACCTACCAAATAGGATTCCAAAAGTAGTTTATCCTCCTGCATAACCGTAACAGTCAGTTATCTAGCTGTCGCTAGTTAGTTACAAACTAATACAAACTAAAATTTTGTTGTCTAGTTGACACTAAAGTGTCAACTTTTACAACTTATAACCATTAAGTGTTTATCTCTATTCTTTAGCCTTCTTAAAGGCCTAAAAACCTATCAAATCTCCTAAAACTTCCTAAATCTCCTATAAGCCTTATCAAGCCTTAATTGCCAACATGACACATTACAACTTTGGGCACTCTTTGGTGCTTTCACAACCTTGTAAATTGTCCTTAGAGACCCTATTACATTGGTCAAAGACCTTATAGGCCTTTAGATCCCTTTGATATACTAGGATCAACAAAACAACCTTTAATGAACCCCTTTAGGTAGATGTTGACATTTGCCTCTTTTACATGCCTTTATAGTTTAGGCTTATCACATTTAAAACATCGATTACAAAAATGGACCATAGGTCCAATTACATTCAAAATTTGATCTTCCTAGATCATTAAACCTTCATGAGTCTAAATGACTCTCCTTGCATGCTTTTTCCAAGGTGCCCTGCACCATGTTCCTAAATCATAGCCAAGAAAATACCACTTCACAAACAATTAGAACAATTTGTTGTTACCAGACTATACCCATAGGGATAGTGAATCACCAGTTTGCAAGAAATTTTCAATTCTTATTCAAAATCACTTGTCTTTTTCATTCTTTTTGGATACAATGACCTTGGATCATATCACATTGCCTTCCATCATGGCTCCCCTATCCAAAAGACACTAACTCCTCAAATAACCCGAGAGTAACCACCCAACTAACTCCTAATTGTCTGCAATAGTCAAAAATTGACTGTTCACTAACATAACATATGAAAATGTTGTCAAGTTGACAACAAAGTTGTCAACTCGACAACTCAACATTTCTATACTAATCTAAAGACTCTTAAAAGGTTTAAAGACAACCTTTAATAACTTCTTACCTCTACTAACTCCTAACTAACTCTCCTTAAGCCCATTTTGGCTTATATTGCCCTCATAGGCAATTTACAAGTTTTTGCACTTTTAGTGCTTTTAACATCATTTAGAGGCTCTATTGGCCTTATTACATCATTATAGGCCCTTATAGGTCATTTCCAACTATCACTAACCTAGGATCAACATATCATCTATTCCTAGTTTTGTAAGCATAGCTATTGATTTCGTATTCTCTAGTTTCGGTCCCTGTACCTTGTCCATACAGGATGCATGCATCTCATGTTGGTGTCAAGAATCCACATTATAGTCCTTGACTAGTACAAGTATTTAAGACAATGAACTAATAAAGCCCACCAGTTGATCTTAATCAAATTCTCTTTCATTTCTAGTAGACTAAATATTTTTTTTAATCTCTTAGTAGCATAATGTTACTTATATTTTATGTATTTTTCTTTCACGTTAAGCTTATATCCACTTTAATTAATTGATCCCTCTAGCTCACTAGAGTGCTAGTAAAGTGATGTGGAATCAGGCCGATTCATCCCTTGAGATTTCATCAATCTTGAGCTTGACAAATTTCCTTCTCCATAAACTCAAAGATAGGTTATCTGACAAAAAAACCTCTTATGGACAATATAATACATTTAAACATCAACCCAAGGACGTAGGCATGTCATGGTTTAGCACTATATGTGCATGCTTTTACTTAGGTTGTCATCTATTGTGTTAAAAAGAAAATTGCAATGAAAACCATACACTTAACGAAATAAAACTATGAACAATAACGATTAATGCAAAACAATGAATTGAGTAGTTCTCAAACAATTAATAATAAGTAATAACATATGAAAATTAAAAGATTATATATACCTAAACTAAACTAAAAACATGCCAAAACTAAACTTACTAAAGAATTGTCTAAGCTGCAAGAGCATCACATGGTCCAATAGTATTGTTTAGCAGAAGCCAAGTTACTGACTATAAAATTTAATTATCTATGCTAACATGAAAAAAAAGAGTAGGAACATGTTTCTCAAGTGGGCCTACTTGAGAAATAATCTAATTGTGCTAAATAGAAGAAAATAGCTAAATCAAAGCTTCATAGATTCATATATGCATACTAATTATAGACAAGCAATATATTCAACTAAAAGTAGGAATATATTGAAAATGGTGTCACATTTTTTTTAAAACAAAAGTTAGTATTGGTCTCTTTTTCGACCTTTACACAGTACTATTTTCGACCAAAATGCTATGCATTCGACGGTCACTTCGACGCACTTGGGTGGATAATTTGATGAAAAATGGTCTCAATTTTGACCTTTACACCAGTTGAATCAACGACAATGCTATGCATTCGACATCTTATTCTTCCAGTTCCAAGGGATTGATTCAGTGGATAATTCGACCACTAATAGAGTCAAAATTTTGACTATAATTTTCTGTGTAGATTAATCGACGAAAAAAGATCGATGATAGTTTTGGTAGTCTGTTTGACCAATTGGTGTAGAAAATTCGACTATTTCTCATCGAAAAATAGGGTAAGATTTACTAGTGAATGTCATGGGTAGGGCACCAAGAAAAAAGTGGATTTTAGGAACCCCTAGGACATAAAGACATTTTTTCTTACCAAGGTCAAGGTTTTCAAGAATTGTTGCAGGTGGGGGAGAAATTGAGTGCGGGGCTTCCATGACAACAATTTGTATAGCAGCCCAAGGACTAGATGAGAATTATAGAGCTTAAAAATGAGATCCTAGCGGAGAGGGATATGATTCTTGTCTTAGGTCAATCATTTCAACCACATCCTTGATTGAATTTTCCATAAAATTCAGAAGGAAAAATGGAAAAGAAATTGAAGTGTGGTGTCGAAAGTGATAAATGGTGAAAATAATAAACCTTAAATCTTACTTCTATGGTAAAGAAGTTCATGATCATTAAACACACCCAATCGTAGGAGGCAGTAATTCATATTTATATTTAAAGAGAATAATGTACAAACAAAATAGTCATCTCCATAATGATATCTCCACATTTTATATATTAAAAAAGAAAAAATTAAATACAAGTATACTAGTTGCATTCCATTTTTACATATTCAAGTGAAAAAGAATTAAAAAATTGTTGCTATCAAATCTATTAGATTTCCACAATCCATACCAATGTTCTGTATCAGTTTTTGGATTCGATTGTGTAGAGTTTTTTGTCGAATGCAGAAACTAATACAGAAATTGTTACTATTTCAAATTGTCATGAATGATTACCTCTTCAAATGAACACTAGAAAATTATATATAAATTAAAAAACATTAACTTAATATGTATAGAAATGAATCTTTTCATAGTTTATAATAAGGACAAGTTGTACATATCTACTCACTATAAAATAAGAACTTGTGATCTCTTTTTCAAAATTATAAATCCTCCATCACTAGACTAACTCAAGATGTTGGTACCATTCCAGACCTCCATTTTCACGTTAGCTTAAAACTGCGAACTACATTTGCATAAAAGTTTCAAAAACCTGTTTGATAAATCCATTATGTGCATTTTCGGAAGCATGTCACCCCATGAGACCACATTCCCTTGAGGAATTTCTCCAAATAGTTCACATGCACTGCCTATGCTTGAGCATTTTGCATACATGTCGACCAGGGCACTAGCAATGACAACATCTGCTATAAATCTCCTTAACATTATGCTATGGTGGATGTCCATACCCTCTTCCAATGCTCCATTTGGGTGTAGAGCAGGGAGGACACTAAGTTTGTGGTATTCAGCTTTACATCTACGAACTGTGTTTGCATGAAAGCTTCTAAATCTTTTTCAAAACCTCTGCTCATGGCGTGCCCTGAAATCACATTTCTTCAAGGTATTTTGTCAAACGGTTCGTTCACCTTGTGCATGTTTCTGTGTTTCAATTTATTTCCTTGTAATCACGACATCCTCCGCAACCAAATTCTTTTGTGTTTCACATGCCATCTGTCATGTCAATGCTTTTGTGTTTTTCTACCAACGCAAAGTTGGGAGTTTGGAGCTGATCAGGAACTGTTGAATAGTTCGAAGTTCTCAAGTACATTCTGAAACAACCAAGCAAGTGAAGTCATCTTAATTGACCCTTAAAATCAAGTCTTTAGTTCTATGTCAAATATAGTTAATACGGTTTGCAAACTACCAGTGTTCCTTCTATTTTCCTACAAGGGAGATGTATTATTTCGTACTCCTAAAAGTTTCATATTCTATATTATTCATAATTATGTCCATGTCAAGTAAATCTGCATTGGAACTGACTATCCGTCTTCATGACTGCAATGAATGTGATACAAAACAATGGAAGTTAAAATATTTATGAGTATGCTATGAAAGACCTTTTATTTCAAGGAGGTAAGCCATTTTGTTATGATTATAAAGTGTTTTCTAAAGCTGGCGTTAAAAAAAATGGTTTTTCATACTTCGGCATTGTTGTCATGGTGGTTTATTCCTCAATAGGACATGTACTATGTTAGAAATTTCAACCAATTATCGTCCTTATTCTGTGAAGATGAAATTAGCATCCCATGGTTCTGCTGAAGGTGTTACTGCATTTATCTTACACATGTCATTGACCACTTACAGTAGTAATCTGCATTAAGATCACCTATGCAATCCAACGGAAAAAAGTGTCATAAATTACACGCTAGTTTATCTCCACTTTACAAGTAGCAAGGATGGATCATTCATCTCGGGCAAGAAATCTTTTCTACTTTGCTGCTTTACAATTTGTATGTGTCTGGTTGTAATAGGAGTTTTTCCCTATTTGTAGGTAAAATGTTGAAATATCATTCTAGGTCTGTTTAAAAGCACAGGTGTTCCCACTTTTCACTCATACAAATATCACCTAGTTGCGGTAAGATATAAATGGAATAATTGTACTATTCATGAAACATGTCATGAAAATTCAGATAATAGTAGTTCTCAAAATACTTTATAAACGACACACTTCAGAATTATCATTTAAACTCATAGTTATACTATAGTGGTGATCTGATTAGAAAGTAGATATATTTTTATTTTTTTAGGCAATTTATAATTTTTTCTTGATCTTTAATTGATTGCTCTAATAATGTTGACCAGCAAGATAACAATCTTAAAAAAAAATTATTAATTAAAGTACACAACTGTAAACAACATGAATCATACGTTATTTATGAGGGAAGATCTGACTTTATGTGAGCAAAATAACCAGTTGCAAACATCTACTACGGCAGAAATCCAATCAAAAAATAAACATTTACAATTCCAATTTCATTCTATGTAACTTACAGCAGGCATGTTAACCAAAATAATAAGTGGGATGTCACTTGTAGCAGCTGTAAGAGATCCTCTTTTTCTTGTTCTATTTGAGAGTATCCATTTACCCAAATTTCGTGTGCTCACATTTCTACTTCTCGTAAACATGTCCGGGCTTGCTCAAGCTGATTAGCAACTCCTTTACACAGTTCTTCAGAATTCTGAATACTAATATTCATAAATTGAACTAATTTATAATCTCTTCCCAAACCAAACACAAACCTTTAACATGTAAAGACAACCTGCTACATAGCTTTGACAATGTTTACAGATACATAGCTTTGACAATGTTTGCTGATACCCTAACTTATTCTGAGTTTGGGGATGAGGTGATGAGGAACCTTTTTAAAGTTTTTAGATTTTCAAGTCATTTTTTTTGGAAGATTTGGAAAATAGGAAAATTTCAGGATATTTGATAAAGTATGTATCATTGAATCTTAATATATAATATTTGTGTTAAATTGAGAGTTTATATAAGAATTAAGGTTCAACAAATTAACAAAATTTAAACCTTGTTCTTATTAATTATTATAAATTGTTGAAACCTAACTTGCATATCCAACCACCTTTCTCATTGACACTTCTCATCAATGATACAGTTTGTATCCAATTTGTAGTTTATAGACTGACTTCAATTCTTGAAATCTTACCAGATATGCTCATCAATCCCATTATAAACATGTGAAGGTTAGAAATCAGTTTCAATGCTCATTCATGTATGTTGCACCTTTTGAGGCTAGTTAAGGCACAATTCTTATAAGGTGTCACTAGTATCTCGTAAAAGGTAGTCACTTGTGCAAGGATCCTTTGTAACAAGAAGTTGTCTACAATTCTCCGTAAGATCAGAGCTACACTTTTACTCTCTATTAATCTATTAATCTTTGAAATCGTAAATTTACTGTACAAGTTAAATCATATGAAAGACCATATTTCATGTTGTAGTTTGAACTAACATATGAATGAGTGCATGAAATTTATCAAAACACTTATTCACTATTGTTGAGGTGTGAGAGCCCACAGAAAGAAATGTAAAAATGGATTTTTTTAAAGCACTTGAAGCATTTTTTTATGTGTTGTGCGGTCCCCAAATATCCCTCCTCGCCCACAACGTTCACTAGAGAGAGACAATACCAATAGCTCAATTTGTAGTGAAGCTTTGGAACTTTCCTATAAGGATATAATATATGAGACTTCATACCTTCGTTATTCCTCAGTAGCTCAGTGGTAGAGCGGTCGGCTGTTAACCGATTGGTCGTAGGTTCGAATCCTATTTGAGGAGAGTTCTTTTCAGCACTTGGTTCCAA
Source organism: Chamaecyparis obtusa (assembly GCA_027943335.1). NCBI lineage: Eukaryota > Viridiplantae > Streptophyta > Pinopsida > Cupressales > Cupressaceae > Chamaecyparis > Chamaecyparis obtusa. The sequence goes on from BSBK01000361.1 coordinate 360,603, forward strand.
ATTATGAATAAGATATTGTTAGAGAATGTCACAGACGGTCTTTATCCAATCCAAGATTGGGAGGACATCTCCTCTGAGAACTGCTGCTGCCAGCATTTACAGGATCTTTCCTGTTATTCTCCAAATTTTGGGGATGGCTAGCCATCCCCGTTCTCAAGATGTCCCAAAAAGACACATTAATTAACAATTTCCACTTGCAATAGTCTATACCACCTATACAAACGGTAGATCCCTGAATAATAGATGTGAATGAAGTTGTATGGAGCCGCTAAGGGTCACACCCCCTGTAAAATCATCCCAAATTGATCAATACTGCTTGCACAGTTAAATATTGGTGGCTTGGTCTAGTATAGTGTCAACAATAAGGCGTGAACTATGGATATTTTAGTCCTTTATCAACAAAATTTCAAGTTATACTCTTGTTGTTTCGAATTTTCAAGTTATACTCTTGTTGTTTCGAATTGCTACGAGAAAAGAGTTGTATTACCCAGCTTCTTTGAGAATGAGTACATAAACTGGTTTGATCCACATTTTTAAGTTCTATTTTATACAAACATGTCCGTTTTCAAGGTTATTCAATCTCATTTGCATTTGAACATCTCAAGATTAGTGCCCTTTCTCTTTTTTTCCTTCAACCTTTCAACAAAATTTCTCAGTTCCAAAGCTTTTCCTTTGAACCTGAACAAAAGCAAGAATAAGCATTTCCTTTAAGCCCGAACAAAAGTAAGAATAAATTTGAACATATCATTGATAGCATTCATAGAATCTGCAACTTTGCCTTTGGCTATCATATTGCCTTTTTTCAACATTACCTGCTCCCACTCCCCTGTTTTATCTAAGGCGACATCCGTGATAACTTTTGCTACAGAATAACACTTATCGAACTGATAATAATTGTGCCGGTAGCTAATGATCTAGTAGTTATGTCGAAGAACTCTTTTATATAGTTGAAGCTAGATTAAGATTACGATTTTGAGCATAAGTCCGAGCTGTCTTTCCCAAGTGTTATATTGTTCCTTGGCACAAGTGAGCCATCAATCTGAGCAGCAGAGGAAAACCTACTTCAACCCTCCATATAGCAGTAGAATAGCAAATTTTTTTGGTATCCTTGGACAATCATCCGGATTCCAATGTGTGTGCGCAACTTACGAATGTAGGGCATCGTGGAAGAAAATCTTCTTCGAAGGTGCATCCTTAGTATTATAGAGTGCCATGAGGCCACATTTCTGTGAGGCATTTTGTTAAACAGTCGTGTGTTCCTCTTTTATGTATCAACATCTTGCGTGTATGTCAACAATAGTGTAACCATTTCATACCCTGAAACCACAGTTCTTTAACGCAATTTATCCCACGCCCTGTTTTATTTATGCTTATAAACTCATGTTCGCCAGAGCATTTGTAAACAAAAAAATGTTCAACAGATGAATGGTAATATTTCATTCCAAAGCTGTACGACCACATAAGAACCATATATGCTTAATCAAACCCTCGAACGCATCTGCCTCTAAAACACTAGTTGACTTCTTGTTTTACGATACAGTATTGGTCTCAACTGAAACTTTTATGTTTGGATTATAAGGCTAGGTAGATTTGCTAATTGTACTTGATTAAAACAACAGGAACAGACAGAATTACAGATTAGCATTTAATTTTATCCTCTCCTCAGCATGAATCAAAAGGTCACTACCAATATTCCTTATACTTCCAAGTATGTCCTTTCTAAAGGGGTTTAGCAAGCCGATCTTTCAAAAATTGAATCTCTTTCGCAACTAGCATCATTTTTTCAAAATATTTCTTTGTAGTCAATATGATTTTGCAATTGGCTTTCCTTCTGCAACTTCTGTTCAAAATATGCTAGTTGTATTTGTTAATGTTAACCCTACTCACCTTAGCCCTGAGATCCTTTATTTCAACTTTGAATCATCCATTCTTACGAGGATTTAATAGTGTCAATTACGGCATTCCCTAGCTCGACATCCTTTCGAGGCATGTTTTTTGAGCAACCTATGAGGCCTATTGCAGATGCTTCCACCTTTTGGATACATGTTTTCTAAGGCATTTGCAATTATAATCTCTATAAAAACACTCCCGTGTCATTCATGTTTTGGTCGATGTCGATACAATTTCTCAGCTTCTGTTTTCTGCGCTCATGGGATTCTTCACTCTCCCTTGTCCTAAATTTTAAAATCCAGAATCCTTTAAGATCCCTGAAGTGTAGCACCTATACACGTCTGCACGTTTTATATGTGCTGCAAAGGATCAGTGGAGGTTTACAAATTCTTTAAGACTTCATCTCAATGAAAAAAATGACAGCGAAGGATTGAGATTATTTTAATTAAAGATAATTGATCCAAATAAACTTGACAAGAATGAGGGAAAAACATGACAAAAATTGATAATTTGATGGGAAAAGCTCAAATTTTTAAAAAGGCACTTCAACTAGGCGATATCTGTTTAATTAGCTGTTCAGAAATTTTTGGCAAATTGTAAGTTCAACGAATTTATAGTGCAATGAGAAAAAGCAGTTTATATTAATATTTATAGAAAAACCTTTACAAAAATAATGAAATTACAGACAGGGAAAACCAACAGGCTGCCAGAATTATTTATATAATACTTTTCCCTCTAAACATGAAAATATTATCCCTTATTAACCAGAAATTTCAATCGATTTGACGTTTGGCTTCGGCTCCGGTTGCTTTGGCACTGTCACCGTCAGCACTCCATTTTCCATTGCAGCTTTCACTTCCTCCACCTTTGCATTTTCCGGCAAACGGAATCGCCGCAGGAATTTGCCGCGCGAGCGTTCCACTCGGTGATATTTCTCGCTCTTTTGCTCCTCTTCTTTATTCCGCTCCCCGCTTATCTGCAGGATCCGTCGGTCTTCAACCTCTATTTTCACTTCTTCTTTCTTCAATCCTGACAATTAGCAACACATTTGAACATCATCAGCTATATACTTCAAAACTTCAAAAATTGCAAAGATAACAGCGAAAATCTCAGGCAAAAGACATGAACTTGGAGAGAAGGAAAACAAAATTAGTTACCTGGTAGATCGGCTTTGAAAATATGAGCATCAGCAGTCTCCTTCCAGTCGATTTGTGTATTGGCAACAGCAGCTGCATCCCTCGCAAATCCTGTGGAAGGAACCATATCCCTCGTAAAGGAGGAATTAAAAGCTCCCAGGGGATCCCACAAATCAAGAGAAAATGGATCAAATGCGTTTGATTTACTGCTGAAGAAGCTGGGAATCAGAGACATCCTAACGCTTTTCTGGAACAGGTAGAAATTGTAGATTATATAGGATTTTTTGCGAACTCTGCAAATCACCTTTCGTTTATGCTGAAGCAAGAGTTGCGGAGGAATAATTTATACTACAGGGGGGAAATGTCTAGAATTTTCGAGAAAACACTCGCAGTTTCTTTTCGCCCACTGGACCGTTCTTTCCACAACAGTCTTCGATGAAGCGGGTAGTTTTAACTTCCTAGATTTCGGGAACTATGTGTGTGACAACCTAGACTATTGTTGACTTAGACTTTAGTCATAGTTTTTAGTCGCTATATTTTCTAGACATATACATGTATTTGATCTTTTCGTAGTACTTTCAGTGATGATGATATTATGTTCTGATTACCTTAATGGATATTATAACGATGTTATATTTTGGTATTTAATGTATTTTATTTTATTCAAAAAAAGGTTGATATTAATAAATCTAACATGATGCACATACAATAGGATGTGATGTGTATTTTTCTTTTGATTATGGTTTGGGATACTAATCTACTGATGAAAAATTTAGTGGTAAAGAAAGCTAGCTTTTTGGTAAGTGGTTCGTCAAGATGGATTTTATACACACACCACATATATTATTGGATGTATTTAATGTATGACCTATGCATTTTATTTCTACCCTATCTTTTAGGATTAAAAATAAATAAATAAATATGGTTATAAGCATATGTGTTTAAATGCCAGGTTTAAATACTTTATTTCTAAACCTTATTCTCATTCAATTAATGTGTGTGTTTGAAGTAAGATGTTATTTTCACTTGGGTTAATGGATGTTAAATTTTTTTTATAAAATTACATTTTCAATATATATTTGCCACCTCTTGTTTAAACTTATAGCATGCCACCTTTAGTTGCTTGATTGCCATAAATATGAAATGGGGTCCATCATTTGAGGCTATAATAGCCCACACAATAATTCAAAGTATTATGTTTTCCCATTGTTATCACATAAATGTGTGGAGTATGGAAATAAACTATCAGCTAAAAAAATCAAACTACTGTTATGACGGCAGAGCCCATATTACAGCCGCCCAACTCTGTGGCCACAAAGCACTTGGGTTTTGTGCAGCCCTCTCGCCCTCTCACGGAAATGCTCAACTACCCAATTTAAATACGATGGGATCCTTTGGTCAATGCAAAACATTAATAGTTCAGCTAATACTAGTCCATATATTGATTGCTTTGAAATTTGTTTTGGATATAAATCTCAAACCTTGGCTGATGATAGAGAGCAGCAATTTCATGCAATGGTGTTTTGTGAGTTTGGAGAGGAAGATCACAACGATTTTTCACATAGACTGGACAAAATCTTCGAACAACCAGGTTCTTCCCATATATTCTCTTATCTCTTACTTCAGAAAATATTATGCCAGTGGTTCTTTATTATTATGGTAATCTGTAATAAAACTTCCTGGTACTTAAACCATTAATTCGTTAATCATTGTATGTTTTTGCAAGATCCATTGCAACTAGGTAAAAACCATCAATAGTTGGTCATACTAAATTCTCCTTGCTGTTAATTAATGATTGCTAGTCAATATTTTGGAGTTTAGGTAGAAACCCATAAAAATAAGAAGATTCCCTGTTACGATGAACAACTTTTAGTTTCTAAAATAGTGAATGAAATCAGAAATTGTATGAGAGAAATTAAGTTTAAAAGTATGAGAACACCTTTTACCAACAACAAACAAAAGAGGAGTCATGACATTTGCACAGAACATATTTATATCTTTATACTACTCTTTAAGTTAGTATTGCTTCCACAATTTATATTCAAAGTAGCATTTCTAATTTCTCTGTATACTTCTTCTCTTCTGAAATGGTTTTTTTCCTTATTTTGGTATTAGGAATGTGTTTATAATACCGTTACATTACATCATAAACTAGCAGCATAAATATTATTTTCAAACTATCTAAGTGAGTCTTTTTGCATAAGATCTAAGATAAGGAACTAGTATTTACTGTCCTTAGGCTAATAACTTATACAAGTCTTAAATGTTTCACTTTTTAAATCAAGTAAATAAAAGATTATACAACTAAAACATTTGGCAAGAAAAGAAAAAGTCACAAAAATTCATCCAGAAATAAAATCAACGCACTACATGTGAAATAGTATTTTTCTAGTGAGTAAAAACGTAGGAAAACCGTTGAATTAATTGTTATTAAAATATCCATCTTCATTTGAATGCTATGTATGAGTTACTAAAGTATATTTAATTTAGTGGTCTCATCATACTAATAGTCTAAGATAATATGAGCTTTAATTTCCATTGGTTAGTTGTACATTTTAAATGACTTAATAATTTCACTTTTCAAAAAGAATTGATTCCTTGACCAAAAGTTGATTCTCATGAGTAGGGAAAAAAATAGAACATAAGAATAGTATGGTTGATTTTATAAGAAACATTTAGAGTAAAATTATAATCTAAAATGGAATAATTAAGTCAAGATAGACTTACATAATGGTGTTAATTTTAAAAAATATATTATAAAGAAATATATGTATGTATATGAATAAAATTAAAATTTTGGTTGGAGATTCAATAAAGAGCATATTTAATATCATTGTATTAATTTTCTTAAGATGTATTTATTTATTTTTATTATTTTTTTGAGTATTTTAGAAATAAGAGTGGCACTAATTTAAGTGAAAGTATATATACATAATTATATATAATCAATATTTATTTAATTATGCATTGAATTAAAATGTAAATACATGAAGTGTAATATTATTAGAGGAATGATATATAGATCATGCTTTAAGTTATGAATTTGAGTGTTTTCCGTGATAAGGCTAATAATTTTCCTTCTTTGTATGCATATTTGAAATTTAAATGGGAGGGTGCCGAATGTGGAACATCAGGGAAGGGTAGGGTAATACATTCTTTTTAAATTCCTACCTACCAGTAGAACTGGATTTAAATTGCTTTGGCTAAAGCGTAATGTGCATATGTGTTCTTTTATATGTTGATTATTGTTTCAACTCCCTGCCACATCAGTGTTAGTTCTATATTGTCATTGGTGAAGTATAGATAGTTCACTATTGCACCAAATCCATTTGACCCACCAATTCCAAGTTGCTAGGCTTCTTGGGCAGGGTCGGCGCACTCTACATGTCAAGTTGAGCCCTGAGGGAGCTAATCACTCCATGTTTGGGTGGAAAAAGCGCCTAGACCACACTCCCATCTTGAGTATTGCAGATGGACAAAGGTTCGATGGCTAAAGGAGACATGGATAGCTCAGATGCATTATTTTATCAGTTATTCATGATTGGACCTATATGGTCCATTATAACAAATGAATTTAGTTTGTTTATTTATTAATGTAATTGAAATCATGTACTTGATGTATAATTATGATGGTCAACATCTATTGATATAATCGATCTAGAACTATTTTTAATCATGCAATGATGGTGTATTTAATAGTATGTCCAAACCTTCGGTATGAATTGAAATGGTTAAATTGTTGACTTGTCAAGATGTTATTTGACTTTTGAATTTTTTTGAGAAACCTTTTATTTATTTTTTATTATTTTTCTTACATAGTACTTGTTGTAGAGAAAGCAGTCCTTACAGTAGTGGAATTGCATACAAGTTGGGGCCATACCTTATAAACTTGATCAAGATGTACGAATAAGATACTTTGGATATGGATAAACTTTTGGAAACTTCTTTTTGAAATAAGGTATGTTTGTTGTATAGAGTTTGAATTGGTTTCATTTATAGTTTGATCAAGCTTCTTATACCAACTTTGTACAATTCATTGAAGGTTTCTAGGGTTTATAACAAATGGGAATATTCAGCACTGTAATGCACAATAATATTTCTGTAATGATAACTTTTTGCTATTTCTAGGCTTTGGTAATGGTAATAGTGGTAATATTTGTGGTTTTTAGGTTCTATAATGGTAGTTTTTGTGGAATTTGATTTGCTAAGATTGTCGCACAGTTGAATCAGGAAGCAACACTGTAAATTTCAACATGCACAATAATAATTATGTAATGGTAACATTTTTGTGGTTTTTAGGCTTCTCTATTCGTTATATTTAGAAGACTGGTTTCTTATGGTAATATTTTGTGGTTTCTAGGTTTTGTAATGTTTCTAGGGTTCTGTAATGGAAGTATAAGGAACTACAGTTTTTGTTTCTAACTGTGTGAGATTCTTTTACATCCCATGCAATATTTGAATCTAGAAACAACATTTTGAATTTTAGCATGGACTATAATAATTTTGTGGTTTATATGTTTATATGTTTCTAAACCTATTGTTTCTAATGATAACAATATTTGCATGTTTTTTTTTCATTTTTGCAGTATTCAAGTAAATGAAGATTTAGTCTTGCAGGTGATGCAGGAGGTGTCTTAGAACTGCAACACGATAGCGACACTTGCGAGCTATGATGATGGGCAAATTGTGTTCAAGTTTCCATGGTCAGAGAAGTTGAAAATCCTCAAAATTAATCGAGAAAACTATTCGACATCACCAAAAGCATGAATTTTTACAAAATTCTTTGCTTCGTCAAAATGAGGGCTAGGACCAAACATCTCTCTCTCTCTCTCTCTCTCTCTCTCTCTCTCTCTCTCTCTCTCTCTCTCTCTCTCTCTCTCTGGTATATCTGGGTTTCAACACCAACCAAGAAAAAATTATCATCTCCTATCTCTTCTATAATTTATACATTCATCCATCTCTATTGCATCCTCCATTATCATGCCCTCCTATTTAGATCAAGCTTTATGCTCCATTATTAGAGATTTAAAAAAATAAAAAATTAAATTGTTAAAAGTCTTGGTATTAAAGTTAGATAGCTTATGAAAAATTTTGGTTCTTCTTCCAAATTTTTCAAACCTTCTAGAGGGCTTCATCAAGGTGATTTGTTATCTCCTATTATATTTTCTATCATGGTTGAATGCCTTGGTCAATTTTTTCAAAGTTTTGTCAGGAAAGGCTTGATCAAAGGCATTAAGCCTTCTTTGTCCTCGAATACCTGCTCCCATGAGCAGTTTGTGGATGACATGGTAATAATGGGCTCTTTTTCTATCATTGAAGCTAAAAATCTGAAAAAGGCCCTCTCCCTTTACTCATTTACCATGGGGCAATCTATCAACGAGGAGAAGAGTTCTTTGTTCTTTATTAACACTCTGGTGGATAGACAACTTCGTATTACCCAGTTGATTAGTTATTCCATTGGAGAATTTCCTGCTACCTATCTTGGTCTCCCTTTTGGTTTTAAGTCGACTGGTTCTTTTTGGCTAAACATTGTGGAGAGGTTTAATAGAAAACTTGATGGTTGGAAAGGTGCTCTCTTGAGTCAAGCCACTAAACTCCTCCTGAAAGCCTCTTTGCAAAGCCTTCCTATTTATGCTTTGATTCTTTTCAAAATTCCCTCAAAATTTGCAGATCTTATTGAAAAATCCAAAGGAACTTCCTTTGGTCTGGCTTTGAGGATAGAAAAAGGTTGGCTCTAGTGGCATGGGACAAAGTTTGTAAACCCTTGAAATGGGGGGGTTTGGGGGTTCGTCCAATATAGGTGGTTAATGGTGCTTTATTGGCCAAACAAATTTGGCAAATCTATGGTGAGTAGAAGGAATGGGGCCAAATCATTCTTAAGAAGTACCTCTTCCCTTTCATCGGCATTGTGGATTTTCTAAAATTGGATATTAGGATTAATGGTTTTGCTATTTGGAATAGTATCCAACAAGCTAAAAGTACTGCTCTCATGGTAGCGAAGTGGTTGTTGGGTAATGGAGGCAATATTAAGTTTTGGGAGGATAGCTGGCTTTCAAACTCTCTGCTCGCCTCTACCCTTAATATTCATCCTCTCATTGAGGAGTGTAACCAGAGATTTGGTCCCTAGGTTTGTAATTATTGGTGCAATTAATTGTGGATTGATCTAGCATTGGTGGATGTCAGCCTTAAACCTTTGATGTTAGATCTCAATGTGCAGAAACCTGAGCCGGTGGTGGAAGATGCTTTGATATGGGATGCTCATCCCTCTGGGTCCTATATGGTTTCCTTGACTACTACTCTTCTTTTGGACTAGTCGAACCCTCCCCCTTTCTGGGCTAAGGTTTGGGTTAAGAGATTGATACCTAAAATTAACTTTTTTTATTGGCTGGTTTTGCAAAATAAGATTCTTATACTTGATAATATCCAAAAGAGGGGGATTCAATGTTGGTTAACCGTTGTTTCCTTTGTTTGAAGGAGGAGGAAACTAATTTTCATCTTGATGTTTCATGTCTATATTCATGGGAAGTTTGGAATTTTCTTCTAAGTATTTGGAATCAACACTAGGTTTTCTCTGGCTACATGCAAGATGTTTTTATCCAATGGAGGAATGCAGATATGGGTATTGATAGAAATCTCTAGAATATTATTGCTTCGCATGTCATTTGGAAAATATGGAGAGAGCACAATGACAGGGTTTTTAGAAACACCTCTCTGCCCCCTTCTGTTGTGTTCGAGAAAATAAAAAGAAGTATCCAGGAGAATTGTGAGGCTTCAATGGGCAGGAAGTTGGATTTTTTTTCTAGTTAACCTCTACGTTATCGCAAGAAAATGCTTTATGGTTTTCTTCCCCCAAAGTTTGGATCAAAGTTAATTTTGACGGGGCCTCTAAGGGAAACCTGGGTCTTGTTGGGTGTGGCGAGATGATTAGAGATGATGAGGCTAACTGTATTATTGTTGTGGCCTTCCCCATTGGTATACAATCTAACCACATGGTAGAAACAACAAGTCTCCTTCATACTTTAAAAATTATTGATTTATCTAAGTGTAATAAAGTCTGGATCGAGGGTGATTCGATGAACATTTTAGATTGCATCAAGGGTAAATCCAAACCGTCATGGACAATTAGAGATTTTATTAAAGATTCTCTTGAAATTATTAATACTTTACAAGAGGTACTTATTTCACATGTGTATCGTGAGGCCAATAGTTGATGCCTTGGCTAACTTGACTGTCAAATCAGATGAAATCATGACTTGGCAAGGAGGCAGTAAAATTAATGTCGATTTGAAAGCTAAGGTGGCATATGATAAGATTCACAGTAGGAGGGTTGATTTGGAGTATCTCCATAGCAATAATGACAAGATAACTTTTAGTAAGGGTTACTATATCATTATGGAAAGTTTTGGCTTTCCCAAGAATGAGAGGAGAAGACACGAGTTTTTTAAAGTGGTGACAGGGTTTACCTTTATCATTTTTTTCATCTTGTTGAAGTCTCTTTCTATGTATCCTCACCAGTCTGTTACTGTTGCTAATAGGATGGGTGGGGAGGTGAATCGTCATGAACCCAAGAATTGTAAGAGATGGAAGGAAGAAAAGGAGGTCTGGGAAAAGTTGTGAAAAGGCATGCTTACTCCTTTCATGGAGAAACAACATGGTTTTGATGAAGGGGTAACTAAGAGTTTTGTTGACAATTGGAAGGATGGCACTGTTAATATTGGAGGGATGGATGTCAAGATTTCTGAGGACCTCATTGCTGAGGTTTCGGGCCTTAGCATGAAAGGGATGAAACTTTTTAGGGACAAGAAGGTCTCATACAATGCCATTCACCATTTCCCTAAGGACAAAGAGGAGGCTAGCAATCTGGTTAAGGATGCTAGGGGGTGCTATGATGTCATGAGCTTCAAGGAGATCTGGTCCAAGGTGATGGTGGCTATTATGGAGTACATAACCCTTTGTGGGAGGTATAAATGAGCCCATTCTTATCACTGTGTCCTTCTTTTTCACTTTAGGCATAAGGTTAGGGTTTCTTTCCCCTATTATTTGCTTACCTCTCTCTGCCATAGTATTACTAGATATAAAAGAAAAGAGAATAAGTCGATTCTTCATGAAGGGCTTATCCTGCTCATTATTGAGCATGTTAAGAAGAATGCGACTCTTAGCCCTTCTCCTCCCCAAATTCTAGGTCATGGGTCTATCATTAGCTTGGTCAAAATAGGTAGGGAGGAAGAGGTTAAGGAGGGCTCATCTTCTAGAAAATTGAAATTTGAAAAGAAAAGTGGCATGGAGACTAAGTTGGAGGGGGTTAGTGTTGGGGGTTTCTCATATTTTAAAGGGAATTCTTCAAAAAAACCTAAGGATGATAGTAAGGAATTTGAGTCTGGTACTAGTAGTGACATGAAAGTGGAGGGGATTAAAAGCATTGAGATTGTTTTGGATATGGGTGATCAGAATGATCCTGGGGCTCAAAAAGTCCCTATCTGGTTGACTATGCTAGTTTGGTGGACTATGATGTCCCCATCTCTCCAAACAATGAAGCCACCACTGAGGAGATGTCTGATAAAAAAGATAAAGATGTGAGATGTGATGAGACCCCTCTGGAAAATGATATCTCATCCTCCTCTGGAACTATCCCTTTCCTAAAGACTATTGATATGCAAGAGAGAAACGTTCAACTCCTCACAAAAGATTTGGAGGACAAAATTGACCCTCTTTTTGGTGTTTTGAAAACAGCCAAAGTTATGTCCATGTATTCCTTCTGCTTGGTTAAATGGTTTTTTCATGAGATTAAAACCCTGATTCTTAACCTCAAATCCTTTTCTACTAAAGTGGACAATATTCAGGAGAGGTTGGATTTTGGGTCTGACTAGATGATCAAAGCTAGGGAGAACGGGGATGATGTGAAGATGGGCTTGCTGCATGATAAGGTCGATAGGATGGAGGCCACCCTCAAGAAGATTCTGATGGATAGAAACCAATTTATGGGTACTATGGTTGATTGCATTAATAACATCAAGCAGGAGTTGAACGTCGGGTCCCTTGTTAAAATTGATGATACCAAAGATGACGATGAGGATTAGACTGGGCCTGGAAAGTGCACCAAATCGTCAAAGAAGAAGAAGATCCAAGAAAGTTCTTTTTGAAAACAATCTATATGTCATCTATAGGGTGAGGGACTACTAGTAGCCCACGACTAATTTTGTCAACATGTTGCTGTTGCATAGAATATCGTGAAATCTTCATTTTTTTTAGAAATGTAAAATGGACACTCAACTAGCTATAACTATGGTTTGAAGGTGTGACTCATCACACAACTCGTTAAAATAGAATGCCTACTGGAACGTGTCCAAAAAATAACTTTTTAAATATTCGACCGAAACTTAATTTAAAAATCCCTAGTAGTCGTATTTAAAAATATCATTTGTTATTAGCAGAATATTGTATTTCTATATAAAATATAACATATATGCAACTTCAATGGACCAAATACCTATTAGTAATCATAAATATTTGTTATATCTAACTTTTATATCCAACACAAAAGGACCAATACTTCAGCAAAAAAAAAAAATTGTTGTTATAAAAATAACATATTATTATATAAAATATAACTTATATCCAACACAAAGAGACCAATAGTTAAACAAAAACTTTTTTATAATTTCACACATTTCATAGAAAAATACAATGCATTTAGGGGAGAGGGACCGATAGTTGTGCGGGGTCCAATAGTCGATCACCCACTTGTGAATATATTATCTAGTCTTACCACATATTTTTACTATATATTGTAATTAAATAATCTACACATAAATTAAAAAATCTCCAAATGTTGATAAAAATGGACCAATACTTGAACACATGAGAACCTATAAATGTTATAGTAAAAACACAAATAATTTCATGAACGAGTGTAATAAATAATTTTTTGTCTCAAATAAAATATCATAGCTATCTATTATATGTGTGTCACTTAAAAATTAATATGTTCATTTAATAAAATAAGATGCTCACTTAAACAAATATTGTTATCTTATTGTACACTTACTATTCTTATGTGTACAACTATTCGGGTAGCAATGCATATGCTTTAGAGTATTTCATTTAAGGAGATGGAGAAATCATTGATTAGACAACACACTTAACACAACCCCATCTGAATAAGGCACACCTAAAGAAATTCATCTCTAAACAAGGTATAATAGTGGTCATAGCACTTAACAAGGGACACTGATTTCTCCATCCCTTCATTGAGATCATTCATTTTGTACTAGGATCAAATGTCTATACTCTATGGTATAATGATTGTTGTTTGTTCCTCCTTAATTGTTGCTCATCCATTCTCTATAAATCTTCTTCAGTAATGTAATTTCATTCAATTATTTTTGGTTGATTATAAATTAAAATCATTTTTTGGTTGTATTTATTTATCATTCCATAATTGAATATCTAGACTACTCAAATTTTGAAAGCTTTTTATTTTAGCAAGATTTCTCTTATTTTCTATGCTGTGTGCATAGATTTTCAACATTATCTACAAGTTTTGCTAAACGAATGTAATACCAATTTTTAATCAACTATTAGAATTAAAGCCATTATAATGGGCTCACTATCCTAGAAATTAACCATGAAGAATTCATAAGATATGGGTGTAATGTTGTCTAATATTTTTCACACTTCGACATTGTTGTCATGGTGGTTTATTTCTCAATAGGACATGTACTATGTTAGAAATTTCTTGTCATTTTCATGGTTTTGTAATTTCAAAAAAATTTATATAATAAAGTTGATCACCAGGGTGTCAACATTTACTCATGGCTATCCAACAAACTAAACCTCATGATACATAAGAATAGTTTGGAAATAAAACTAAGTATGCCCTTAGTAAGCCATGCTTTTTATACATTTTGCATTTATCTATGGTTCAGTTTTGAAACTATTTTGTTAGACATACCTTTATTGTCACTTTTTAAACATCAAATTTTTCATTATCCTCATTCACCACACATCCTTTAATGTTCAATTTGGACTTTGTAACTGCTTGTATAGGTTAAGAAATATGCATATAACTATTTTGTTACTAGCATATATATATATATATATATATATATATATATATATATATATATATATATATATATATATATATATATATATATATATATATATATATATATATATATATATATATATATATATATATATATATATATATATATATATATATATATATATATATATATATATATATATATATATATATATATATATATATATATATATATATATATATATATACGCCGAGAGTAATCCTTCTTGAGGCGCCTATTGCACCTTGCAATTTGAAGAAAATAAGTACCTCAAGAAGGATTAGTCTCGGTGTGTATACATATGCATATATATGTATATATATATACATATACATATGTATATGTATGTATATATATGTATATATATATATATATATATATATATATATATATATATATATATATATATATATATATATATATATATATATATATATATATATATATATATATATATATATATATATACACATACATATATGTATACACACACACACACACACACACACACACACACACATATATGTATTGCAACGCAACATGGAAGATATTTTATGATTTTTAATGTTTATATATATGGCAGAAAATCAAATAAAATTAAATTATTAGGGAAACAATTAGGTTTAATGTTGTAAAATCAAATAAAAAATTAGTAGTAGGTTTATGGTTAAAAAATATTTAAATTATTTAAATTAGGGTAAGGGTTAGGGTTAGTATGGCATTTAACCTTACCATTTCACTTAGGGTCAATGGTAGCATGGACATGATTACAATTAATTTGAATGGTTTCAACTTATGAGTACAGTATAATGTTAACAGTAAGAGTTACAATTAGGGTTAGGGTGAGGGGTCGGGTTAGGGTTAGGAATAGGGTGAGATTAAGGATGTGGTTAGGGATATGATGTTAGGTTTGGGTGACCTCACAATAGTGGGTTACACTTTTTTAGACATGTTGATTTTTGCTAAAATAACACATTTTAAATAAAATATGATTATTTAAGCCTTGAGAGGTTCTATTTGAAGGAATTAATTACAAATGGTTAGCTTAAATATTCCTCTTAGATAAAAAAATATTGATATAACATCTGTACTCCTCATTCATACATGTAATGGAGTCTCCTTCGCACCTATTAAAATGCTGACAAAAAATCACTTTGACTTTATCTTTTGGGAGATCAAATGAATCCATTTGACAAACCTATCTATGTAGTAAGGTAATACTGAGAAAAATCTTACCAATAATTATAATGTTAATATATATTAATTTTATTATGACTTTGTATTTTTAGTTTTACTAAACATAGATATTTCACTATATGTCTACCTCTATGTTTGACGCTTATGGAAAAATAGTAAATTTGAGAGAAAAAAATTCTAAAAAATATCTATGTCCCAGGTATTTAAGTTATCTTTCTATCTAAATAAATACAAATGAAATTGGACAAATACACAACAAGTCATAAGCTATGTAGTCAAGATATGTCAAAATTATGGTTTAGTCAACTTCAAATGTTAATAAAATATGAAATAATCATGATAATGTCATCAAACCAATTGCATGCCCTCTGTATAGATGTTACAAAACTAATTTCAAAAGAATCACAGTGATATCTATTTTAGAAAAAAAGTTATGCTTTATGAAAACAATGTAACTCTTTGAAAATAATATTTTTAGCAACATACTAGTTTTCGTGGGAGAGAGAAAACATATTCAAATCAATTCAAAAATAAAAATAAAAAATATATTAAGAATCTAGACAGAAAATACTAAAAGACTCTAATTTACTTTATCTTCTGATTTCAAACGGTTTAACGACAATATGCATCTGAACCTGATTTTTTTTTTCAAAATGTACAGTTTAATGTCCGTTCAGGCAAAAAAGTGTAACCCACTATTGTGGGTTCACCCGTTTACAACTAGGATTAGTATCATATTTATTGTAACATTAGGTTTAAAATTAGGGTAAGGGGTTAGGACCTTACTAATACGGTGAGGGTTAAAGTAAGATTAATGATGGGATGTAGAGTGTTGAGTTTGGATTAGTATTAGAGTTAGAATATTGGTTAAGGTTAGCATGACAAATAGGGTCAAAGATCAAATTAGGTTTGGTGTTAGGGTGTGATTTTTAGAGTTACAAATAGTAATATGTTAAGATATAAGGTGTGGGTAGGGTTAGGATGTAGTTTTTAGACTTAGGATTAGTATGATATGTAGTGTTACATGTAGGGTTAGGGTTGGGGTTCATATTAGACTCTTCGTGATTGGGGAGTGTTGTGTGTAGGGTTAGGGTTAGAGTAAGTTTAAGGTTGTGTCCAGTGTTAGGATGTACGATTTATAGTTAGGGTTAAATCATATGCAGTGTTAGCTATAGGGTTAATATTAGGGTTTGTGTGAGAGTAAGATTATGGATGTAGTTAGCAATGGGATGTAGGTTTTAGAGTTATATAGGATTAAAATATCATAGTTGGTAATACAATTTAGGATCTTATTTACAATGTAACATGATAATTATCATTAGCATCACATTTAACGTAGGGTCAATGGTAGGGACATGCTAATAGCTAACTTGAATGGTTACCATATTACTCTAATTATAATGTTAACAATAATAAATTAGAGTTAGGGTTAAGGTTACGATTAGGGTGAAGGTTTAGTGTTAGGGGTAAGATGAGAGTAAGGTCATGGTTAGGGATAGGATTCTATGTTTACAATTAGGATTAGTATGATATTAAGGGTTAGTACAACCGTTATGTTTACCATTTTACCTATGGTAAACAACAGGGTTATGGTTATGATTAGGATTATGGTTTAACCTTAGGAGTAGTATTATGTGAATAATTATAATTATGGTTACAATTAGTATCAAGATTATTGTGCCATACTAAGGTTGTGGTTTGAGATAGGATGTTATGTTTATAGTCACGTGATGTATCATATTTAGTGTAACATTAACGATAAAGATTAGGGTAAGGGGTTAAGGTTAGCATTAGGTTTAGTAATATGGTCAATATTAGTAATAGTTACTGTTACATTTAGGCTTATGACTAGGGTTAGAGGTTAGAGTTACAATTAGGGGTAATCTTAGGGTAACTGTTATAGAAATATAATGAACATAGATAGCAATGGGATGAATGGTGTACATGTATGATTTGTATTGTACTTAGCAGTATAGTTACTGTTAGGGTTAGGGTTAGATTTAAAGTTCTAGTAAATTTTTAGTATATAGTAAGCCCATTAAAAAAGATGGTTTAGAGTTAGGTGTACTATAAGTATATTGGTTACATGTAGAGTAAGGATTACAGTAATCGTTCTTATTATTTTTGTTGGAAATTTAGTTGGGAAATGTGATACTGAGAGGGGGGGGGTGAATCAGATATCACCTATTAATCCATTTTATCATTATTGAAAAACTTTGCATAGCTTAAATATAAACTACATCAATGTAATGAAGCTAATACACTAAACAACATTCAAGAAAGTACTGGGTATGTGCAAGATCATGAGGGGCCAAACTATGCCCAAAAGTGGCAATGAAAAATCAGCAAATCAGGGTTAGTCAACTTGACGTGAAAATTTGAACTAGCTATCAACCTAATACCAAAAAGTTGTAAGAATAAAATATGTAGGAAATTGAATGTAGTTTCTAAACTACTAGGCCTTTTTTAAAAAAAATTAATATAATTGGTGAAAAGTATAGATTTCAATACAGTAGTACAAAAATTTCAGGAAAAAAAGAAGAAGTAGGTGTATGTCTGACCACCTTAATCATGATCAAATGATAATATTTTTTTATAAGATTTAATATATAAGTAGTAGACTCATGCCCAGATGTGACACATATTTTTTTATAATTTTATTCCAAAAAAAATAATTAATTATGAATTTTATGCTACAACATTTTTATAATAAAAAAACTTTTGTGTCTGACCACCTTAACTCATTCAAAACTTTACAAAATTCAAATTTTTATTTTTTTTCCTTATAGTAGGTGAAGCATAGAATGTGACACATTTTTCGGATTTCAAAAATGTTATACCGTTTGAAAGTTATAGTCATTTTTCAATCAGTATATAAATCAACACTTTAGAGGTAGCTCAATTAGGAAATAACTAATAATTACTTACTAAATTCAAAATTTGACAGCAATTATATCAATAGAAAGCTGATAATATCCTTAAAATACCCTTTTCATTTTATCAAATTCGGGTGAAAAAAAAAGTCGTCAGCTACATTGTCGAAGTCTGCAACTCAAAGAAATAGGGAAAAAACACATATTTGAGACATTTCAATAGTTGACCATGTAGGTTTGGTGCACAAGGCAAACCTGATATTTTCGGGTACCCGAATATGACAGTAGAATTTTGAATTTTCACTTTCCCTTCCCTCCACTTTCTCCCTTCCATTTCTCCATCCTTCATATGATATATTATATATAAAAAACTATATATTAGATATATTAAATATTTATAATATCAATTATATATTAAATATTATATAATATACATTTTACATTAAATATTATTTAATTATATATTAATATCAAAAACTATATATTAGAATTATATATTAGATTATATATTATATATATTAAATATTATATAATATACATTTTACATTTTAAATATTATTTAATATATATTAATATTAAATGTTACATTATATATTATATATTATTTTATATGTATAATATATTAATATGTATTTTATGACTATGTATGAAAGGTTGGAAGATTGCAGAAAAATCATGGATGGCCATTGAAAGAAGCAAAGGAAATTAATCAGCCATTTAAAAAATTCATGGGCGGCCATTGAGGAAGAGAGAGAGTGAGAAGGTGAGAGAGAGAGATAGCTCGAGACAGAGAGAGAGAGTGATTAGAGAGAGAGGAGATAACAGAGAGACAGAGAGAGAGAGAGAGAGAATATGAGTATGGGAGGGAGAGAGAGGGAGGACAGAGATAGAGACAGAGGGGGGAAGGGGAGAGAGTAGGATAGAGAGAGAGAGAGAGAGAGAGAGAGAGAGAGAGAGAGAGAGAGAGAGAGAGAGAGGAGAGAGAGAGAGAGAGAGAGAGAGAGAGAGAAGGGGACAGGGAGAGAGTAGGAGAGAGAGAAGGGGATGGGGAGAGAGTAGTTGAGAGAGAGAAGGGGAAGGGGAGAGAGTAGGAGTGATAGAGAGAAGGGGAAGGGGAGAGAGAGAGAGAGAGAGAGAGAGAGAGAGAGAGAGAGAGAGAGAGAGAAGGGGAAGGGGAAGGGGAGAGAGAGAGAGAGAGGGGGAATGGGAAGGGGATAAAGTAGGAGAGAGAGAGAAGGGGAAGGATAACCAATTCATTACAATATTAATCAGTAAGGAGCAAGGCAAACTTAAATAATATCACAACAGGCATTAGAAATCCAAATTCTAATTAGGAGTTTTAAGAAAAGTGAGTAAGGTCCTAGATAGGGACATTACAGATCCACACATTGTTTAGTAGATACCTCCAAGAACCCACATACACAGGAGTAGGTTTGAAGTAAGACTAAGATTGTTTATCGGTTCAAATTTATATTACTGTGTTGTACTTTTGATTAACATCCAATGATTGGATGTGAAATTCACAAATTTGATTATATTGCCACTGGTTCTATTTCAAATTCTAGAAAAAATGGATATTTGACATATGCTCATAAATTTCAGTCAACACCATTTTAAAATAACACATCAGTTTATTTTTACACATTGAGAATATCATCCTTAGGAATTGAACTGAAATTGACATAGGTCATAGGAAATAAACACCCCAACTATTTGGTGTCTTCTACATTTTGAGTTTCTTATTACAATTAGGAGAAGAATATTACTCTCCAAATGGTTTTGGACAGTAACATTTGTACTTCCTCTTCACAAATATATTTTTTCCCTCATCTTGCTGCCTATTGATACCGACAAAGTGAATCTAGGCATTTCTACCATGTAATGGGAGAAAATTGGTTTCCTAATTTATTGATATGTGTCTAAATAACACATGCAAGAAACTTTTCTTTGATATTGCTCACTAACACTTTAGAACTGAAAATGTTTACAAAAACTGGCATGTACTTGCATGAGGACATTATATATTACAGGAATCCCACATAGAAGCAGCTGGCAAGCTGCTCAAAAAGTAGTAACTGATAGCAAGTGGGATAATGCAGATGCTTTAATAAACCACTATCTTCTTTACTCAAGCAACATCTGGTTCATTTGCTCGACTGGGGCATGTTTGGGAACAAACAGTCTCCATTTAAACTCAAGTCTCTGGAAATGTAGTTATATTTGTCAGTGGAGAAGATACACCCATTGGATCTGCAATAACTTTATGCTCACTGGAATTTCCATTTCTCTTCAATTGGGATACTCTTTCCAAAATTGCATCTACCCTTTTACCAATTTGGGAAATCAATGGGTCTATTTGTGGACCTTGAAGGAGTTGGTTACCTAAACGAGAACCTTGAGATGAATCGGGAACTTCTCTATGAAAGAGATCAGTACCTTGAGAAGCTCTCCATTTGTCAGCTGAATTAAAACCTTGGACCATAGATGGCTGCCCTTTGTTGTAAAATGAGGAGTGAGACTACCTTGCCAAAGGTGGCAATGAACTTACATTTGAGGGATATTGCCCAACATGAGTAACATGGTTTCCCAAGTCCTGTAAATTCAAGAACACTTCTAGTCACACTTCTGTGAATCATTACATTCAAGAACACTCAAGAATGAGGTCTCAAACAGCGATTCAAAACTCTCTATTCGTGGAGTGCAGGGGTTTGCATATGAGGCCCTCAGATTGACCTAGTTATGCCCATGCAAGTACACCAAGAAATGAGAGATTCAAAGATGAATAGAAAGCATGCTAATCTCCATGATCATCAAGTTATTGCATGCAAATGAAACTAGTCTAGATGATAACAATGCAAGAAATAAACTATTCTATTGAAATGAATGCTTATACAATGTTAATCTATGAAAGGAAACATGAATTTAAACTATTATGTGAATGCAATATTAATATAAACTATGGATTTCCATAAGGCATGAGAGAAGAAGACAAGAAGAAAGAAGTATCAAATATCCAAGCTCCAAATGTGCTCAACAAGCTTCTTCCAAGATTGCTCTCCAAACCTGCAGTATAACAATAACATGAAAATTCTCAGATCCTCAAAATGAGAAGGATAGGGCTCCTTATATAGAAAAATGTGGAAGAGAATGCATCCTCAAGAGCAATGTGGGATAAATCCAAAAAGAGGAAATAAAGCTCATTTTTTAGAGAGTGTGGAGAGAAAAGGGATTTTATTTATTTTTAATTATTTGTTTCCCTTTTTTCATCACAAAGAGCTTTAAGAGGACTTTTTGTTTATTTAAAAGAATGATTCTCTATTAATTAAATAAGATAACATTATTTAATTAAAAGAGAGATATTATTCTAAATAAGATAAAATCATTTAATTAAAAAAGATTTTATTTCATTTAAAAGATATTTCTTTCAATTAAATAAGGTTATTTTATTTATTTAAGAGAGAATATTTCTTTTAATTAAATAAAATTATTGATGACATGATTAAACCTTAGGAGATTATTGAAATGATTGAAATAGTTATGATTTGATCAAGGAAATTGATTTGAATATATTGCAAAGCATTGATTCAGGAAATTGATATTTGACAAATTGAATAAATGGGGCCCAAAGTCTAGGCAACCATTTTAGGGTGCATACATTTGCCCCTCTTTGACTAATGTGAGGTCGACTCACGATCACATGCAGTCAAAGAATGGAATTGAAGTGTGAGATCGATTTGGGATCACAAAACAACCCAGATGTGTGTTCGACGGATGGGAACACATCAGGACATAGATAAGTAGATTGAAAAAGATAAGGCCAACACCTGTGAATAGGTAATTGTCAAGTCTCAAATAGGAGATAAGAATCTCAAGCAAGATTGCCCCAAAAGAAGCAATTAATAAATTTGATAAAGCTGAATCAAGCATTGAAGTTTGGTAGGTACTGCCCCCTCGTGATCGAAATCGAAATGAGATAGAGGAGAAATAGTAAATTGATAAATTTTATCAAATCGAACTAAACATAAGGTTCTTGACATAAGATGAAAGATAAAATAAAAATAAAAAATCACAGAACCAAGGTAGATCAGCAAGAAAGATTATGCCCCAAGGTTGAATTAGAAGAAAAGAAGTGGGGTGAAAGTGAATGGAAGATAGAAGTTTGGAAGAAATGGAAAGGAATGGAGAGAAGAAAGAGAATTTGCCTCAAGAAAGAGGATGCATCAAAATCAATCAACTATTTAAGATAGGGAATTTCGATTGAGATCACGAAAGAAGATAAGGAAATGAAGATCAAATCGTGACCACAGTTGATTGAAAGTCCACAAGAAAGATGAAGGAAACCCTCTCAAACTCATAATGCAGCCTAAAAGTGCAAATTGAACATGAAGTCTAAATAATGCAAGCTACATGAAAATGCAAAGGTGTACTTGCATGGGTAACATAGGTTTTTTTGTGTTCATCATTCATTAGAGAATGTAAGAGAACTTATTTTCAACATTGGGCCGTTATTACTAGACATTAGACAATCACACAATCAACACTAGTCACAAACGCAACTATGAAGATACGAATGTGATTAATATCAGATTGGAATGTGGAAAGATTCTAACATGAGCATCAAAAGACATAAAGGTCAAGATGACTGCAATGTTAGCTTACCCAATTTAATGTAGCAAAACCATGCTCGCATCAAGGCATAAATGTCGGGACGACCATGAGAATTGTTGTGCAAAAAATAGTCAAGGATGATGCCTTAAATCTCCTAAGTGTGTCAAGGAGACAACAAGAGACACAAAAGAGGTTCAAGACAACACCCACAAGCATAAAGCAAATAAAAACATGCCCCATGCCCCAAGTCCTCTAGCTATGCATCACAGAGAGACTTGTTAGACAAGGACACTCAACGAAAATCAATATCAATCAGCACACAAAGAAAAGATCATGACATATCTCAAGCATTAAGTGTTGCGTTTAAAAATTTTAAGTGTGTAAACTGATACTGAGTTCTGAGGATAAGGATCGAATGCTTGCTAGTAGGTAAGATCACATGACCAAACTAGATAAGACCAAACTGATAAGTGTTGAAAAAAACTCGATGTCAGGGGTTGTGTAAAAAAACATAGTTGGGTTGGTGTTGAAAAACACTATTTGTGAGGTGTCCTAAAGAAAAGCATATCCAAGAGACCAAAGCTAACATAGTGATGCCCCCTGGACAAAGACAAAGACCAATTCCAAACCAAGGCAACAAGGACAAGGTATCATGGAGAAAGGCTAAGTGTCAAGGACGCATGCTAAGAAATAGGGGTGCAAAGGCCTCAAGTAGCACTCGTTTCCAGGTTTTCACCACTTGGAAGAATTTTTTCAAGACTTTTTATAATTGTTTTGTATTTTTGCTACCAAGGCGCCTGTTTCCAGGTTTTCACCAAGGCACTTTTTCTATTTTTTTTGAATTTTTTGAATTTTTGATTTTTTTGTATTTTTGGAATATATAATTTTTTTGAGATACATCAAAGCACCTATTGCTAGGTTTTCACCAAGATGATCATTTTTTCAGGACATTTTTTTATTTTTAGAATTTTTTCAGCATCATATATGAATTTTTTTGAAATTTTTTCAGGATCAATAAATATGTACAAAGGATGCCTCCACACAGAATGGGCATCAAACTTCCAAGCAAGATCACATCGTGTAGTCCCAAAGTCTAGCAAGGTGGAGAACAAGAAGGATTAGCAAGCTGGTGAAAGAGATGGAAGACAAGAGAATGAAGGAGGGTGAAGGGAAGAAATCCTCAAGGACAAACTCCTCAAGAGTACCCAAACTAGGAAAAATTGTCATGTAAAGCGCATTTGGACAAGCAATGAAAGGTCAGCATAGGATAAGCCTCAAAAGCATAATGCAAAAGAAGAAAATGATGCAGTCCAAAGGAGTAGACATGTCAAGAGGCTTCATAGCATCGTATTTACTCTTTTTTAGATATTATATTAGATCAAGACCAAAAGTGAAAATGATAGCGAAAGACTAGAAGGAATGGAGGAGAATAAATATGAAGGATAAATATGAATGGAGTGAAAGCAAGATCATCGTAATATAGCTCACAAGATAGCCAAATATACGTGTATAGATCAATCTTGTCAAGATCAAAGAGAGAAGACGGAATGGATGAGATATGTAGAAGAACTACGCATGATGCCTAATTGCCAGGTTTTCATCATGGTACTTATCTAAGGTGCCACAAGGGAGTGGTTTTCACCATAGGATGAATTTATTTCTCTTTACTTTTGCTACCAAGGTGCTTGTTTCCAGGTTTTCACCAAGGCACATTTTTTATTTTATCATTTTTTTCTCTTTTTTTTTTTTTTTTGAATTTTATAATTTTTGGAAGAAGGCAAGCTTTTAGATAATGCTCCTTGAAAAGATAAACCATGATATGCCAAGGATTCAAAATAATATGCTCAAAGATGCTGATAGGGAAAGGAAGATGGAGGAGAAAATGGAGGATAAGGTTTTATGTAAAGCGAGTGAGGCTGGAAGATAGGAGGAATATGCAAATGAGGAAAAATGATAGAAGGCAAGAGAATAATGAATGGAAGGATTGTGAAAGAGTAGATGGAAAGGAAGGCAAGATCAACATCGACGCACACCTTGGAGGGTGGCGAGAGGATGGAGGAAACTTGAATGAAGGAATACGTGAAAGAATATGGTGAATGTTTAGTAGAGGTTGCAGTTCAGGTGCATGGAATGGAAGAATGTTTTTGGAAGAATATGAGGTGGAAGTCTTTGAAAGCTTGAATGTCAACTTCACTTTTTGTTCAACATTAGACTCTCTTACGAGAGACTTTGGAATCCATATAGCCTTAGGATTTTTATTTCCTTTTGATGACTTAGAGAGAATATCTTGAATGATGGATTTTGGAACCCATACTTGTCTTGTAGTTTTCTTCTTAGATATCTCTTTTGACTTTATGCCCCCATGTCGATTAGAGGAGACATGGTGATCTTCTTTCTTTGATGGATTCTTGTATTGTTTCTTTTTCTTATATTGAACATTCAAGTTACTTCCAAAAGACTTGGGACGTGTGGAAGAAGAAGGATAATATGACTGGTGTAGATGGGTGGATGGATGAAAAGGATTCAAAGGTATGCATCTATGTTTATCTTGAGGAAAGATAGGAGATGGAGGGACATAAGGACCTAAGATAGATGATGAATTAGGAGAGTTAGGAGGGGAAAATGAAGGGACATAAGGACCCAATATGGAAGGAAGATGTGAAGTCCTTAGTATTGGTGGAAGAGATCCAAGGATGGAAGTGGAAGATGCAAAAGGATAATTAATAAGTTCATCAACATCTATATGACAACCAAGGATATCAGCATCTTTAGAGTGAGCATTAGAATTTTCAATAGGATCCTGGACATCTTGAATAAGAGCATTTTCTTTGATAGGATCATTCAAAGCTTGCGAAGACTTAGGAAGAGCAGAAAGCGGAAGTGAACATGGAGTGGTAGAACAAGAAGATGGAAGACTTTGATCTTGACAAGGATCTTTGGATAGCACAAGTGCAGAATTTGTCTCTTGAACAGGCTTAACATCAAAAGTAACAACACCATTTTTAATAACCTTAATGGAAGTATCATCTTTGGAAAGTGTAAGCGTGGTAAGGTTATTTTCATTATCAATAAGCTCAATGGTGTGGGTAGTAGCTTGATCTTGCTTCAGAGAAGACTTAAGACATGGTGGAATAAATGAGGAAGGGCGTAAAGGATCAAAAGAACCATGACGCGGATAGAGAACATCATGAAAAGGAGTGGATGACATGGAGGGTTCTTGATCTTGATCTTTCTTTATATTATTTTATGTATCAATTTTAGAGTCCTCTTGACATGAAGCCACTTCTAAGAACAAGGAAGCAGGTTGGAGTTGTATGGAAGACTTTGGAATAGATGGTGAAGGATTAGCTGAAGTAGGCATTATAGCGCATAAAGGTTTAGGCTCTTTAGATTTAGCATTATCGAAAGTATTTGCAGCCAAGTGAAGGTTAGCTTGAGTATCTTTAAGAGATGGCCCTTGAGGATAACTATAGGGAACTGCATGGAAAGTATTAGAATTTTCATTAGATGAAAAATTTGTGAAAGATTTGGAAGACTCGAAAGCTTTAGGAAGTGTATGGTTATTGGAGGAAGTAGGGGATGGAAGGGGACCATCACAAGACAAAGGTTCATCATTAACATAATCTTGCTTGAGAGTTTCATTTTTATCTTCAGCATGAGATTTCTTAGAGGAAGGATTCTTATAATATTTATGTTTCCAATCAGCGCGATGCATTTTATAGTCCTCAGCAGTAGTAGATGGATCATAATCAAGGTATTGTTCACAAAAATCATCAAATTCTTTTTCAAAATCAGAATCATATGGATCACCATCACAATCTATCCAATAGGATGACCCTTTAGTAATCCTAAGCACATGACGAGGAATCTTAGGAATAGAGGTTTCATAGGTATGACTATAGGGTTCATCATCATAGCCATCATAATAGTCATCATAGTCATCATATGTGGGTGTGGCACTCTTCATGGAAGAGGTATCACAAGTATTATCTCGTTGCTCATTATGGTATGTCTCGTGAAGAGAAGTAAGACTCTTGGGAGAAGTAGAAGAAGAGCGAGATCGTGAAGAAGAGGAAGAAGAAGACCTAGTGGATGAAGAAGACTTGGATAATGAAGAATGTGAAGAATGTCTAGAAGAGTCATGATAAGATTTGGAAGATGAAGAATGCGAGTAATGTTTATAAGAGTCATGATAAGACTTAGAATGTGAGGAATGATGAGAAGATTTAGAAGATGAAGAATGCTTGGAAGAAGAAGATTGTGAGAGGATCATGAGCATGATTCTACCAAAGGCGGGTGATTCACTTGCTTTCTTTTGCATTTTTGTCATAAATTTATCATCAATAAGAGTTTTGGAGGAATGATACTTTTCAAATTGAGCAAGGAGATCAAGATCATCCATTTTCAAGAGAGGTTCTATAGCAAGATAGTTGAAACTCATGATTCTAGAAGAGGAGGAATCAAGCATGGAAGCGACAGAAGGGATGAAATAGAAGAAAATAGACTAGATAGTAAGAGGAAAAGAATTAGGAAGACGAGAAGAATATCCCATGTGAAGAGAAGACTTTAGAAGAAAAACATGGGAAGGGAAGAAGAAAGAAGAACACCAAGAGTCATCTTGTGTAATTGATACCATTAACGTTTGTTTGGATGTTGAGCAACATGACAGCACCTAGGATCTAACCTAGACTGACCAAGGAAGACTGAGAATTGAAGACACTTGGTGATAAGATGGCCTCACAAAATGTGAACACCAAACTAGGATAATCAAAGTTCTCTAATGTCCAAAGGGAGATGGTAAGATAGAAATTTCAAAAGGCGCTACCAACACTGTCAAAGAGGTGCCTCAAATCAAAGGGTGACTACCCTTGCACTTTTGAATCAGGAGGTTGGACTAGGCCAAAATATAATTGAAATTGAATTTGATGGAAATGGTTTGGACAAAAAGAGCACTAAAATTCTCCAAGAATGTAGCTAACAATTCTAGAGATAAGTTTTCTAAACAAGAATAGTCTTCTAACTTGACAATTATTCCCAAGGTGATGATAGGGTAGAAGATCGAGCAAGTTGTAAAAAAAGTTGGTGTTTCAACTCAGGAACTCAGTTTTTGTGTTCATTTTAAAAGATCAAGTACATCAACAGATTTTTATCATTGATCAAGCACATAAGACAGCAATCAAAGAGTTCAAGCAAGCAATTGTCTTCAAACAATGAACAAGGGGCAAAGCAACCTTGCATACGAACAATCAAGTGACTTAGTATGCTACTCCTTAAAGATTCTACTTGTGTATGTTCTTGAAAATGTTTTAGTAGGCATGTAGAACATAACAACATCCTAGCAAGTTGTCTATAAGGATATACATGGATTTTCTAAAGGGTGTCCTTGATATACGCAAGGTACGTGAGGCCCAAATCCATAAATGAAAAGAATCAGAAATCACACAGTCGGGAGGAGACGGTAACCCAAATCTCCTCCTTCACTGCTCAAAGGTATAAAGTTCTTTGAGGCTTAGCCAAGAGTGAAATCTAACTCATTCCCAAGAGAGGTGTCTTTGGATTCACCTCTCGATATTTATACTCCGCCAGAACACGGGAGTTAAGGTCATCCCTTGAGGTGATGAAATCCCCAAGCAGGCCTTCTAAAAAAATGAAAAGTAAGTAATTCTCTATCAAAAAGTATTGAAAAGCACTAAAGGTGGAACACTTAACGCTTAAAGAAAATATGAGGTGAGTCCACAAGGTGGAACACTTAACACCCCACATAAGCTACAAACGAGTCCACAACCTATGAAACAAGTGAGTTCCAAAAAGCACAAAAGGGTTTCCTAGTGGAACAATTAACGCTTCTTTCCTATAGACCCCTCCCCTTTAATGTGGCACTGAGATTGCAACCACAAGGCGAAAATGAGGGGCCAGTGGATTAGCGAGTCCAATAACCCAAGATAGCAATCTAGATCAATCACAAGTAATCTAAGACTGCTAATCAATACTACTCATAAGTGCAAGAGGGTTTGAATCATGGAATATTTAACTTTCCAAGTAAACATGAAGTGAGTCCACAAAGTGGTGAATTTAACTCTTCATGTAAACTAGGAATGAATCCATGCCCTAGATTACTCAATGAGATGTTTTGATATTTGAAACCAAGAATTACTTAATGTTTAAACACAAGCATTCACTTAAACACAAACTTGTATAAAAACAAATCTATGTTCATTCATTTCCCATTAAGAGCATCAAAAATGTGTTCTATGAAAGCATGTAACACTCAAGCCAAACACATGAGAGATTGATTTTATGCCCAAACCAAGTGTTATAGAGATTTTAAGAACTCACCTTAGGTCCAAAGATCTGCACTCCAGCATTTAGCACACATCTGAAAATAAAACCCTAAGATGGTTAGATATGAAAATCAATTGTTAGGAGTTTGATTTAACATTGTTGTCTTCAAGACAGTCTTTAAAGATTGATTTATTTGACCCATAAAATCACAATATTAAAATTTCTAGAAAGAATGAAGTTTTTAGAAAACATCAAGAACTATCATTTCCCAAAATTACAAGGTCTTATGATTCAGTTTGGTTCCTCAACCAATAACCTTTTCAGACTGCCATTTTTCTGTCATAAACCAGATTTAAAACACCAGGCCCTGCCTAGGGAATCACATATCTTTCTCAAAGAGAATCTAAATGAAACCAAACCAATTTCAAAGTAACCATTAATGAATCTAGTTTCCAAATATGTAAGCCATTTATTTTTCCCATTCATAAATCATTTTCTAAGAATAAATCATTGCCTGCAACTCCAATACAAATTGTTAAAAACCAATTTTCACTCAAATGCCCATAACTTTCACAAATTTTCATAAACATGACTCAAACCAAAAGGAAATGAAAGATAATTCACATATATTTTCAATGAATATTATTAGAGATATTTATTCTTCATAATTTGTCCGTATTAGATGTTTCAATCTGACTATATTTAGAGAATCTCAAATCTGCAAATACCCACTTTCACCAAAATGATCATAACTTATTCATTTCCTTATAAAAATGAACCAAACCAAAAGCATGAGAAAGAGGACTCATAATTATATCCATCCATTATTATATTACAAGGTTTCCAGGCTGTACATGGCCGTACAAATCCTGGAACCAACACTAAAATTGAAAAACCAATCAAGAATGAGGCCAGAAATTGATCTTTTCTGCCCCACAATGGGCACCAAAAATGTGTGCTAGAAAGTAGTCACACTTCTGTGAATCATTACATTCAAGAACACTCAAGAATGAGGTCTCAAACAATGATTCACAGCTCTCTATTCGTGGAGTGCAGGGGTTCGTATATGAGGCCCTCAGATTGACCTAGTTATGCCCATGCAAGTACACCAAGAAACTAGAGATTCAAAGATGAATAGCAAGCATGCTAATCTCCATGATCATCAAGTTATTGCATGCAAATGAAACTAGTCTAGATGATAACAATGCAAGAAATAAACTATTCTATTGAAATGAATGCTTATACAATGTTAATCTATGAAAGGAAACATGAATTTAAACTATTATGTGAATGCAATATTAATATAAACTATGGATTGCCATAAGGCATGAGAGAAGAAGACAAGAAGAAAGAAGTATCAAATATCCAAGCTCCAAATGTGCTCAACAAGCTTCTTCCAAGATTGCTCTCCAAACTTGCAGTATAACAATAACATGAAAATTCTTGGATCCTCAAAATGAAAAGGAGAGGGCTCCTTATATAGGAAAATGTGGAAGAGAATGCATCCTCAAGAGCAATGTGGGATAAATCCAAAAAGAGGAAATAAAGCTCATTTTTTAGAGAGTGTGGAGAGAAAAGAGATTTTATTTATTTTTTATTATTTGTTTCCCTTTTTTCATCACAAAGAGCTTTAAGAGGACTTTTTGTTTATTTAAAAGAATGATTCTCTATTAATTAAATAAGATAACATTATTTAATTAAAAGAGAGATATTATTCTAAATAAGATAAAATCATTTAATTAAAAAAGATTTTATTTCATTTAAAAGATATTTCTTTCAATTAAATAAGGTTATTTTATTTATTTAAGAGAGAATATTTCTTTTAATTAAATAAAATTATTGATGACATGATTAAACCTTAGGAGATTATTGAAATGATTGAAATAGTTATGATTTGATCAAGGAAATTGATTTGAATATATTGCAAAGCATTGATTCAGGAAATTGATATTTGACAAATTGAATAAATGAGGCCCAAAGTCTAGGCGACCATTTTAGGGTGCATACAAATGGGTCTATTTGTGGACCTTGAAGGAGTTGGTTACCTAAACGAGAACCTTGAGATGAATTAGGAACTTCTTTATGAAAGAGATCAGTACCTTGAGAAGCTCTCCATTTGTTAGCTGAATTAAAACCTTGGACCATAGATGGCTGCCCTTTGTTGTAAAATGAGGAGTGAGACTACCTTGCCAAAGGTGGCAATGAACTTACATTTGAGGGATATTACCCAACATGAGTAACATGGTTTCCCAAGTCCTGTAAATTCAAGGCCATTGATGAATAGGCATTTCTAATAGAAATATTTGTGGTGCTAGAATGAAGTGCATGACCAAATTCTTTGCTTGCTAATGAAACAATTTGAGGCTTCATTTCACATTTCTCTGTGGATAATTCCACAGCACTTGTTACTTCTCTATCTGAATTTTCTGTGTCAGTGTGCATGTGCACTGAAGAGCTTCTATCACTACTTGAGCTACTACCAGATGGTGAGTACTCATCATCATCATCTAACATAGGCTCACAGGCATATCTTACTTCTTTCCTTTGTTGCTTTCCCCTTCCTAGCTCTTCCTCCTTATCTATAACTTCTATCATGGGTCCAAGACGCTCTTCCCACTCTTTCCCATTAATATGCAAATATTTTTGTCTGTAACAGTATTTTCTACATTTATTATTCAATATTGATCCAATTTGATGCACCATCGCTATTTGATCCATACTTCCCTTTCATTTTACTTGCTTTTCTCATTTTGCACGTCATAGGCTAGGATTTGACAGTAGGTATGACCTTGGTACTACTGGCGTTAATGATAAATTTTACCTTTTAGCTATTAATTTTTTGTCATTTTTCCTCTATGATGCTTTTGCATATGAATTGTGGATATTCTCTGGGAAACTTTTCATTTTTTCCTATAGGATGTCTTTGTATACAAATTTTGGAGAATCTCTATTAAAGAGTAGGTAAGGATGGCTAAGCTAAGTGCAGCGGAGAGGGAGATGACTAAATTGAGAGAGTAGAGGCGGAGAGCAGTAATGACAAAAAAAATTTAGGGCTTGCGGAAATATGGAAATTATAATCTTCCTCCCAGAGCAGACATTAATGAAGTTCTCCGTGCCTTAGTAGAGGAAGCCCACTGGATTGTTGAAGCTGACGATACTACATACAGAAATGTGGTATGTATTTTTGGCCTAATTTTTATTTTTCATTTCTTCTAGGTCTTTAAAGGCGGCTGGCTAAATCTTTGTATTAAATGTTAGGGAATGCATGAAAATAATATGATTCTAAGCATGAGCATGAGTCCCTACAGGAGCATAGTTGTGCCTTTTACAGGCACCGTAAACCCTAGCAACGTAGAAATGGAGGCTTTGAAGAATAGTTCACTAGAGGCAGATTAAAAAAGCTAAATTGCAAAGGTTCTTGAAATAGATTCTGGCTGAACTAGACAATTGTACCATGCCTGTTGATAATCCGACAGCTCAACAAAGTCATTGAGAGAAGAACAACCGGATGGATCTTTGAACCGGTCAAAGATTATGGAGAGCGGGGAAGGGTTTGGTAAAATGAGCAACTATACTGGAAATTATGCAAGTGCCGTAGAACTGACCGCATTAATAAATTTAAAGAAAAGATCAGCGACGGCATGACATTATGAGGAAAGCCTTTCCATTTTGATGGTGTCGCACAGATATTATGAAGAATGTCTTGCCACTTCAATGCTGGCACCGCCTCTGTCTCAAACTTTCGCCATTGCTTCTCATCGGTACTCTGAGATATGGCAGGGATTACGGTCTTTTGCATAGCATAGTCCATCATAAATTCTCTATAAATCATCATGCGTTACAGTATTCTACGAATTTTTGAATGACTTACTCGAAGAATTTAATTTTCACCGTAATTTTGGCTCCATGGATTATCATTTTGCACTCAGAGAGAAGCTGCGGATTGCAAGAATTTGATAAATTTGGTTTATCTAATTTTCTTTCTTTGCCATTTCTGAGTAATATGATTTTTTTTTTGTCTGTCTTAAATGATTTACCCTGAAGTTAATGAATTTTTTTAGATGATTTTATTTGAAGTTAATGAAATTTCTTCCATGGATGCTAATGAAATCTCTTCCATGAATGCTGATAAGACATTTAAATTCAGAGTTAACAAATTCTATAGCTTGAATGTTCTTTGTTGCAGAAGGTTATTTTCATGGTTTGTGATTCATGCAATTCCTTAATAGTTTCATTCTTAACAAAATTCATAACTAGATTTTCCATAGTCAATTTTCTTCTTGATCGTTGTAATATTTTCTCCTCAACTGAACATTTTGTAATCAGTTGATATACAATCACATTTTTCTCTTGGCCAATCCTGTGGGCTTGTGATTGAGCCTATAGATCCACAAAAGGATTGAAACCTGGATCTGGTGGAAGAGTAGTATTAGCAGGAAGTCTTTCACTAACATCTCATCTTTATAACAACTAAATTTGGATTCACTAGAAGCACTAAAGAATCTGGAATGACCCCTTTTGACACATTGAATTGCTCAAGTGTGTCTTAAGGGGTCCTAGGACCCCTTCGAACACACTTTAGCATTCAAATGTGTCAAAAGGGGTCATGGGGACTCCCTAGGGGTCCTAGTACACTTTATCAAATGTTAGGAACCCTAGGAAGTCCTCATGACCCCTTTTGACACATTGAAATGCTCAAGTGTATCTTAAGGGGTCCTAGGACCCCTTCGGACACACTTGAGCATTCAAATGTGTCAAAAGGGGTCATGGTGACACCCTAGGGCTCCTAGTATGCCTTATCATGTGTTAGGACCCCTAGGAAGTCCGCATGACCACTTTTGACACATTGGAATGCTCAAGTGTGTCTTAAGGGGTCTTAGGACCCCTTCAAACACACTTGAGCATTTGAATGTGTCAAAAGGGGTCATGGGGACTCCCTAGGGGTCCTAGTATTCCTTATCACATGTTAAGACCCCTAAGGAGTCCCCATGACCCCTTTTGACACATTGGAATGCTCAAGTCTATCTTAAGGGGTCTTAGGACCCCTTTGGACACACTTGAGTGTTCCAGTGTGTCAAAAGGGGTCATGGGTACACCCTAGGGGTCCTCGTACACCTTATCATGTGTTAGGACCCCTAAGGAGTCCCCATGACCGCTTTTGACACATTGGAATGCTCAAGTGTGTCTTAAGGGGTCTTAGGACCCCTTCGGACCCACTTGAGTGTTCCAGTGTGTCAAAAGGGGTCATGGGGACTCCCTAGGGGTCCTAGTACACTTTATCACATGTTAGGACCCCTAGGGAGTCCTTATGACCCCTTTTGACACATTTGAATGCTCAAGTGTGTTTTAAGGGGTCTTAGGACCCCTTCGAACACACTTGAGCATTCAAATGTGTCAAAAAAGGTCATGGGGACTCCCTAGGGGTCCTAGTATGCCTTATCACGCGTTAGGACCCCTAAGGAGTCCCCATGACCCCTTTTGACACATTGGAATGCTCAAGTGTGTCTTAAGGGGTCTTAGGACACCTTCAAACACACTTGACCATTTGAATATGTCAAAAGGGGTCATGGTGACTCCCTAAAGGTCCTAGTATGCCTTATCATGTGTTAGGAACCATAGGAAGTCCCCGTGACCCGTTTTGACACATTAGAATGCTCAAGTGTGTCTTAAGGGGTCTTCGACCCCTTCGGACACACTTGAGCATTCGACTATGTCAAACGTGGTAATGGGGACTCCCTAGGGGTCCTAGAACACCTTATCATGCGTTAGGATCCCTAAGGAGTCCCCATTTACCATTTTGGCACATTGGAATGCTCAAGTGTGTCTTAACGGGTCTTAGGAACCCTTCGGGCACACTTGAGCATTCCAGTGTATCAAAAGGGTTCATGGGGACTCCTTAGGGGTCCTAGTATGCCTTATCATGTGTTAGGACCCCTAAGGAGTCCCCATGACCCCTTTTAACACATTGGAATGCTCAATTGTGTCTTAAGGGGTCTTAGGACCCCTTCGAACACACTTGAGCATTACAGTATGTCAAAAGGGCTCATGGGGACTCCTTAGGGGTCCTAGTATACCTTATCACTTGTTAGGACCCCTAGGGAGTCCTCATGACCCCTTTTGACACATTTGAATGATCAAGTGTGTCTGAAGCAGTCTTAGGACCCCTTCAAACACACTTGAGCATTCGAATGTGTCAAAAGGGGTCATGTGGACTCCCTAGGGGTCCTAGTATGCCTTATCACATGTTAGGATCCCTAAGGAGTCCCCATGACCCCTTTTGAGACATTGGAATGCTAAAGTGTGTGTTAAAGGGTCCTAAGACCCCTTTAGACACACTTGAGTGTTCTAGTGTGTCAAAAGGAGTCATCGAGACTTCCTAGGGGTCCTAGTATGCCTTATCACATGTTAGGACCCCTAGGGAGTCCTCATTGTTAGGATTAACAAGGCAGAAATAACAATTATGTGCAAATATAACTAATATCAGAAAATAATAAACCACACAGAATAGAACACAATGGCACATAGATTTAACGTGGTTCACCCAATCCCTGGGCTACGTCCACCAACAGCGAGTCCAATATTATTATTATCGAGTGATTACAACCTGATTACAATCCGTAATCCCTTACAGCCCAATTCTGCCACAAGTACTAAAATCATACTTTGTAAAAATCCCTAACCCTAAGCCATATTATACAATATTTTTCCCGCTTTAGGGTTAGAATGAGTTATAAGTAGTCGGCCCAAATAACCGAAAAAAGTAGTTGGCCTCAAAAAAAATTTCCTCGGGGGCTATGCCCCCGAACCCCTGCTCTTGGGGGCTGCCGCCCCCAAACCCCCGCTCGCGGCCCGGCCCGGCCCTGAACCCCGGTGAGGTTGGGAGGAAAAGTGTACAGTACTTTCCTGGATAGTCACCACAAGCTAACACTCATGACCCCTTTTGACACATTTGAATGCTCAAGTGTGTCTTAAGAGGTCTTAGGACCCCTTCAGACACACTTGAGCATTGGAACATGTCAAAAGGGGTCATGGGACTCCCTAGGGGTCGTAGTACACTTTATCACACGTTAGGATCCCTAGGAAGTCCCCGTGACCCCTTTTGACACATTGGAACACTCAAGTGTGTCTTAAGGGGTCCTAGGACCCCTTCAGACACACTTGAGCATTCAAATGTGTCAAAAGGGGTCATGGTGACTCCCTAGGGGTCCTACTACACCTTATCACATGTTAGGACACCTACGGAGTCCCCATGACCCCTTTTGACACATTGGAGCACTCAAGTGTGTCTTAAGGGGTCTTAGGACCCCTTTGGACACCCTTGAGTGTTCCAGTGTGTCAAAAGAAGTCATGGGGACTCCCTAGGGGTCCTAGTATGCCTTATCACGTGTTAGGACCCCTAGGTAGTCCTCATGACCCCTTTTGACACATTTGAATGCTCAAGTGTGTCTTAAGGGGTCTTAGGACCCCTTCGAACACACCTAAACATTTGAATGTGTCAAAAGGGGTCATGGGGACTCCGTAGGGGTCCTAGTATGCCTTATCATGTGTTAGGACCCCTAAGGAGTCCCCATGACCCCTTTTGACACATTGCAATGCTCAAGTGTGTCTTAAGGGGTCCTAGGACCCCTTTGGACACACTTGAGCATTTGAGTGTGTTAAAAGGGGTCATGGGGACTCCCTACGGGTCCTAGTATGCCTTATCACGCATTATGACCCCGAGGGAGTCCACATGACCCCTTCTGACACATTTGAACGCTTGAGTGTGTCTAAAGGGGTCTTAGGACCCCTTTGGACACACTTGAGCATTCAAATGTGTCAAAAGGGGTCATGGGGACTCCCTAGGGGTCCTAGTATGTTTTATCACATGTTAAGACCCCTAAGAAGTCCCCATGACCCAGTTTGAGAAATTAGAATGCTCAAGTTTGTCTTAAGGGGTCTTAGGACCCCTTCAGACACACTTGTGTGTTATAGTGTGTCAAAAGGGGTCATGAGGACTCCTTAGGGGTCCTAGTACACCTTATCACATGTTAAGACCCCTAAGGAGTCCCCATGACCCCTTTTGACACATTGGAATGCTCAAGTGTGTCTTAAGGGGTCTTAGGACCCCTTCAGACACACTTGAGCATTCCGGTGTGTCAAAAGGGGTCATTGGGACTCCCTAGGGGTCCTAGTATGCCTTATCATGTGTTAGGACCCCTAGAGAGTCCTCATGAACCCTTTTGACATATTTGAATGCTTAAGTGTGTCATAAGGGGTCTTAGGACCCCTTCAGACACACTTGAGCATTTGAATGTGTCAAAAGGGGTCATGGGGACTCCCTAGGGGTCCTAGTACACCTTATCACACATTAGGACCCCTAAGGAGTCCTCATGATTTCTTTTGACACATTGGAATGCTCAAGTGTGTCTTAATGGGTCCTAGGACCCCTTCAGACACACTTGACTATTACAGTGTGTCAAAAGGGGTCATGGGGACTCCCTAGGGGTCCTAATATGCCTTATCATGTGTTAGGACCCCTAGGAAGTCCCCATGACCCCTATTGACACATTGGAATGCTCAAGTGTGTCTTAAGGGTTCCTAGGACCCGTTCGAACACACTTAAGCATTCAACTATGTCAAAATGGGTCACGGGGACTCTCTAGGGGTCCTAGTACACCTTATCATGTGTTATGTCCCCTAGGGAGTCCTCATGACCCCTTTTGACACATTTTAATGCTCAAGTGTGTCTTAAGGGGTCTTAGGACCCCTTCGAACACACTTGAGCATTCGAATGTGTCAAAAGGGGTCATGGGAAATCCCTAGGGGTCCTAGTATTCCTTATCACATGTTAGGACCCCTAAGGAGTCCCCATGACCCTTTTTTGACACATTCAAATGCTCAAGTGTGTCTTAAGGGGTCCTAAGACCCCTTCAGACACACTTGAGCATTCAAATGTGTCAAAAGGGGTCATGGGGACTCCCTAGGGGTCTTAGTATGCCTTATCATGTGTTAGGACCCCTAGGGAGTCCTCATGACCCCTTTTGACACATTAGAATGCTCAAGTGTGTCGTAAGGGGTCATAGGACCCCTTCAGACACACTTGAGCATTTGAATTTGTCAAACGGTGTCATGGAGACTCCTTGGGGGTCCTAGTATGCCTTATCACATGCTAGGACCCCTAGGAAGTCCCCATGACCTATTTTGACACATTAGAATGCTCAAGTGTGTCTTAAGGGGTCTTAAGACCCCTTTGAACACACTTGAGCATTCCAGTGTGTTAAAAGGGATCATGGGGACTCCTTAGGGGTCCTAGTATGTCTTATCATGCGTTAGGACCCCTAAAGAGTCCCCATAACCCTTTTTGACACATTGGAATGCTCAAGTGTGTCTTAAGGGGTCTTAGGACCCCTTCGGACATAGTTGAGTGTTCTAGTGTGTCAAAAGGGGTGATGGGGACTCCCTAAGGGTCTTAGTATGCCTTATCACTCGTTACAACCCTTAAGGAGTCCTCATGACCCCTTTTGACACATTTGATCACTTAGGTGTGTCTTAAGGGGTCTTAGGATCCCTTTAGACACACTTGAGCATTCGAATGTGTCAAATGGGGTCATTGGGACTCCCTAGGGGTCCTAGTAAACCTTATAATGCATTAGGTCCCCTAAGGAGTCCCCATCACCCCTTTTGACACATTGGAACACTCAAGTGTGTCTTAAGGGTTCCTAGAACCCCTTCGGACACACTTGAGCATTCCAATGTGTCAAAAGGGCTCATGGGGACTCCCTTGGAGTCCTAGTATGCCTTATCACATGTTAAGACCCCTAGGGAGTCCTCATGACCCCTTTTGACACATTGGAATGCTCAAGTGTGTCTTAAGGGGTCCTAAGACACCTTCAGACACACTTGAGCATTCGAATGTGTCAAAAGGGGTCATGGTGACTCCCTAGGGGTCCTAGTATTCCTTATCACATGTTAGGACCCATAGGAAGTCCCCATGACCCCTTTTGACACATTGGAACACTCAAGTGTGTCTTAAGGGGTCTTAGGACCCCTGCAGACCCACTTGAGCATTCAAATGTGTCAAAATGGGTCATGGAGACTCCCTAGGGGTCCTAGTATGCCTTATCATGTGTTAGGACCTCTAAGGAGTCCCCATGACCCCTTTTGACACATTAGAATGCTCAAGTGTGTCTTAAGGGGTCTTAGGACCCCTTCGAACACACTTGAGCATTCCAGTGTGTCAAAAGGGGTCATGGGGACTCCTTAGGGGTCCTAGTATGACTTATCATGCATTACAACCCCTACGGAGTCCCCATGACCCCTTTTGACACATTGGAACACTCAAGTGTGTCTTAAGGGGTCTTAGGACCTATTCGGAAACACTTGAGCATTCTAGTGTGTCAAAAGGGGTCATGGGGACTCCTGAGGGGTCCTAGTATGCCTTATCATGCATTATGACCCCTAGGGAGTCCTCATGACTCCTTTTGACACATTTGAACACTCAAGTGTGTCTTAAGGGCTCTTAGGACCCCTTCGAACACACTTGAGCATTCGAATGTGTCAAAAGGGTTCATTGGGACTCCCTAGGGGTCCTAGTATGCATTATCACATGTTAGGAGCCCTAGGAAGTCCCCATGACCCCTTTTGACACACTTGAATGCTCATGTGTGTCTGAATGGGTCCTAGGACCCCTTTGGACACACTTTAGCATTCAAGTGTTTCAAAAGGGGTCATTGGTACTTCCTAGGGGTCCTAACCGATGAAAAGGTGTACTAGTACCCCTAGGGAGTCCCCATGACCCCTTTTGATGCATACTGCATTTCTGTATGTAGTACCATAAGCTTCAACAATCTAGTCGGTTTCCTCTGCTAAGGCACGAAGAACTTCATTAATGTATGCTCTAGGGGGAAGATTATAATTTCCATATTTCTGCAAGAGATTCTCTAAAATTTGTATACAAAGGCATCCTATAGTAAAAAATGAAAAGTTTCCCACAGAATATGCACAATTCATATACAAAAGCATCATAGAGGAAAAATGAAAAAAAAAATTGCTAAAAGGTAAAATTTATCATTAACACCGGTAGTACTAATGTCATATCCACTGTCAAATCCTGTCCTATGATGTGCAAAATGAGCAAACCAAGTGAAATGAAATGAAATGGATCAATCAATAGCGAAGGTGCATCAAATTGGATCAATATCATAATAAATTCAAAAAATACTGTTACGGACAAAAATATTTGCATATTAATTTGTTACACCTTTCCCGAGCTTCTGTACCTTGCTACATGATTAGACATTTTTGTTAGCAGAACTGAATTTTTAGGTTAAGTTTTACAGATCATCTTTTTGATCCAAAGGACGTAGATCAGCTACTGTATCTTTCTCAGATAGTTTCCCATAGAATATCCACAATTCATATATAAAAGCATCATATAGGAAAAATGAGAAAAAAAATAGTTAAAAGGTAATATTATATATAATATATTAGTATACATTACTATATGTCTTATATGTATATATTATATACATTAGTATATAATACATTAGTATATATATAATATATACATTATATATATCATATGCCTCTTATATATATATATATATATATATATATATATATATATATATATATATATATATATATATATATATATATATATATATATATATATATATATATATATATATATATATATATATATATATATACACACACACATTAATATGTGTAAAAGCTCAATTTTTTTCATTTGCTCCCCCCCTTTTTTTAATCTGCCCGGGAATATCAGGTACTCGATATGAAATCGGATACCTGATTTTGGACAGGTAATATTTGACCAAAATATTCCCTGTCCCCATAGACCAGACAATCACGAGATTTTATACTTTTTCACATGTTGCAAAAAAAAAATGTGATTTGGGGTCCATTGTTTGATTTTTGTCAACTTGTGGTCTCACCATGGGAAGTAGCAGTCGTCGAAAGGCTAAACGCAAGAGGAAGCTGACGGATGAAGACATTCATGCATAAAGGGAAAAGGATAAGGAAAATCACCGAAGAAGGAGAGAAGGTATGTTAAACATTAATCAATTAGACCCCGTAAATGTAGTTGTAAGTGAAGAGGATGTTGAATTTGAAAATGTACAGATGGAGATTGAAAATGTAGACTTCAGGAATGAAAATATTGCATAAGAACCACATGAACGTTACACATCTCCAAATTATATGCGAAATGAAGTCCCTTGCAATAAAGATAATCAAACTTCAAATTTGGGGCTTTCAGGAAGACCTAAATGGTTATTTGAAATTGAGGAGAACATTATGAATAATTGGAAAGGAAAGAGGTTACATAGAACTATTAGGTTGTGGGCTTCAAGACTTTATGATCAATTTTTTGGAAACAAGACATTGGTTAAGCAATGTCAAATTTTTGTGCAGTTGTTAAAGATGCAAAAGATGAGACTTGTGCTTGTGAAATTGAAGATTCGTGTGAACAAAAAAATGGAGAGAAATGCCATTGTTGTGAAGAATCTTTTCAATGCTCTCAATAGCATTGGGAAGAATAGTAGAGAAAAAGACAAGAGAGTTGCTCGGAGGATTATTACAACCTCCTTAGTAAGTCATCAGTTGAGAAAGGCTCGTTTGATGAGACAAAATTGTGTTGACTTCAAGATAGACTGTAAAACTTTGAGTAGAGCACTTGCAAGAAGAGAAAGACTTGATGATCCACTTCAAATTGATACATGAGCTTATGGTGGGAAACTTCCACGTTTCGATAAGAAGCTAACAGATGTTGTCAAGGATGAAATTCAACAATTTTGGGATGCTAACTCAAGAGTGTCACCAAATGTGAAGGATGTCTTGAAGTTGAGAGTTGGCAATCGAGACCACACTCCACATCCTAAACATTATGTGGAGGTAAGTCAAACAATATTGTATAAAAAATTTTGTGAGACACATCCAACATTGAAAATATCACAAAGGTCTTTTGAATCCGTGAAGCCATTTTATTGTGTACCCCTTAAGATTCGGAATACATGTTGTCGCAAATATCATGTTGAGTTTTCAATGCATCATGAATTATTACAGTCCATTCATTCTACTTTGCATACTAATGAAATGCTAGAGGATTGTGGTGCAAGTGGTCTTCCCAAATCATCAAGAGACTTGCTAGATCAATTTTTATGTCATAGAGATGATGGTTGTTTATTTTATAAAAAAGATTGCTTAAATGCCAAGTGCTCAGAATGTGGTGGCTTGTCCAAGTTTAGAACATGTTTTCATGAGGATTTGGAACACAATTTTGGAAAGACACTCATCCAAAAAAAGGTATATGAAATGGTGAAATATACATTGAAGAGTGGAGGTGAAGGCTCTAGATGTGAGTTAGTTGCAAAAGAATACAATGTTGCTGATTTTATCTCAGATTTCAAGACAATTTTTTTTACAAGTATGCAAGGCATAGTCACTGGTCTCAATGGTTGGATCAACAATTCAGGACATGTAAGGACACTTTCCCCATTGGAACTATTATATCCATTGTAGACTTTGCGGAGAACTATACGTTGCAGCCCCAAAATGAGACTCAAGCTCAATATTACAATTCCATTCAGGTTGCTATTATTGTACACATCACATATAGACATTCCCCTGATAGCACAAAAGATGAGTGAAAGATAATCGGAGAGTACCATTTTTATAT
Organism: Chamaecyparis obtusa; assembly: GCA_027943335.1. Classification (NCBI taxonomy): domain Eukaryota; kingdom Viridiplantae; phylum Streptophyta; class Pinopsida; order Cupressales; family Cupressaceae; genus Chamaecyparis; species Chamaecyparis obtusa. The sequence continues at coordinate 403,357 of BSBK01000361.1, forward strand.
GAGCGATGACAGGTCTCACTCTCATGAGTTTGTTCAACATTGTTTCTAGAACTATTTTGACTTCTTGTAGGAAAATGGTATTGCTATGGATAGGCATCTCATTTGGTCGGATAATTGCACCGATCAATTTAAGAATGCCACAATGTTTTATTGGTTGTGTAGAATATATGTGGAGAGAGGTGTACCTCATATTTGGAGTTTTTTTGAGTCAGGGCATGCGAAAGGGGAGCATGACAGAGCAGGTGTGTGTGTGAAGAGAGCTCTAGTTAAGGAGCAATTGAGGATTTCAGGTGCTATACTTCTTGATGCTCATTCTATAGTTGATTGGTGTACTTTAGCATTGTCATAGGGGGGCTTCTTGATTGTACAGTGTGTAGATTCTTTTGGTTGGTTGAGGAGGGAACTATAAGAGATAGATTGGATTGTCAAACAGTGAAAGACTCTTCAAAAATGCATTCATTCCGAAGCTCCAATAGTAGTACATGGACCATTTGGACATGAGAGTTGCCTTATTTTTTCCCCATGTGTTTTTAGTATGATTGGTATCATTGCGAGTCAAGTGAGTGGGTGGATACATGGGTTCCACAGTATCTAACTCCTTTGTCTTTGACACTCTCTATAAGAAATGATGACATGGACACTTTAGTTGACTATGACCATCTTTCAGATCTTCTGAAGCCAGGAAATGTTTTTGCATTGGTTGCATTGTAGGGAAATGATGAGAGGTCAGATTATTGGTTAGCACGTTATGTACAAGGTAAACATAAGCTTGTACAATCGATGATAGATGGTGATGGGTTCACATATCCTACTGGTTCAGTTGTTGTTGTGGGAACATGGCTACGAACATACATGATTAAAAAGAATGGAATTCCTACATTTGAAGACTATGAGAAGTACAAAACTATTCTCATGTATTCACACCTTGTTATAGCAACAAATGTCAAGTTGTCAAAGTATCAAGGAAGACCAAAGACAAAAGAACTTTGGACTATTAGTACTACTGATCATGAAGCACTATTGGAGACCCTGAAGCAAAGAGATGACCCTTCAGGAACACTTGACTAGGTAATAAGTTAACTTAGTGCATTATTTTCTAAGTTCATTAAGCTTAATTTCAATACATTAATTTCACCTTTCTTAGATTGTATTTTGAGTCGATAAACATGGTTTTGTATGTCGATTGTAACTTGTGTAGGAGCACCTATGAAGATGCCTACGGTCACCATGGATCCAATCAGAGATAGAAGGACAAAAGGATCCTTAATGGTTAATTGAGATCTTTTGAAGCCTATAATGGCAATTTGTAACAATCAATTTGATTTAAAAGTTAAATGTCCTAAAACTCTTGATAAGGATTTATGACCAAAATCATGTATGGGTGGCCAATAGTGCCAAGAAGGGATCTTACATGTCATTTACTTATGTCATTTGCATGGTTTGAATTCTTACATGTTTGATTGTTGTTTATAATGCTTTAAGGATATTATTTTTTATCATTTCAAATAATCTATAAAAGTTAAACCTCAAACATAATAAGCTTCATAGTTCAAATTTCACAAGCTTAATCATGATTAGTTTCACAGTTCAAATTTCAAACATACCACTAATAGTCAGTTAAAAGTGGCTCAGTAGCATATCTTTCACACCATCCAACCTGGCATCAAACTGTCTGCTCCATTAGCTCTAGTTGGCCGGGTAAACGCCAGTGACAATCCCGTTCCACCCACAAAGTCATGGGAATGCTTGCGACCATGCTCGACCCAAGCGACCCCAAGGTGCACTAAGCATGATTGGGTAGCGATCTTATGTGACTTGTATCTTGGAGCTCATGAGAGGTATCGACAAACTATTAGAGGCTATGGGATCATTTTTCTGAGGTCTACTATAACCTCTCTAAGTTTTGGGCGATTCGACTTCATTTGCATTTGGCAAGGCGATCTCAGTCAATGCGAAAACTTGCAGTGAGGGTTAGTTGAAAGCGGCTCAGTAGCATATCTTTCAAACTGTCTGACCTGGCATCAAACCATCTGCTCCATCAGATTCAATTGGCTAGGTAAATGCTAGTGACAACCCTGTTCTACCCATGGAGTCATGGGAACGCTCGCGACCACACTTGACCCAAGTGACCCCAAGGTGCACTAAGCATGATTAGGCAATGATCTTCTGTGGCTCATATCTTGAAGCTCATGAGAGGTATCAAAAAATTATTAGGGGCTAAGAGATCATGTTACTGAGGTCTACTATAACCTCTCTTAGTTTTGGGTGATTCGACTCTATTTGCATTTGGTAAGGCGATCTCAGTCGATGCCAAAACTTGCAATAAGGGTCAGTTGAAAGTGGCTCAACAGCGTATCTTTCAAACCATCTAACTTGGCATCGAATCATCTACTCCATTAGCTTTGGTTGGCTGGGTAAATTCCATTGACAACCTTGTTCCGCCCACATAGTCATAGGAACACTCGCGACCACGCTCGACCCAAGTGACCCCAAGGTGCACTAAGCACAATTGAGCAGTGATCTTATGTGGCTCATATCTTAGAGCTTGTTAGACATATCGAAAAACCATCAGGGGCTAAAAAATCATGTTTCTAAGGTCTACTATAACCTCTCTTAGTTTTGGGTGATTTGACTTCGTTTGCATTTGGCAAGGCGATCTCATTCGATGCCAAAACTTGTAGTGAGGGTCAGTTGAAAGAGGCTCAGCAACATATCTTTCAAACCGTCTAACCTAGCATTGAACCATCTACTCCATTAGCTCTGGTTGGCTAGGTAAACACCAGTGAAAACCCCGTTCCACCCATGGAGTCACAGGAACGCTCGCGACCACGCTCGACCCAAGTGACCCCAAGGTGCACTAAGCATGATTGGGCAGTGATCTTCCATGGCTCGTATCTTAGATCTCATGAGAGGTATCAAAAAACTATCAAAGGCTACAAGATCATGTTTTTGAGGTCTACAATAACCTCTCTTAGTTTTGGGCGATTCAACTTCGTTTGCATTTGGCAGGACAATCTTAGTCGATGCCAAAACTTGCAGTGAGGGTAAGTTGAAAGTGGCTCAGCAACGTATGTTTCAAATCATCTGACCTAGCATCAAACTATCTACTCCATTATCTCTAGTTGGCTAGGTAAATGCCAGTGACAACCCTGTTCCGCCCATGGAGTCACGGGAATGCTCACAATCACGCTTGACCCAAGTGACCCCAAGGTGCACTAAGCACGATTAGGTAGTGATCTTTTGGGGCTCGTATCTTAGAGCTCATGAGAGGTTTCAAAAAACCATCAGGGGCTACAAGATTTTCTTTCTAAGGTCTACAATAACCTCTCTTAGTTTTGGGTGATTCAACTTCATTTGCATTTGGCAGGGCAATCTCAATCGATGCAAAAACTTACAGTGAGGGAAAGTTGAAAGCGACTTAGTAGCATATCTTTCAAACCATCCAACCTGGCATCAAAATATCTACTCCATTAGCTTTGGTTGGGTGGGTAAACACCAGTGACAACCTCATTCTACCCATGGAGTTACTAGAACGCTTGCGACCAGGCTTGACCCAAGTGACCCCAAGGTGCACTAAGCATGATTGGGTACTGATCTTCTAGGGCTTGTATCTCAAAGCTCATGAGAGGTATCAAAAAAATTTTAGGAGCTATGAGATCATGTTTCCAAGGTCTACAATAACATCTCTCAATTTTTGGTAATTCGACTTCGTTTGCATTTGGCAAGATGATCTTAGTCGATGCCAGAACTTGTAGTGAGGGTTAGTTGAAAGCGGCTCAACAATGTATCTTTCAAACCATCTGACCTAGAATCAAACCATCTACTCCATTGGCTCCAGTTGGCTAAGTAAATGCTAGTGACAACCCCATTCTACCCATGGAGTCACGGGAATTCTCGTGACCACGCTTGACCCAAGTGACCCCAAGGTGCACTAAGCATGATTGGGCAGTGATCTTCCATGGCTCGTGTCTTGGAGCTCATGAGAGGTATTGAAAAACCATCAAGTGCTATAGGATCAAGTTTTTAAGGTCTACAATAACCTCTCTCAATTTTGGGCGATTTGACTTCATTTGCATTTGGCAAGGCGATCTCAGTCGATGCCAAAACTTGCAGTGAGGGTCAGTTGAAAGTGGCTCAACAAAGTATCTTTCAAACCATCCAACTTGGCATCGAACCATCTACTCCATCAGCTCTAGTTGGCCAATTAAATGCCAGTGACAACCCCATTCCACCCACAGAGTCATGGGAAAGCTCGCGACCATAGTCGACCCAAGTGACCCGAAGGTGCACTAAGCATGATTGGGAAATGATCTTTCGAGGCTTGTATCTCAAAGCTCATGAGAGGTATCAACAAAATATTAGGTGCTATAGGATCATGTTTCTGAGGTCTACTATAACCTCTCTCAATTTTGGGCAATTTGACTTCATTTGCATTTGGCAAGGTGATCTCAGTCGATGCCAAAACTTGTAGTGAGGGTCAATTGAAAGTGGCTCAATAGCATATCTTTCAAACTATCTAACTTGGCATCAAACCATCTACTCCATTAGCTCTAGTTGGCTAGGTAAATACCAGTGACAACCCCATTCCACCCATGGAGTCACCGGAACACTCGCGACCACGCTCGACCCAAGTGACCCCAAGGTGCACTAAGCATGATTGGGAAGTGATGTTTCGGGGCTCGTATCTCAGAGCTCATGAGAGGTATCAAAAAAAATTCAAGGGCTATGAGATCATGTTTTCGAGGTCTACAATAACCTCTCTTGGTTTTGGGCGATTCGACTTGATTTGCATTTGGCAAGGCAATCTCAGTCGATGCCAAAACTTGCAGTGAGGGTCAGTTGAAAGTGGCTTAGTAGCATATCTTTCAAACCATCTAACCTAGCATCAAACCATCTACTCCATTAGATTTGGTTGGCTGGGTAAATACCAGTAACAACCCTGTTCCACCCATGGAGTCATGGGAATGCTCGCAACCATGCTCTACCCAAGTGACCCCAAGGTGCACTAAGCACGATTGGGTAGTGATCTTCCAGGGCTTGTATCTCAAAGCTCATGAGAGGTATTGAAAAATTGTCAGGTGCTATAGGATCATGTTTTTGAGGTCTACTATAACCTCTCTCAGTTTTGGGTGATTCGACTTCATTTGCATTTGGCAAGGCGATCTCAGTCGATGCCAAAAATTTCAATGAGGGTCAATTGAAAGTGGCTCAACAACATATCTTTCAAACCGTCTGACCTGGCATCGAATCATCTACTCTATTAGCTCTGGTTGGCTAGGTAAATTCCAATGACAACCTTGTTCCACCCAAGGAGTCACCGGAACGCTCACGACCACGCTCGACCCAAGTGACCCCAAGGTGCACTAAGCATGATTGGGAAGTGATCTTTTGAGGCTCGTATCTCAGAGCTCGTGAGAGGTATCGACAAACCATTAGTGGCTACAGGATCATGTTTCCAAGGTCTACAATAACCTCTCTCAGTTTTGGGCTATTTGACTTCATTTGCATTTGGAAAGGCAATCTCAGTCGATGCCAAAACTTGCAGTGAGGGTCAGTTGAAAGCAGCTCAGCAGCATATCTTTCAAACCATCCAACTTCACATCAAACCGTCTGCACCATCAGCTCTAGTTGGTCAGGTAAATTCCAATGACAACCCCATTCCACCCATAGAGTCACGGGAACGCTCGTGACCATGCTCGACCCAAGTGACCCCAAGGTGCATTAAGCACGATTGGGTAGCGATCTTCCGTGGCTCGTATCTCAGAGCTCGTGAGAGGTATCGAAAAATTGTCAAGGGCTAAAAGATCATGTTTCCAAGGTCTACTATGAAATCTCTCAATTTTGGGTGATTCAACTTCATTTTCATTTGGCAAGGCGATCTCAGTCGATGCCAAAACTTGCAATAAGGGTCAGTTGAAAGTGGCTCAGCAGCGTATCTTTCAAATCATCTAACCTAGCATCAAACTATCTACTCCATCGACTCTGGTTGGTTGGGTAAATGCTAGTGACAACACCGTTCCACCCATGGAGTCACGGGAATTCTCGTGACCACGCCCGACCCAAGTGACCCCAAGGTGCACTAAGCACAATTGGGCAGTGATCTTCTATGGCTCGTATCTCAGAGCTCATGAGAGGTATTGACAAAATGTTAGGGGCTACAAGATCATGTTTCTAAGGTCTACTATAACCTCTCTCAATTTTGGGTGATTTGACTTCATTTTCATTTGGCAAGGTGATCTCAGTCGATGCCAAAACTTGCAGTGATGGTCAGTTGAAAGCGGCTCAACAGCGTATCTTTCAAACCATCTAACCTAGCATCGAACCATTTGCTCCATTAGCTCTGGTTGGCTGGGTAAATGCCATTGAAAACCCCATTCCACCCATGGAGTCACAGGAACGCTTGCGATGATGCTCAACCCAAGTGACCCCAAGGTGCACTAAGCACGATTGGGCAGCGATCTTCCGTGGTTCGTATCTTGGAGCTCATGAGATGTATCAACAAACTGTTAGAGGCTATGGTATCATGTTTTTGAGGTCTACTATAACCTCTCTAATTTTTGGGTGATTTGACTTTGTTTGCATTTGGCAAGGTGATCTCAGTCGATGCTAAAACTTACAGTGAGGGTCTGTTGAAAGCGGCTCAATAGCGTATCTTTCAAACCGTCTAACCTGACATCGAACCATCTACTCCATTGGCTCCGATTGGCTAGATAAATTCTAGTGACAACCCCATTCTTCCCATAGGGTCACGGGAACACTCACGACCATGCTCAACCCAAGTGACCCCAAGGTGCACTAAGCATGATTGGGCAGTGATCTTCCATGGCTCGTATCTCAGAGCTCATGAGAGGTATTGAAAAATGATCAGGGGCTACGAGATCATGTTTCTAAGGTCTATAATAACCTCTCTCAATTTTGGGTGATTCAACTTCATTTTCATTTGGCAAGATGATCTCAGTCGATGCTAAAACTTGTAGTGAGGGTTAGTTGAAAGTGGCTCAGCAACATATCTTTCAAACTGTCTGACATTGCATTGAACCGTCTACTCCATCAGCTCTGGTTGGCTAGGTAAATGCCAGTGACAACCTCATTTCACCCACAGTTTCATTGGAATGCTCATGACCACGCTTGATCCAAGTGACCCCAAGGTGCACTAAGCATGATTGGGTAGTGATCTTCCGTGGCTCAAGTGACCCCAATATGATGAGTTATATACATAGTGAGTATATACATAGTATTCAAACAATGTAGTACTAAGTGGCTCAAGTGAGTATATATAATGGTATGAAACATAAGAACATAGGAAATCTATAGAAGTTAAACCTCAAACATAATAAGCTCCATGAATAGGGTATTCCAAAGTAAAGAAAAACAAATGTAACTTCAACAAGATATAATTTCAATCATAATGATAATCATAGTCAAGATATAACTTCAGCATTCAACTCCATAAACATTAATAATAAATATGTATATACAAAAGTATTAAAAGTATCTCAATATACAAATATGGCACATGCCATTTCAAAATGTCTACAAAATCAATGTTTTAAGGTTTATAATGTGGCATATATGCCATCTCAAAATGTGCCAAGTGGCATCTCTAAATGACCACAAAACTAAAACTACATCCTATGCCGTAGGGGGATCATCAAAATGTAGCCTCTTTGAAGAAGTGTTGGGCTCTGATTGATCCTGCATAAAAAATGAGTTCAAACCCAAGTTAGATTGCTTACTTTATATGATTTGTACATATATATATAGTTCATAATTCAAACACTAATTTAATTAAAATTATAACTGAATACAAATATCTATACCTGGTCTCTCGGTCGCCTACCATGATCAGGTGTCCTAGCATAAGTCCTAGGTGGCGAAGGGACCATGCCAACAATATCAACTGTGACCTATAAATATATATTTGCAATAATGAGATTAGTAGAGTGGTGCAACATAGAGTAATAAATCTACAAAATAGGATGATAGCATAATAAAATTACAAATTGATTGAACGAAAATTAAAACTTACATCTAATGATCCCTCCTCTGGAATGGTGGGCTGGGTCAACAAAGATACGAAAGATTCTCTTGGGCCCTCCCTCACACTTAGAGTAATCTATGAGAGTAAAAATATTGTCAATTATATATAAATGTACTTCATCATAGCAACCCTGGTAACAAAATACAAATAACAATTTGTAAAATTCTATGTACAATCGGGCTATCACTCTGAATCGAGATGCCTGTAACCCTACGCTGCCAAATAGTTGTTGGGACATCATCAATAGCTACACCCTATACAATAAAGTGCAAGTAAAATATTTATTACTACACACAAGTGGCATACATGTGCATGCATAATTAATCTTAAACAATTAACTACCTTTCCTTTGTTGACACCTGATGAAAGAACCCCCTTGTGCCCCCCACTGACATCGGTTGTACCCTGCAAGAACACAATCAAATGACAATATATAAGTAAATGTATGAATTTTATTGCTCTAATTGATAGATATTTAAACATGTACACCAAATGATATAAAAAATAACTAATGGGTACATAATTTATAATATACCGTATAGTCATCAAGGCCAAATGAAATGGCCGAAAGTGTGGACTCATCCACTAGTCTCACCTCCTCCTATGTCATCAACTAAACATAAATGGAAAAAATATATATACATAAGTGCATGCAATCATTAAAACTAATCTAAATAAATAAATTATTTTTAAATTAAATAAGTCATGTGACAAATTTATTTATAATGTTTACTCTTACCGTATCAATAGGAGTCAATGGCTCTATGTACACCTCCTGAGCACTCTCATGAGATGTAGATGCTCCATGAGGTGTTGCAGCCTCTGCAACTGCGTCTCCTATATCCTCCTCATCAATAACATGTAACTGGTATATATTAGCATCAGTAAGTGGTCTGAGGCACATATTCTTGCATATAATGCAAATATGGGGCTCACATACATGTGAACTCTGATGAGATGTCAATGCGCTAGCATCATCCACACCAGGAGGCAACACTGACTTGGTCTGTGTGATCAACTGATCACTCAGTAAGTGAATGGCCCTAATAGTTTGTGAGGCAGCCTTTGTAATGATATCAGGATGCTGCACTTGAGGAGGGGGTTTGACATCAGTGGAGGGGACAAAGGTAGTGGCCTTTTTGCACTGGGCAGATTTCCTAGTCCGAGGAGCTCCTTCGCCTATGCCCATGTTGGGCCTCATACTCCAATAATCAACATGGTGACCAAGCACAAACTTAGCATACAATTTTTTTATGAAATAAAATGGGACCTCCAAATTTCTATGGGGTGGTTTATCAAATACCATCCACCAACGATCCTAAAATTTTGTGTGCATTGCTTCATTTGTGCACCATTTTATTGATAATTTGGGCTTTTTGGGGTCAACCGGTATTCCAATTTTAGGATTGACAAAAAAGGTGGCTATATCTTCCTTGGTTATATTAAGAGCCGCAATCCCATCATGGTCAAGCCTGTCATCAAATTGGGTGTGCATATCATCATGCCAATGAAGAGAAACATTATGTTGCTATGTGATTTTGTCAATATTTTCAGCAATTGTATTTAGTGTGGCAAGCATGAAACCTCATATTGTGTTCAAATTATCTTGTATCAAATCTTCTAAAGATCGAGGGTTTTGACATGGGGGATTATTTTCAGGATTGTTATTTGGTGTGGGAGGGTTATTTTCTTCATTGTTTTCAGCCATGCCTGATTAATTAAAAACAAATCTAAATTTCAATCTAATTACATATAGTATTACAAATATAAATAGAAAACCCTATTTCAACAAAAAAATGACATTTGGCATGAAAATAAAATAAAATAATCAAAATAAACAAAAAATCTACTTACCGAATATGCTAGGAGTCAAATTTGTTATTTCCCAAATCAGATACCCGAAAATATATCGGATATATGATATATCAAGCCGTTTTAGCAAGGAATAATGCAGAAAGAAATGAAGAAAAGGGCTCACGAGTTTTGGATTTAAGCCACAGTTATCAAGTACCTGATTAGGCCTATGCTTTGGTGTCAAGTTTTCCCAGGTGTATTGACACCCAGGCCTACTCAAAAGTTAACAAGCATTTTCATGCACATTTGGACGAGTGAAAAGTGAATAGTTTTCACATCGCCACTTTTTGGCCCCTCATGATCTTGCACATACCCTACTCATAACATAATAACTTTGGTTACCTAGAAACCCTTGAAAGGTAAAAATGGGGTGGGGATGACACCCAAAAATATTCACTACTGTAGTATAAAGTTTTCCTATTAGGGCTACAAATTTGATCACAAAATATGATCTACCTTGTGAGGGGTCTACCCTGTTAAGAGCTAAAAGACTTATACAGTCTACCTTGCAAAAGGATTTAGAACTTACAACTAAGTAAGCACTCAGTTAAGAGATTACAAAAGGTCTATTAAAACCACTATGTTAAGAGATTTACCCTGATACACTTGTTAAAATGTCTCAGTACCTAATCCTTTAGTCTGCACTATATGTTGATTATAGATCTTCTCCTTCCAGTATTTGATTTGATCTCATCTATCAAGTTTATCTATGTTCTATCCTTCACTGCTTTACTCGGTCACTGAATTCTATCAGAATGCTTTACTGTTCTAAATGTATTCTCTGCTCATTCCTCATTCCCTTCGCATCCTCTCACACACATATTAGGGTTTAGATCTTCTCCTTATATAGAAAACTAAACTTCCTCAAGATTCAAGATCTATGATCTAGATTTACTATTTTTGCCGCTTAAGATTTACTAATTCTGATTGGCTCCAAGTGTAGCATTGGGATCAATGATTGTAAAATAGGAGCATAATCACCTCTGTGATTTCCTCAAAAAACAAAATATAAAACATGAATGTCAGCCAAAACATTTTACCTTGATGATTGTGCCATAACATACTCATATGTTGATTCTGGCTAACTCGATAATTGATGTCTCTGGTGCTTGGCATTCACTATACTCGGCATTCACTGATATCACTATTTCTTGGTATACATTACTTTACATAGCTCAACAAAAACTAACTCGGCTAATACAGAAATACATAGTGACCAATGGTTTACTCGGCAGTGACCACTTCTCGGTAAATATACATTACATGACTTGGCCTATACATGATGACTTGGTTGCAGTGATGACTAACCAACATTGCCTAGATAATGACTAAGTGTAAGACACTAATAGTCAACAAAACTATATAGATCTAAAATCTCTCCCTTTGACATTAGTGGAAAAAACACTTTGTCATGACATTAAAATTGTATTTACAAAAGTACTTAGTATTAGCAGAATACTCCCCCTAAGATATATACATATACAAAAATTAATGTTACCTCCCTGTGTGCCTGGATATGTCATGTCATTTAATTTCCCCCTTATTTTTGGCACGCCTAATTTCTTCAGGAGTAGGAATCATGAATTATTTCTCCATAAATGGTTTATGAAGCATCATAACCATATATAATGTAGTTTCCCATCCTGATGTAGCAACTTTTAAAACTTCTAACTACACTTCTAGCTCAGTAGCTAGATTGACTAGGCTCTCGGCTATAGAAAGATGAGGATCTTTCTATGTTAAGTCCTTAGCCTTGGCTAACTCTCTTTGAATGGCCTCTAGATGAGGTGTCAACATTGTTTTCATAGAGAGTAGATGAGCCTTTATCTTACCATCATTAGCCATCAACTCGGCTATCCTTCCTTGTGAATGTAGAAGCTTGGCATAATGTTTTGAACTAGATCTTGCATCCAAGCTCAAGGATTGACTAGTAGACTTGATTTCTTGTTGTAGCTTGTTTACCATCCCCTGGTTATCCTTTGTGAATTCTTCTCCAATGCACAGTTTGGTAAACAAAGATTGTGCATTCACTACCACTTCTTATGAATTAGTTATCAGAGTAGAAAGTTCTACCTATTTTATTGCAATCTCAACAGATACCTTGTTCAATACCTTCATTTCAAAGTTCCTTTCTGACCATTCCAACAACTTGTCACTTTCATTTCTTCCATCATTAGTCACTTTCTTGACAATATGGACAAGTTGTTCCAATATGGGATCAAAATTATTTACAGAAAACATTTCAAAAGCATTAATAAAGATTTCTTTTATATCCTACAAAACTTGCTTTTGCTGATGTTCTCTCCTTAATTCTTCTTGCCTCCTTTTCCTCGTCAATAGGTCTTGCAATATTTGCATCTACTCATATGATAATTTATCAGAATCTCATTTTAGAATTATAATAACTTTGTTAATGGTTACCTCTAGTGAAGAAACTTTTGCCTTCTTTGGTGTACTCTCGCTCGGCATCTGTACAAGAGCTTGTATTGCCTCTTGCTCCTTCAGCTCTTGAATATCAATAGCTTTGTCCTTCTCTTCTTTTCCTTTATCCTCCACATGAGGGCTTACATTCATTGATGCAGACTAATCTCCTTTGTCTCTCTATGACTCCTCGGCAGATGTAGACTGATGTGTAGGTTCTGACAGATCCTGTTCATTGGTAGTGCTCATACCAGCTAACATGTCAACTATAACAACTTCAGATTTAGCGGGGGTTGTGTTGACATTTGGTGTATCATCAATTTTTGGATAATCTATTACTTGTAAGATCACAGTATTATTGCCTGGCAAAGATGTGTCTTTTGCTTCCTTGGCTTGTATCTCTTCCTCGGTCAATACCTAAATTTTTACTGGGGTATCCTCTGTGATGTCAACAATACTTACTCTAGATAACTTTTTACATATTTCTTCCTTGGGAGCTTCTATCTCCTGAATAGGTGGCTCAATTTCATCTTGTGTATTATCTGGCTCATTACCCTTAGATGTGCATCCTTGTCAATTAGCAAACCAAAAATTATCTTCCAAATCTTTACACTTTCATGTAAAATATCCTCAACCTTGTGTTGAGGGATAGCGTAAGCTCAAAGTTTGGGAATGAATCTATTCCTGTATTGTTCCACAACTTCTTGAATACTAGCAGAGGTTAGATCCGGTGAAACTTGAGCTAGAGTACTCTCTCTTATCTACTTCTCAGTCATGAGAGAAAACTCCCATTTCTATGCAACTCTATTGCTTAACTCTTTAGGGACTAGTTTCCCCAACTATATAGGTAACATCTTGAAAGTGCAAAGCATCTCAAGAATAGCTTCTTCTACTTTTTCTTTATCCCCTATACTCATTCTCTCAAATCTGCAAGTCCAGGAAAGTTCTTGATAGTGTGGCATATTTCATCCATATTTGGTGTTATACTCTGTATTGCAACCTTCTTCTTTTCCTCCTCATCTCTTTCTATCTCCTCATCATCTTTCTTTAAAATAAGTTTCCTCCTAGGCCTTTTGCTTGCCTGGCTCAGCACTGCCTTGGGCTGAACAGTTTTTCTTTTCCCTGATTTAGGAGTTTTCATTTGTATCTTGGTAGTTGAAGAGACTTCCCTTGTTCTTAGCCTAAGCATAGGTGACGATGTAACCTTAGGTTTTTGCATCCTTTTACTTATGGGCTTGAAAAGTACTATCTTCTTGCCTTTCTTCTTTTCTACTTCTACCTCTTCTACTTCATCACTCTTGCTGGGATCACTTGCTTCATCCTCTCCCAATCCTTGTGTTAATTCAAGAGGTGCATCCTCCTCTATTTCTCCCATCATATTAACTAGATTCTTCATAATTTTCTTCCTTTTCCTCTCTATAGTGGCAGCCTTCAATCCCATGGTTATTTTGGATTGAGCCTCTACATACATACATGGCTGTTATAGCAGCTGTGATCTCATCAATATTTACCTCATAAGGTAATGGCATCAACCATGAAACCCTCGGCAAAATAGCTTGTGCATAAGTGAAATCTTTGTCGACTAAGAAATAGATATCTTGGCTATACTTTTCAACTAGAGACACAGGAATCCTACTTCTCTTCCTCATTTTCTTTTTGAACTCAATGAAATAATTCTCTATTACACCCTCAAATCTTCCTCCTATCTGACTTATAAACTCATTAATTTGGACTGTGACTGGTTTCTTTTTATCCCATATTACTCCTCCAATAGTAGGAAAACACTTATGAATATAAAAGAATAGACAAACAAGTAGGGAACCAAACTTACACATGGAAATCTTTTCTTTCTGGATTGAAGTTAGGTTCTCGAGAAGTTGAGTCAGTTGGAGCTTGGCAAGATCGTAAGTATGCTCTTTCTTGATAATTTTTCACACCTGGTCCACTGCCATGCATGGGACGTTGTCCAACTAACTAGATTGGTAGAATTTGTGTGCAATAACCCTCACTACAAAATCAATCTCTAGATTGGTGATGGTGGAAATATTCATCCCGTGCTTGTTCCAAACTTCCTGTGTATTCTCCTGAATTTCCTCCTTGCTTGAACATTTCATTGTTCTCTTACTAGAAATTGTTGGGTATCTAGTTACCCAGTGAATCATATCCTTTGTTATCTTAGCTGGTCCATCTTCTTGTTAGAATAACTGAGAGGGGGTGAATCAGTTATCCATAGTCTCAATCACAAAATATATATCCAAAAAGAATTTACTAAAACTTCTGCAGCTCGGTAAACTAAAATAGTATTCTATCTATGCTTTTACCAATTACCATTTAATAACATATGATGATTACCAATCAAATCCAATATGCAACATGTTAAGTATGATAAAAAAAAATCATCACAATCAACACATAACACAAGAGATTTAATGTGGAAACCCTATGAAGGGAAAAACCACCTGGGACCGACAACCCAAAAATTGTTCACTCTTCTAAAGTGAGGTCGGTGAAGACCCAACCCTGTTAAAAGTTACAAACACACTGTGAGGTGTGACCTTGTTAGAGGATTTTAGACCAACCGTTATCATCTAACCATCATTCACTATGGGGTTGACAGGATAACAAATTTACACTCTATGAATGACATTACAAGACTTTCTAGTCCACTCTATTAAGAGATTTCTCTGTTTACAATGATTAAAATGTAACAGTAGTTGATCTAATTACAACACAACTTCAATTATAGATTATCAGATCTATATTAAGCTGATTCAAATCCTCTGATAAATAATTCAATTCTATTTCAATCAATATTCAGTAACTTACTGTCGCTAAGTAATAGCTTTCTGACACTCGGCAATCTCTGCAGTTTGGTTCTCCTTAACCAGTCTGATCCGGCATGCATGAAGCTTGTTCACGTGATATCTTCTACAGTCTCCTTCCGAAATTATTTCATCATGAAATCCTAGTCTCTTAAATAGACAAGTAAACCATTTTAATTCCATCCATCAGATTTTGCCGCTTAATCTCCTTCATTGATTTTTTCACTTAAACCTTCCTCAACTGATGTGTCAGTAACACATTTTGTTTCAATCCATTAGATCTTCTTTGAATTATGTTAGCCTTCGATCTTCATAACAAACAATATCTTCATCTCTGATTTCGAGGTACTTGCTCATCAACTTCATCGGCTAAACTAGTCATTTAGTTTTTTTCTTCTGCTCAATTAACAAAGAAATGTGTCGATGAACACAAGCTTGGTTTGTACCATGATCAATAGACACTACACTACGTCGGTGTATATTAAAATAGTTCTTTAATCGACAACATTGCTTTGTGCATTTGGCTCTATCCTTCATCATAGATGAATGCAACATAATTGAGTCAATAACATAAGGTCATAGACTCATCCATAAGTTACCCAATGTATTCCTTATCCTTATCTGTCATATCCATCTTCCTCATGTAGATATATTTTGTTCTTCATCTCTTTTCTTCTTCTTCTATAGATGTTTGGGTATAGTAACTTACAAGATAAGTACTGTCAAAACTAGTTGACATCAATGACAACATATTACTAATTTAACCATCTTACATATCTAATCGACAACTCAATGATCTTAAATCATAGATCTTCAAGTTATACAATGTATTCAAATCAATTGTAGTTCATCAATCTCTCCCTTTGGCATTGATGGCAACACAAGCAATGAAATGTGCCATACACATACCAAACATGTATTCTACAACTTTGTCAATAAATATTGTAATGGTACAAGCTCTCCCTAGCTTAATATGTTTAATCACTACATTACATAAAAGCATTTGCAAGTGCAGAGTAAGTTCTGCAGATATGATCTTTTCAGCTCCATTTTCTATATCTCTCTCCCTCTTTCTTTGGACTCATATTATTCATATTAATCTCTCTCCCTTTGACAATAATGCCAAAGAAAAATACAATCATACAGCTCTATAGTACCCATGTAACTCTCTATTGTTCAGTCCATTCTCTATATCTTGGTATACTATTATGCAAATCAGTTCCAATACTTCAACTTTTCACAACCTTAGACAAAAGTCCAAAGTGTGAACTTTGCTGCATCAACATGTATGATCTTTTGATAAGATTAGGCTAATGCAACCTCCAGATCACCTTAGTGACCGGTAGATAGGGGACGGACTCCAAGTCTAGTTCTCAAGTATTCATATGAATCCTTTGGTAGAGGCTTTGTAAATATTTTAGTAAGTTGTTCTTTTGATGTAACAAATTCTAGCTTAACTTGCTTCTCCTGTACTTGTTCCCTTAAGTAGTGATACTTAATTAATATATGCTTTGTTTTAGAGTGCATCACCGAATTCTTTGAAATATTAATAGCACTAGTGTTATCACAATATATAATCACTAGCTCAGTGATTACCTCATTCATTCCTTCTAACACTTGCTTGATATATGCAATATTTGAATAGTTAGTAGCAGTAGCAACATACTCTGCTCCAGCTGTAGACTGAGAAATGCAAGCCTATTTTTTACTTGTCCATGCAACAAGTCTTTCACCAAAGAAGAATGCTCCTTTAGTGGTACTTTTTTTGTCATCCACATTTCCAGCCCAATCAGCATCAGTGTAGACATTTAGTTCAAACTTCCCTTTCTTAGGATACCACAGTCCATAATCTTCAGTTTTCTTTAGGTATCTTAAGATTCTCTTTGTAGCAACCATGTGTGATTCTCTAGGGTTTTCAAAAAATCTAGCAACTATTCCAACAACATGTGCTATATCAGGTCTACTGTGAACTACATACATTAACTTACCAATCATGGATTGGCACAGTGTCTGATTTACCTCAATAGTTCCATCTTCTTTAGTTAGTTTACATCCAGTAGCCATCGGTGTTCCCATAGGTTTGACATCTTCCATGCAAAATGTCGTCAAGACTTCCTTTATGTATTTAGATTGTGTAATGAATATACCATCATTATGTTGAATCACTTGTAAGCCTAGAAAGAACTTAATCTCTCCAAACATAGACATTTCAAATTCACTTTTCACTTCATCAACAAATGACTTATAGATTTGATCTTGTCCTCCAAATATTATGTCATCCACAAATATCTCAACAATCAAGATAGTATCATTAGAATTTCCTTTCATGTATAGATTATTATTCTCACTTCTTCTAACAAATCCAATACTCAGCAAATAGTTATGCAGCCTCTCATACCAAGCTCTCGGTTCTTGCTTCAAACCATATAAAGCTTTATGTAATCTACATACCATATCTTTGTTTTCTAGATCAACAAACTCTTCAGGTTTTTCTATGTAGACTTCTTCTTCAAGTATCCCATTCAAAAAAGCTGATTTGACATCCATTTGGTAAACTTTGAACTTTTTATGTGCAACATATGCAAGTAACATTTTGACTCCTTCTAATCTAGCAACAGGTGCAAATATTTCACCATAATCTATTCCTTCCTCCTATGCATATCCCTTGCATACTAGCCTAGCTTTGTTCCTTGTTACCTCTCCATTCTCATTAAGCTTGTTTCTAAATATCCACTTAGTACCGATAACATTTTTGTCCTTAGGACTGGGTACTAAACTCAATGTTTTGTTCTTCTCTATCTGTTCTATTTTCTCTTTCATTGCATTAACCCATTCATCATTTTCTAATGTAACTGTTACCCAAATTTTCCCTGTGCATGCAAATTTGGCTAAAATCCATCCCCAGATCTCTATTTTCACCTTGCCAGGCATCCCTGAAATTTTCATGAATTTATCTCTTGTTTTCTGGCCTCTGCAATCTTTTTAATTCCCTGGTCTGCAGTTTAAATATTTGAAAAAGTAGCCATTTGTGTTAATTTGACCCTACAAACCCTAGCCCCTCATTCTATTTTCATGTTACCTTTATCAACAACTTAAGTGTCTTTAAAACCCATGTGCGTAATATTTCCTTTCGATCGCCTGTTCGCTAAGACTTTCGGCGGTTACCTTTTCCTCTCAGCGAACTAGCGACTGCAGTGTTTCTCTTAGTCACAAGATAAAGTGGTGGTTCCCCTAAACATTCAGTGACTTCATGGATTGCCTTTTAGTGAGGCATTCACTAACTATAACCCCAAGTTGGGCTTTTGGTTTTACGATCCTGCGAATGCCTTGTTCGTGTTCTGTAGACTTAACCAAGGTTAA
Organism: Chamaecyparis obtusa; assembly: GCA_027943335.1. Classification (NCBI taxonomy): domain Eukaryota; kingdom Viridiplantae; phylum Streptophyta; class Pinopsida; order Cupressales; family Cupressaceae; genus Chamaecyparis; species Chamaecyparis obtusa. Next base: position 421,855 of record BSBK01000361.1, read on the forward strand.
GATTTCTATTCAGCAACTGAGCGATTCTTCCTTTGGTCGCGCATTCACCAAGGCTTCTAGAGTTAAATTTATAGTGGGGTCCCAATTGATGAGATCAACGGTTGTAATAAGATCTCATAGCATGTGTCAGAGGCTCGTGATCTTATGACAACCGTCGATCTTTCCTTTTCCTCAGCGCTTCATGCCTTTGTGGGTCCATTTCCATGGTGTCCTATGTGGAGGTATTTCATTGGTCGAAGGGAGATGACTTGTAATTTTTCAGTGGGCCTAGTTGTTAGTCCTCTAATGAGATCTAATGGATGGTGTGTTTTCTCATGAAAAGTATCAGAGGTATGTGATTTTCAGACAACCTTTGATTTCTCCTGGTGACATAACTCTTCATGCCTGGCGGGTCCACTGCTACATGTATATGAATGGCAGCTTCTGATTGGTCCACATAATGGTGATTAGGCACATGTCAGTGGGTCTTGATCTTTTTGGGAGGTTAAAGTACAACAAGATCTTGTGGTTGTCACTACGCCGCTGGGATAAGAAGCACACTAGTTAAGTCAGTGATCTAGCGACAACCGTCTAATGCTCTTTCTGCAAATCGTGGGTCCGAGTCTGTCAGGTGTGCTGACTTGATCAAATTTGATTGGTTGTTGCATGCTGATGAGGACTTCTAGGTAGACCGATATACCAAGTGGGGCCGAGGCTTAATGAGATCTACGGCTAGCGTAAAGGCACAAGGAATATTCAAGGGGTATGAGATCTTGCACCCGCCATTAGATTAGAATCTTGTCTTAGGTGGGTCCGATGTCAGAGAGGTGCCAAGGTGTTGCCGATGAGATAGTCAAAGTGAATAAAAGATTGATAGGTGGAAAGTCTAGGCCCAGGTTTGACAAAATGTTTGGCGGCCTCGATAACTTCTCTTTGGTCGCTCATTCATGTGATAAGATAGCAGTACTCTAAATGATCTAGCGAGTGTACAAATGTGTGTATTCACAAGATTGAAGGATAAGTTAGTGAGGCCCTAAAATTCTCAGTGATCTAGCGATCATCTTCGGTCGCCAGTTCACCAAATGTAAGCCAGAATTCTCATGAGTGGTTAAAGGTGTATTCAGCAAATAGGCGAATGAAGGATTTCTCTTGTTCGCGGGATATAACCAGAGTTAGTAAAAAGACTCAGCGATTCAGTGAAAAGCCTTGTTCACTGAATCGCTTGACCAGACCAGGGTAAGCTAAAGGATCTCATGACTTATAATTCTTTAATCACATAGTCGTTGAAAGACTTAAAAGAGAAAAGGGCTCGAGGTGGGTCCAAAAATGATAGAGGTGCTGACATGTTTGCTTCCTATTGGCCACTGACTTCCATGGTGTTTTTTACCTTTCAGAGGGGTTTTAAGTTGTTTTCTCAGTGCATCACAGCTGTTCATCTGCTGGGAATTAAAAGAGATTGACGGTTATGTTTTAAAATGACCGGCTAGCTGTTGCAATTCAAATGTGAATATCTCTGCGGGGTGTTTTTTTGCCAGTTTTGGATTCAATGGGATACAACGGTGAGGTAGCTCAAAGAATTTATGTCTCAAGGATGTTTGCAATTAAAAGAGGATGATGATAGGGGTCTAGGTGACTATCTTTGGTCATTTCTTATTTCTTGACAGTACCAAATCAGAGCACTCATGGTGAGACTTTGTGCAGGAAGGTAGATAAGTCTAGGTTGCTTGTCTATAGGTTGATTTTAGTACAGGGATGGGCATTCCAAGAAATATCTGATCGGCTTTGATTCTGCAAAGATATATTTATGGTTAGACTTGATAGAACTAGGGTTATTTATTATTCTAATGCAAAATTCTTTAACCCTAGTTAGATTTTTGACTCTTGCCTACATGCAAGAAGAGGATGTATATATTGTATTTTGGAGCTTTTGGGTTCAGAGTTGGACAATTGTAAAAGAAAAATTCTTTTTTCTTAAGGGTCATCTATGGTATCATTTCTACCCTTTGGCTTATACAGTTGTATTTCTCCCATTGATGATTCAGATATTGCAGAGGTATTTTGTGACAATCCTTCATGTCCCTATGCTTCCTTGTTTGAGTTATCTCTTATTAGATTACAGTATGTGATGCCTTCAGTGATATCTTAGGGTTCCTGATCCCTCTTGCTTTCTGTAATTTTGTGTGTTATTGTGTTTGATTTGATTTAGATGTTTTGTGGGTATACTTCAGCCCCCTAATAGTCTTGTCTCAATCCTACACCGAGTTATAGAAGTGAATGTCTGTTTGCAGGTCATTGGTTGTGTCTTATGTTCAGGCCCTCCTATGAAACACTTATGCAAGCCTATTCAGTAAGTTGTGACCTACTAGACCTAAGCCTTTCATTGGTCTCGTTCCTCTATACTGAGATCCAAACCCTAATTTTGGTGCATCACCTAGTAGGTAGTTTTCTTTCAGTCATTTACTTCCAAGCATTCCTTCTATCCCTTTCCCTCAAAGTTTACTTTTCATGTCTAGAAGCAAATTAAGGTGATTATCCAAGAGGAATTAGCCTAGAACTTGGAGGTCTCATCTTAGTTAGCATAGGTCCCACAACCTGGAGATGATTCCCATGTTATACTAGGTTATCAAGACTATGAAAGCTTGAGACAAGGGTGCAAACTTAGTGTATAATAGTAACTTTTACATTCTTTGGTTCATAATCACAGACTAGACATGTACCTTGTCTTGCTTTACTCCTTATTTGCATGCCGACTTGTTTGTTTCCAATGAGTTGTGTGTCAGGATGATGTCTTCTGAAATTTTTTTCTAGTATATGATCTCTTCTTTCTTGTTCATCTTGTGCAGGTTCATTTGCTTGCTCAGTGGGTACTTCTTGCTTGTTAGTTTCTTTTTTCCTGTTCCTCGGTATTGTTTTCCTGTGAACTGGTTGACACTGTCTACTGCGTCAGTAGGTACTCTGGTTGTTCAATGTAACTAAATCTACTATAGTCTTCTGGTTCCTTTGTGCTTTCCTCTACATTCTTATCATCAAACTCATCAGCTCGAACATTAGTACTTTCAATCATTTTATTAGTTACTTTGTTAAGACACTTGTATGCTTTACTTTTAGTGGAATATCCCAGAAATATCCCTTCATCACCTTTTGAGTCAAACTTCCCATTTCTTTCTTCTTTCAGAATAAAGCACTTCTAAAAATCTTGAAATAACTTATAGTGACTTTGTGACCAAACCATAACTCATAGGGTGTCTTATTAGTGTCCTTCTTCAGTTGTACTGAGTTCAGAACATAAACAGCTGTGCTGATAGCTTCCCTCTAGTATGTTTGAGCAACATTCTTTTGTAACATTAGTGTCCTTGCATAGTCAACTATTGACCTATTCCTCCTTTCAGCTATTCCATTTTGTTGTGGTGTCCTTGGTGCAGAGACCCATCTTTTAATACCATGCTTATTACAAAAGTTAGTAAATTCATTAGAAATAAATTCACCAGCTCAGTCAGATCTTAAGCGTTTTAATTCTTTACCAGTCTCTTTCTCAACTTTTTCTTTATACCACTTGAACATCTCAAATGCCTCTGATTTTTCTTTCAAGAACATGACTGTCATTAATCTAGTATAATCATCAAAAAAATAAATAAAATATATGTCTCCATAGTAACTTTGAGTTCTCATAGGACTACATAGGTTAGTATGCACTAACTCAAGTAATTTCTTTGTTGAATAATCTTTTCTTTTGAAACTAGATTTTGTCATTTTACCTCTTTGAGATTCATGACACATAACATGATTAGGCTTAGATAAGTTAGGAAGACCTCTAACCCTTTTCTTTTTATTAATCTTAATCATATTATTAAAATTCACATGACATAACCTCTTATGCCACAACCATGCATCTTCATCTTTCATCATTAAACAAGAAGACTGATCATTATAAAGATAAAACAAATTACCTCTTAACTATGTTCTAGATCCAATAAGTCTTCCTCCATCATCATATATCTTCACTTTCTTTCTCTCAAAAGCAACTCGGTGGCCTGAATTGTTCAGCTGTGCCACACTTAGCAAATTATAGTTTAGACCTTTTACCCAATAAGCATTGTCACATCTAATTTTATCATTTATCATCAGGGATCCTTTTCCTCTAACCATACACGGTGCATCACTACCCATTCTAACAAATCCTCCATTGTGTTCTTCAAGATGATCAAATTTCTCTTCATCACCAGTCATGTGATGTGTATAGCCACTATCTATGATCCATGTATCATTTTTATTAACCTTAGAGATAAGTGTTGTCTCTACATACATTTCATCTTCTTCCGATTCATCCTTCATTGCAACAAATACTACCTCCACATCTTCATCAGTGTTGGTATTAGTGACATCTTCTTCTACAATGTAGCACACTTCTTTCCTTTTTCATTATTGTCTCAGTTGTCTCTATTGTAGTGTCGGTAACTTTTGTTTCCTCTTCTCTCATAGCTTCCTTCACTAGATCAGTCTTTATTTCTATCATAATATTTCTTGTGTGGACATCTAGCGGCAATATGACCAACCTCTTTACAGTTAAAGTATGCTAAAGGTAATTTACCTCTATACCTTCCTTTACCTTTAGGTAACCTTCTAGCCATAAGAGCTTCAAGTTCATCAAGCTCATCATCAGTATTGCTATCACTATCATCATTCTTATTTCTACTACTAGACTTACCAATCTTTAGAGAAGACATAAAAGAAGATTCAACAAATGGCACAACACTATTGTCAAAGTTATTTAGTTCAAAGGTTGTAAGCTTACCAATCAAATTATCAAGAGTAAGGTTGTTACCAGATGCAGACCTTGTTTCATGAATTGGAGATATTCTGATTACATAAACTAGCAATAAGGTTTTGAGAACTTTTCTTACCATTGTCTCTTCATCAATAACACCATCAGATGCTCTAATAGCATGTACTACCTCTTTTAGTCTATTTGTGTACTGCATAATATTTTCACCTTCCTTCATTTTCATATCATCGAATCTACCCCTTAAGCTTTCAGCTCTAGCTCTTTTGACATTCACATCACCACTATAAACTTGAGAAAGTTTATCCCACATACCTTTCACAGTAGTACAATTTTTAATATCTTCAAATTCAGCATCGGTACAGGCAGCAAAAATCTCCATCATAGTAACATTATGTTCATGCCTATCTCTTAGTTGATCAAGGGTCAAGGGACTAATGGGCGGTGCAATGTAGCCATTCTCCATTAGTGTCAGGGCAGAATTCCCAATTCTAGATACATGTAGCTTCATTCGGCTTTGCCATACTATGAAGTTATCTTTGTTTAGCTTCGAATTTTCCCTCTTATATATTTTGAGATCTTTGTGCTGAAGTCCTCAAAACTCTGTTCCAAGCAATCAATTCTCTGATACCAATTGTTATAATAACTGAGAGGGAGGTGAATCAGTTATCCATAGTCCCAATCAAAAAATGTATATCCAAAAAGCTCGGTAAACTAAAATAGTATTATGTCTGTACTTTTATCGATTGCCAGTTAATAACATATGATGATTACCGATCAAATCCAATATGCAACATGTAAAGTATGATAACAAAAAATCATCACAATCAACACATAACACAAGAAATTTAATGTGGAAACCCTGTGAAGGGAAAAACCACCTGGGACCGACAACCCAAAAATTGTTCACTCTTCTGAAGTGAGGTCGGTGAAGACCCAATCCTATTAAAGGTTACAAACACACTGTGAGGTGTGACCTTGTTAGAGGATTTTAGACCAACTATTATCATCCAACCAGCATTCACTATGAGGTTGACAGGATAAAAAATGTACACTCTATGAATGACATTACAAGACTTTCTAGTCCACTTTGTTAAGAGATTTCTCTATTTACAATGATTAAAATGTAACAGTAGTTGATTTGATTACAACACAACTTCAATTGTAGATTATCAGATCTATATTAAGCTCATTCAAATCCTCTAATCAATAATTCAATTATGTTTCAATCAATATTTAGTAACTTACTATCACTCGGTAATAGCTTTCTGACGCTTAGTAATCTCTGCAATTCGGTTCTCCTTAACCAGTCTGATCAGGCATGCAGGAAGCTTGTTCACATGATATCTTCTGTAGTCTCCTTCTTCTGGCATGATTTCATCATGAAATCCTAGTCTCTTAAATAGACAAGTAAACTATTTTAATTCCATCCATTAGATTTTGCCGCTTAAACTCCTTTGTTGATTTTTTCGCTTAAACCTTCCTTGGCTGATGTGTCAGTAACACATTTTTTTTCAATCCATTAGATCTTCTTCAAATTATGTTAGCCATCGATCTTCATAACAAACAATATCTTCATCTCTAATTTCGAGGTACTTTACAGCTCATCAACTTCATCGGCTAAACTAGTCATTTAGTTCTTTTCTTTTGCTTGGTTAATAAAGAAATGTGTCAGTGAACACAAGCTCAGTTTATACTGTAATTGGTATACACTACACTGCGTCGGTGTATACTAAAATGGTTCTTTAACTGACAACACTACTTTGTGCATTTTGCTCTATCCTTCATCATAGATGAATGCAACATAATCAAGTCAATAACATAAGGTCATAGACTCATCCATAAGTTACCCAATGTATTCCTTATCCTTAACTATCATATCCATCTTCCTCATGTAGATATTTTTTTTTCTTCATCTCTTTTCTTCTTCTTCTACATATGTTTGGGTATAGTAACTTACAAGATAAGTACTGCCAAAACTAGTTGACATCAATGACAACATATTACTGATTTAACCATCTTACATATCTAATCAACAACTTAGTGATCTTAAATCATAGATCTTCAAGTTATACAATGTATTCAAATTAGTTGTAGTTCATCACTTCCAACCACAATTGCATGTCATGCATTCTACTCAATACGATTTTGATCCACTCCACTGACATTCTGCAAAAAATATAGGGCATGAACTAACCCTTGCTCAACAACCATTTTATGTTCCGGCTTCAACACCCCATTATTGCACAATTTGTCATATGCCTCCCTAATCTCATAATCTCTAATTTCTCCAATTTTTCATATGTAACATGACCTAATATCATTCATTATCAATACATTTTTTGGAATCAAAGACAAAGCACCAGTAAGATCTCCCTTGATTGCGCTCTCCAAAATGGCCTGAAACTTTTATGGCTTACATACTTTGTTCCTCACTAATTGAATGTTGAAAACCTCCATCTCTTGTTTCTTCACTACATTAGATGAAAATGATGCCATTGATTTTAACTTAAAAAATTCTCAAAAAAGATTTTTGCTCGGTAGGGTACCTTTGTGTAAGTGTTTTGTAGATGATTTTCCGACGGCATGTTGAAAAGAATTGAAATGGCCCTTAAACAAGTTGGTTACATGCTCTCTGAATCATTCAAAGAAATCTCAATTCATTGGTGAAATGAAATGAATGGTAACAATCCTCTTTATAGACTTCAAACGCTCAAATTAGGGCTTCATTAATGTTCCATATGTATTCTAGGCGTAATACACCTATCTCGGCATTCTTATGTTAAGCTCGGCTAACATAAGCTCAGCCAATATAACCATTTAGACACATCTCGGTGTACATCACATCTTGGCTACCACAGGTGCTCGGCATACATTGATAACTCAATCAAAAAAATGACGCTAGACATAAAAAATGAATTGCTCCATATGACTCAAATATGTCCTAATGCATCTTTATTTATGTAGATATGGATTTTTACTCAACTTATGTTAGGAACTGATGTAAGATAAAGCATTTTAAGACTCAGCTCCAAACATACCTTATTTTCTTAGTTCAAATAAGTGTGATCACCTGATCCATCGGATTGGGTGAGCCAAGATGCACTAGCTTCACTTGTGCTTCCTTCTTCTTTCTTCTTCCATGTTCTGTTCATCTGATTTCTCAATTTCTCATTTAAATCTTCATTTTTTCTTTGTTCATTGCTTGGTATGGGTGACCTACAGTCTTTCTTTAGGTGACCTGTCTTGTTACACTTATAACATGCCATACTTCTGTTCATCCAACTTTTAGATTTACCACTGAAATAAGTCTTTAGACAATTTTCACCAATGTGTCCATATTTTCTAGAGTAATGACAACTGTACCAAGTGTTATAATCCCAATTGTATGAGTTACTCTTCATAGGTACTTAGTCTATTCATTTGATGACCATTTAGGTTTAGATATACATTCAAATGCTCTGTGTCCATACTTTTGACAATTGAAATGGTGTCCTTGAAATTTTGGTGAAATAGGTGGACTACTGACCTTAGACCTGCATTCTTGTGCTTGATGTCCATGTTTCTTACAGTTAAAGAAATGTTCATTAAATTTGGGTTTAGGATCTAACTTACCATTTTTTCTTTTGCATATGTTAGCTATATGTCCTGGCTTTCCACAGTGATGGCATGTGGGCTTGTTGTTCTTTGGTTTATCATTCTTTTCCTCTCCACTCTTTGATGATTCTCCTTCCTTAGTAGGTGATGAGTGCTCATTTAGTTCAAGTCCAAATCTATCACCAAATCTTCTAGGTGACCTTAACCGCTCTTCAAAGTATTTTGCAGCTTCAATTGGTTTGTTCATCCTTTGATTGATTTCCTTTTTAGATCTTAGTTCATTTCTCAGATGATCATTTTTAGATCTCAGATTGTTGATTTCCATATATTTCCTACCCAACTCTTGATTAACTAGCAACAGTTGATTTTTAGTCAACCTTTGCATGTCACTTGTGATTTCATCAAGTCTCATTGATATTTGTCTTTTGTCTTCTTCAGCCATTGTCTTGTCTTCTTTAACTTTCTTTATCTATTCAGCTACTTCACAAAGTCTGATAGATTGAATTTCTTGTTCTCTCTTTAGATTTCTGATGTCATCACTTAGTATGCTATTTTTATCAAGTAACTCTTTTATTGCTTTGTCACTTTCTGCAGAGTTCCCATTATCAAATAATCTAGTAGTATCTTCTTCTTGATATTGTGAATCATCTTGCTGAATAGCAATTTCTCTTCTCCTGCTTAAGGATTTCTTCAGTTCTCCTCTAGTTGTTTCTAGTTGTTGTAATGCCAGCTGAACATCAATCTTTTGATTCTCTATAACCTTTCCTAGCTTATAAATTTCCATCTCAAGATCTTTTCTTCAAGTGGTTAGACTTTCTATAAGAAACCTTAGAGCTCTAATACCAATTGTTGGAAATTTAGTTGGGAAATGTGATACTGAGAGGGGGGGTGAATCATATATTAGATATTAATCCATTTTATCATTACTAAAAAAATTTGCATAGCTTAAATAGAAACTACATCAATGTAATGAAGCTAATACACTAAACAACATTCAAGAAAGTACTCATAACACAGTAACTTTGGCTACCCAAAAACCCTTGAAAGATAAAATTGGGGTGGGGATGACACCCAAAAATCTTCACTACTACAGTATAAAGTTTTCCTATTAGGGCTACAAATTTGATCACAAAATATGATCTACCCTATGAGGGGTCTACCTCGTTAAGAGCTAAAAGACTTATATAGTCTACCTTGCAAAAGTATTTATAACTTGCAACTAAGTAAGCACTCAGTTAAGAGATTACAAAAGGTCTATTAAAACCACTTTGTTAAGAGATTTACCCTGATACACTTGTTAGAATGTCTTAGTACTTGATCCTTTGGTCTGCACTGTATGCTGATTATAGATCTTCTCCTTCCAGTATTTGATTTGATCTCATCTATCAAGTTTATCTCTGTTATGTCCTTCACTACTTTACTCAATCATTGAACTCTATCAGAATGCTTTACTAGTCTGAATGTATTCTCTACTCATTCCTCATTCCCTTCACATCCTCTCACACACATATTAGGGTTCAGATCTTCTCCTTATGTAGAAAACTAAACTTCCTCAAGATTCAAGATCTACGATCCAGATTTACTCTTTTTACCGCTTAAGCTTTACTAATTCTGATTGGCTCCAAGTGTAGCATTGGGATCAATGATTGTAAAATAGGAGCATAATCACCTCAATGATTTTCTCAACAAACAAAATATAAAACATGAATGTCAGCCAAAATGTTTTACCTCGATGATTGTGCCATAAAAAGTCATATTTTGATTCTGGCTAACTCAAAAATTGATGTCTTTGGTACTCGGCATTCACTGTACTTGGTATCCGTTAATATCATTATTGCTCGGTATACATTACTTTACATAGCTTGGAAAAAACTAACTTGACTAATACATAAATACATAGTGACCAATGGTTTACTCGGTAATGACTACTGCTCAGTACATATACATTACATGACTCAGCCTATACATGATGACTCGGTCGGAGTGATGACCGGCCAACATTTCCTAGATAATGACTAAGTGTAAGACACTAATAGTCAACAAAACTATGGAGATCTACAATTTAACATTGTGGTAAGGGTTAAGATATAGTTTATTTTTAGTTTTCATTTCAAATTTACTATTAATACTATATTTTATATAGTTTTAAGATTTATTTTTAATACTTAGAGATACGGTTAGGGTAAGGGTTAGAGTTAGTTTAACATCATGGTAAGGGTTACGATGTAATGTTCATAGTTAGTTTTACACCAAACATAGTGTTATGGTTAAGGTTAATATTTGGTTGACTGCTAGAATAAGATTAGGGGTGCGGTTATCGATTGGATGTAGGTTTTAAAGCTAGCATTAATATAATAGGTAGTGTGATATTTAGGTGTAGGGTTGGAGTATTTGGTTAAGGTAAGGGTTTGGTATAGTTTTATAACATTGATTAGGGTTAGGTTAGAAGTAGAAATGTATAAGATGTCCTTTATAAATAATTCCTCACATTTATTTGGCACATCCATTGAAGGAATAAATATTAGAAATATAGAGTTCAACAAAACATGTCTCAAAACCTTGCAAGTATAGGGTAAAAATCAGTCAAATAGTAAAAAATATTTATTTTTTATCTTGTTCATGAAACTTACGTAGATGAAAGGGGAAATATAAGTCACAATACAACTATTTAGATGAAGTAAGAAATGTGAAAGTGAAGATAAGAATGATCTAAATAAAAAACAATGCTCCATAATGATGCAAGTACATCACATATTCTTCAATGATAAATTTAGTATTGCAACCCTTATTTGTACAATGATCGTGGTAGACTTCTTTCATCATTGATGGAAATGCATCCACTTTTGTAAATGTCTCACGCAAAACTTTCACAACATCTTCCATCTGCATTATTTCTAGTTCCTGAACATAATCAATTGATACCACTGTGTTCTCCATCTATTTGATTATAGTTGTGCATGAGTCTATAATTATTCATGTACACTTGTCAAATTCAGTCTCAAAGAAATCATTTGAGGCCACCAAAGTAGTCGGGCTCGTAACCATGATGTTTGAATCCCTGTAAGAGGCATCGGTAGGTTGAATGGTATTTGTTGGCAAGTGGTCAACACATGCACACATATGCACATGTAGGCACATGCACATATATGGAATGTTGTCATTTATGGCAACACTTATCAGTTTTATGATTGCACATATTGAATATGTTTGAATGTAGTTGATGAAGGAAAAATGCCTAAGTCCATAGACTGTTCCTGTAACCCAAATTGACATAAAATATTAGCAAGATTCACAAAAGTTGTATTAAGGAATGAAATCTTAGTAACATTCTTACAGGACACTAATGAATACATGTGTGAGGTTGTACATGTTAATACTGAAGGATCAAAGAGATATGTTCAATTGATTGGATGTGAAGATAGTAAACATGACATTACTTGTTAGCAATCACTAAGGCCGACTTTGTGAAGAATTGAAAAGTTATTTTTGGATTCTATCTTGGATCTAAGGCTGACTAAGTATGGTAATGAAGCGTGCAATTGTACATTAACTAATATGATGTTTAGCTAGAGTAATGTTGACTAAATTTTGTAAATATACCTCTAACAAGGTATAAGTATATAGACACTTTTGTATGAGTGTGCAATGATGATAATAATGATATGGATGGATGTTAGATGTGAATTGTGAAGGCATCTAAAAGGAAGAGTAGAAGTCAAGAAGAAGGAGAACAAGAGGAGTTCTTCAAGGAATACTTTGTTAACTCTTTTCATTCAGGAAAATAGATTTGTTGTAAGTGTTGTTGCACCTATTGTACACCCCTAATAGGGTTTGTTTTCCTTTAACAGGGCTAGGACCTTTAACAGACCTGATTCGTAAATAGGGATCTCATTTTATACATCCCCTAATAGGTATCTACCTTTATTGTAATAATCTTATCCTAATAGGGCTAGAGCTCCTAATAGAGTTTCAAGATTCATAGTGCAGAATTTAGTGGGTACCATCCCCACCTGAGTTTTTCCCTTAACATGGTTTCCTCGAAACTAAATATGGTGTTATGAGTTTTTCTATGTTTGTCTTTGCTGCATGGTTATTAATTTTATGTTACATCTTTTTAAAAGAAGCTGAGGAATTTTGAGAATTCAATTAAGTACTGTAACACTAATTCAACCCCCCCCCCCCCACTCATTGTTACCAAATCCTAACAATTGGTATTAGAGCATCAAACCCCTAAAGGAAAAGCCTAACAACTTTGGGGAGATCAAAATGGATTTGGAAAAATTGAAGAAGAATTATGAAATGGCCTTGGAAGATGTGGGCATTGCTAATGCAGGTAGAGTGGATCTAAATTACAAGCTAAGGAAGGCATATGACTTTATCAAGAAGTTGAAACAACAACTTGAGCATGAGAGAAAATTGAGAGATGAAATCATGGAAGAACAAACTAAGGAGCTATCAAATCAATATAAGATTGAGAAACTAAGATATGAAAAGGATTCCTTGAAGAATGAATTGGAGGTCACAAAATTGAACCTGATGAAAGAACTTGATGCTGAAAAAGAAGAAAAGGAAAAAATGCAAAATGAACTATTAAACACAAGGGATAGATTGCAAACCTTGGAGAATGAGCTAAATACATTAAAAAAAAAAATGACAAGGTAGAAATATACTGTATCACTATTATTGGTGAACTTGATCAGACTAAAGGTTGCATAGAAAAACTTCATGAGAGCTGCGGAAAGAAATTGGATGAGAAAATTGACATGGAAAAGCTTGTTGGAGACATGATAGGAGTAGGATTTAGTGACAATCCTGATCAGAGGAAAGATAGAGTTGTGGTGAAACTTGATTCACCTAAAAATTCATATTCTAAGGTTGTGACAACAGAACCTAAGGTACCTCCTTGCAAGGATAATGACAAGATTGCAGTCATAAAGATCAAGCAAAGAAACCAACTGAAAGAGGTATTTTTAAGTCCAAGTTTGCAGGTTTTTGTTTTAATTGCTACTTATATGGACATAAGATAAGAGAATGTAGAAAAATTGACATGAGGTCTAACAGACCTACATATGATCGCTTTAATGATTTTATCAAGAAGCAAAAAGAAAAAATCTTTAATGAGGCAAATATGGAAAAAGGTGAATGTAGTAAAAGTGTACAACATAGACAACCTGAGGATACAGAAACAAGTAAAGAAAATGATACTATTCAAAATAATGTTTCTAATGCCATTAAAGATGAAGCTAACAAGACAATTGAAGAGGTTAAGAAACCTATTACTAGACCTAAAAATATTTTATGTTACAGATGCAATAACTTTGGTCATATTGCCAAGTATTGTAAGTTGCAGATTGATTATAGCCAATTGAAACCTAACAAGAAAGTGACATGTTTCAAGTGTAAAAATGATGGACATGTTGCAAAGTATTTCATTTTTAGAGGACTAGTGAAGAATTATTTCATACCATTCACAAAAGAAAAGGAACTGAATGAAGAACATAGAGAGATAGCAGAACTAAAGGTATAATTTAAGGATAAATGGGTCAAAAAAAATGAAGTTGTGGAATTTGAAGTTAAGAAAGATGAAGAGTAGAGTGCAAGCATGCACAAGAGTCCTAAGAGTCTTGTTGAATCATTACTAGGGTGCACTACTTCACCATATTTATGATGGGCAATGTATGCCTTAGGGGGAGCATGACAAACTAACACTAGTCAGATACAAAGCCCCTATATGGATGAGTTAAGATTTGCGAGATTGAAGGAAAATTAGTTACTGTGGTATGGGATCTTGGACAAGATCACATCTATTTTGGATATTTATGTGAGAAGATGTACCAGTTTGAGCCGACACTAGTTTCTTGTAGCTTTATCGATAGTTTTGGGACTTGTGCCAAATTGTCGATAAGGGTAATAATGTGGTTGAATTACCTACCATTTAAAGTGAGATCATAGAGCATTAGAGAGCTTGGAGTAGTATTTGGAGCTTCAAGATTTTGTATTTGTGTTCACAAAACCCTCACACGGTCGTGCAAGCTAGGTATTTGTGATTAACTCAAGAAATCTTTGTCAATTGTAGTAGCAAATCTATTAGTTTGAATACACCTAAGGTTTTTAATGTGCTTGAAAGGAATAGAGACAAATTTTAGATCCATCCTTTTAAATCTACTGAAGAGGATCAAGAGGGTGCATTTTTGCATACCCCAGCTGGTGTTCTTCATGTTGAAGACATTAAGGCATAAATACACAACAAGATTAAGTTTGTAGGAACTGGAGAGATATATGATGAAATGCTAGGTTTATATAATGCAGATAAAAATCTAAGAGAAGAAAGTAGGAAAGTTCATGAGTTACCCATAGTCAAATACATGGAGAGATTTGAATTTGACAAGTTAGATAGGATCAAAATTATGGTAAGTAGAACTCATGATGAATTCATATGGATTAGTGGAACCCCAACCAAGATCACCAAAGAACTATTACATGAGATCTCCAGTTTACCTATGATAGTTAAAGTACCTATTTTAGAAAAGAACAATAGGTTTAAAGTAGAGAAGCTAACAAAAAGTAAGTGGAACAAGAGAGCCATGACTATAAATGACACGGTACAAGAAGATGTCAAACTTGTAGCAATGATATTGGGATACAAGTTCTAGTACAACAACAAAATAAATAATGTGTAAGCCAATTTTGTTCACATGGCATATAAGATGGTAATTGAAGATGAGGAATATGATCTATGTGAGGTCCTAAGGAAGAAGCTAATGGAAAATTTGGTAGGGATAAAGAGGAACATGATGACACAATTCAGATTAGGATCACTGATAATGTACATTTTCTTTCATGTTATGAGAAGATTTCTTAACATGTACCTATGGATATTAGATATATACTCCATGTAGATGATTAGTGACTACTACAGAAGAAGTGATGAGAAAAACATGTATGCTGAGATTGTAGGAATGATGAAACCCATTCAGAAGAAAATGCATGAAATGCAAAGGGTCCCTTGGAGACTAGTGGATAGTATAAAAATGACATATGTTTCATGGTGGAGACTGATAGCACATGATTTGAGGTAGTTGAACGTAGAACTTCATGGGATACTCCTATGGGCTATGAATTTGACTATACAAATGTTTTAGAACTTCACATTCAACATGTTTTACAGTCCCCTAAAGACCCCAATGTTCCTAGATGAGGTACATATGAAGAAAAAGACACAAAAGTTAAGGAAGAACTGGTAAAAGGGATAAGGGAGAATAAAGTTGAATCCTTTGTTGAAAAAATAGAAGGACAACATGGCATATCAAAGGAAGAGATGAAAATTGTCAGGGAAAAAGTAGCAGAACTTGGGGAGAAATACAATATTCCCCCTCCTCAACCTAACATTGAGGCACCTCAAGTGGTGGAGGTTGAAGAAGAAGAAGAAGAAAAAGAAAAAGATGACACTCCTACACATGTTAGGAATAGTCCCAAGAGATAATTGAGAGGGGGGGAGGGGTGAATCTGTTATCTACAAGATTTAATTCTTTATCCAATTAAGTATACTTAAACATAAATCATAACCATAATGAAAGAACACATGAACACAACACCAATATTTTGGTTACGGAGAAACCCAAAGAGGTAAAAACCCCTGTGAGACTTGATACCCACTAATATTTTGTACTAGTGTATAATGATCCTTGTTAGAAGATCCTTTACCCTGTTAGGAGTAGCTTTACAATATATTAAGTATAATAGACCTGGTCAAGGGTCAGACCCTATTAGGAGTCTTTTACTATTTTCCCTATTAGGGGAGAGGATGGACTGTCCAAGAGCTCACTACTCAAATGGTCGAAGGCTACAACCTTCTAATTAAGAAATACATACTATATCTAGATCTTGGTGAACTATTCTTTGACCTACTATCTAGATTAGTTCCAATGAATAGCACAAGTACTTTACTTGGTCACATAGACCTTCTTTTGATGGCTCAACACTTCGCACACTCTACTCTATTGTGCCTAGTCAACCATGAACCACACTCAAGCAATCACAAATGACTACCTATAAATATTTTTCTCCAAATGATATAATCAAGTCAGCCTATTAGAACCACCTTTAAATCATATTAGAGAAATCATAACAAACTCTAATAAACATTCTGTCGGCTCTACTATGCACGCAACATATTCTGGGACTTGTCTTAATAAGTTAAATGTAGACGCACACTACACATTGTCGACTCTACCAAAACAACTGGATCTTTCTCCACAACCTAAATTACCTCATGTGCTCTTAACTAAACATATATAACTCATCTCTAAGCTTAAATCCAAGGGTGCATACCCTAAAGATAGGCACAACTCAATAACCAATAAAATCTTTGTCAGCTTTGCTGAACAAACACAGGAAACTGCTACTGGCAAATAGCGACTGCATAACTTTACTTGCGTTCATCATCAGACCATGTGTCCATGAAATTAACATCACTGATATGTCTTCAACATATATCCAAGTGTGCAAGGCTCCATGATAACTGTATGGACAACTATACACAGAACATTGTTTGTTACTCTGTTAGGAACACTGTTGACACTGGCTACTATATAACAGTTTGTACTAATAGTTAACCTCTGTTCCCATGATATCATGTCGATATCATGTCTATGCTTCATATACTATAATCTTAGTGCATAAGACTTCCATGCATGCTACTTTCTATATGTTGTCATCAATGACAAACATACAGTCAGTACTGCCCTGCTGGCAAATCTCCAACAATCTCCCCCTTTGGTATTGATGGCAACATGTGGAATAAAAAACCACCACCAACCCAAATGAACATTTATTTTATAACATTCTCCATTTCCTCTTCAAAACTCCCCCAAAGATGAATCCTCCAACTATTGTAATATTTCTAATATTCTCCATTTCCTCAACTGTATTGTTGTCATAATTGAATGCTACTCCTCCTTAGTACATTACTACTCCTTTTACTTCTTCTTTTTATGACTCTATATATTACTCCCCCTTTGACATCAATGGAAAAGGGCACCATTCATTTTAAGCACTGGTACTACTCTTGAGATAGAGTAGTCAACCTTCCACCAGTCCCAGAGGACTGATGCCTTTCCTTCTTTCTTCTAAGAAAAATTAGGGAAGGGAATTACTCCCAACTTCTCCCTAAGATACTCAAAAGTATCCTTAGGCAATGGCTTTGTGAATATATTTGCCAATTGGTCTTTAGTACTCACATAGTCCAACTTGACTTCTTTCTCTGCTACTTTCTCTCTTAGGAAGTGATACTTGATCTCAATGTGCTTTGTCTTTGCATGCATCATAGGGTTCTTTGACATATTGATAGTGCTAGTGTTATCATAGTGATAACAATAGGATAATCAATCTGAATTCCAAAATCCTTTATCATCTGCTTGATCCAAACAATTGTAGAACAATTCAATGCTGCTGCAACATACTCCACTTTTGTTGTTGATTGAGAAATACAATTTTGTTTCTTGCTTGTCCAAGTGACAAGTCTATCACCAAGAAACACTGCTCCACCTGATGTACTCTTTCTGTCATCAACACATCCTGCCCAATCTGCATCAGTGTACATATGAAGCTCAACATTTTCTGAATTAGGATACCATAGACCATAACCTATAGTGCCTTGTAAGTATCTAAATATTCTTTTTACTACCATGAGGTGACTTTGTTTAGGTTCTACTGAAAATCTTCCAACTATGCCAATTGCATTGGAAATATCAGGTCTAGTCTGAGTAAGATGTATGAGTTTACCAATCATAGACTTATACAATGTTATATCTACTACTAGTGAGTCATATTCTTTAGTAAGCTTTCATCCAATGATCATAGGGGTTCCTACTGGCTTGCAATCATCCATCTTGAATTTCTTTAGTATCTCTTTCACATACTTTGATTGATTTATGAAAATTCTTTTTTCTATCTGCTACACATTTAGTCCCAAAAAGTACTTGATAGGACCAATCATACTCATCTCAAACTCATTCTACATTTCTTTAGAAAATTCAACACTATGTTTGTCATTACCTCTAAAGATGTTGTCATCAAAAAATATAGCTACAAGTAGTAAACCTTTAGATGTCTCTCTAATGAATAGATTACAATCTGCTACTCCTTTCTTGAATCCAATCTTTGTTAAGTATCCATCTAGTCTCTTATACCATGCTCTAGGGGCTTGCTTAAGTCTATAGAGGGCCTTCTTCAATCTACATACCATATCAGGTCTATTTGATAACGTGAATCCTTCTAGCTGCTCAATGTATACTTCTTTCAAATCTCCATTCAGGAAAGCTGACTTGACATCCATCTGATAAAATTTGAAGTTTTTGACTATAGCATAGGCTAGAAACAACTTGATAGCTTCTAATATGCTCACAGGTGCAAATGTGTCTAAATAATCAATGAATTCTCTTTGCGCATATCCCTCACATACTAATCTTGCTTTATTTCTTACTACTATACCATCTTCATTCATCTTATTTCTGAATATCCACTTTGTTCCAATCACATTCTTATTGCTAGGTCTTGGGACCAGTTCCCAAGTGTCATTCTTAATAATCTAATCAAGTTCTTCTTTCATAGCATCATGCCAATCTAAATCATTACAAGCATCTTCAACACTTAAAGGTTCAATCTAAGATAGTAAACATATCGCTTCACTGCTAGCTGAGTTCTTTGCTTGTGATCTGGTTAAGACTTTGCCACTCTGATCTCCATTGATGTCTACCTTGGAATGATTTCTTA
Source organism: Chamaecyparis obtusa (assembly GCA_027943335.1). Lineage (NCBI taxonomy): Eukaryota > Viridiplantae > Streptophyta > Pinopsida > Cupressales > Cupressaceae > Chamaecyparis > Chamaecyparis obtusa. Next base: position 440,984 of record BSBK01000361.1, read on the forward strand.
ATGTAAAATTTGGAACTTTAGGTGATGCTGACTCATCAGGCTTAGGAGTATTTTCTTCACTTGTCTCAGGGTCATTGAATAACACATCAATACTGTCAAACATTTCCTCAATGACTATCTCACTAGTGGAGGGTCTAGGTTCTTCTTCAACCATGGGTGAGTAGTGATGATATCTTTCTTGAATCATAAACTTTTCATCAATCTTTACATGAGCACTTTCAATGATCTTTTTCAATCTTAAATTGAAACATCTATAAGCTTTACTTTTAGTAAAGTAACCAAAAAAAATACCTTCATCACTTCTTGCATCAAACTTGCCTACTGCTTCATCCCTCTTGATGTAGCACTTGCTTCCAAAGATTCTGAAGTATTTTATTGTGGGAACATTACCAAACCATAGATCATAAGGTGTTTTGTCAATGCCTAGCCTCAATTGAATTCTATTGATGGTATAGACTAATGTATTGACCGCATCTCTCCAATAGGTGTGTGCAAATTTTCCTTCTATCATAATGGTGCACACTGTATCAAGAATGATCCTATTCCTTCTCTCTACAATTCCATTCTACTGAGGGGTTCTAGGTGCACTTAACTATCTCTTTATGTCATGTTCTTCACAATACTCATAGAATCTATCAAAGGTGAATTCTCCTCCTCTATCCAATCTCAAACATTTTATCTTTAGTCTAGATTCATTCTCAACCTTAGCTTTGAATATTTTGAATTTCTCAAATGCTTCTGACTTATCTTTCAAGAACGCAACCCACATCATCCTAGTATAACTATAGTATGATCTTGTTTGAGTTGGACCACATAGGACTGTATGAATCAGATCCAACTTGTTCTCTACTAAATTCTGCTTGCTCCTAAAAGAATTTCTCACATGCTTCCCCATCAAACATTCCCTGCATATAGTATCAATTGGATTTGCTATGCTAGGTAGATCTCTTACTCTTTTTTTTGAGCCTACAATCATAACACCATCTATGTTGTTAATGATGCATTTTTCATATTTGAACTCCAATTGATAGCCTTTTCCAAGTAATTGTCCAACATTGAGAAGGTTATGTTTCAAACCATCAACATAAAGAACATCATCTATACTATTCTTTCCATCCAAAGTGATGGCTCCTCTACCAACTATAGGTTTAGGAGTGTTGTCTCCAAATATGCCCATACCACCATTGTATTTGTCCAAATGAACAAACCTTCCTTTATCACCTGTCCTATGATGTGAACAACCACTATCTATAATCCAATTTGTCCTTATGTCAGCTTGTGAAATCAATGCTAGCTCTTGATTCTCTTTCTTATCTTCATGAGTTGTCTTATTATTCAATTTTTCTATAATAGCAATGAATCCAATTTCTTCTTCACCAGATTCTTCATCTAAAACTCCATCTCCAGTATAGTAGCATTCCTTAGAATACTTAGGCTTGTAGTCCTTCTTGAACTTTCTAGTTCTAGTGGGACACTTAGATGCAAAGTGACCGATCTTATTACATGAAAAGCACTTCAATGGTAATTAACCTTCATATTTTCCTTTTCCTTTCTTTTCTCTTTTGGCAATCATAGCAATAAAATCATCTAATGTTTTCTCTTCATCATCATCATCAAAATTACCATAAGTGTTTGTAGATTTCTTACCATGAACTGTTGCTTTGAAAGTTGTCTCACTCTTTGGTTCTGTCTTCAATCTTGAAATCTCAAAAGCTGAGATTTTGTTGATCAGGGTTTCTCTCTTGAAATTTAATGTAAGCTGCATGATTTCATCAAGGATATTGATCTTGCTTTCATATTCTGGAGTAAGATTATTCATCAATTTATCCATAATGTCCTCCTCTGAAATCTCTTCACCATTGTTCTAGATCCAGTAACTGGTTCATTAATCCTCTGATTGTAAGCTCTGATATTTTCTTCAGGAAAAATCTCTAATGCATTGTATCTTTTCTTCCATGTCTTTCTACATGCATCATTTTCTTGTTTGTCTCCTTCAAATGTGTCTTCTAGGTGATTCCATATTTTATGGGTTGTATCTACCTTTTTTACTTCTAAAAATTCACCATCAGATAGGGTGTTGTTAAGGGCTTCTTTAGCTATAGAATTTTGATGAAACAATTCCTCTTGTGTGTTAGTAGTATCATCTTTTGCAAGGTCTTCTAAAGTAGGAATCTTGGCTGCTTTGATGGTTACATTAAAAACTTCAAAAGCAATGCACTGCAAATGAGTTGCCATCTTGTTCTTCCAATCAAGATAGTTCTCTCTATCAAAATCATGACTTTCTTTCCTAAAGTACACCATCTGATCAACCTCAAGCTATTAAAATTTCTCTCTGAGGCACTTGGCTTTGATACCAATTGTTAGGAATAGTCCCAAGAGATAACTAAGAGGAGGGGGGGTGAATCGGTTATCTACAAGATTCAATTATTTATCCTATTAAGTATAATTAAACATAAAGCATAAACACAATGAAATAAAATATGAACACAACACCAATATCTTGGTTACGGGGAAACCCAAATAGGTAAAAACCCCGGTGGGACTTGATACCCACTAATATTTTGTACTAGTGTATAATGATCTTTATTAGAAGATCCTTTATCTTGTTAAGAGTAGCTTTACAATATATTAAGTATAGTAGACTTGGTCAAGGGTCAGACCCTATTAGGAGTCTTTTAAAATTGTCCCTACTAGGGGAGAGGATGCACTGTCCGAGAGCTCACTGCTCAAATGGGTGAAGGCTACAACCTTTTGATTTACAGATATACACTATATCTAGATCTTGGTGAGCTACACTTTGACCTATTGTCTGGATCAATTCCAATTAATAGCACAAGTACTTTACTTGGTCACATAGACCTTCTTATGATGGCTCAACACTTCGCACATTTTTCTCTGCTATGCCTTGTCAACCATGAACCACACTCAAGCAATCATAAATGACTGCCTATAAATATCTTTCTCCAAATGATATAATCAAGTCAGCCTATTAGAACCACCTTGAAATCATATTAGAGAAATCATAACAAACTCTAATAAACATTTTGTCGGCTCTACTATGCATGCAACATATTCTGGGACCTATCTTAATAAGATAAATGTAGACGCATGCTACACACTGTCGGCTCTACCAAAATAACTAGATCTTTCTCCACCAGATGAATTACCTCATGTACTCTTAAAAAAACATCAATAACTCATCTCAAAGCTTAACTCCAAGGGTACATACCCTAAAGATAGGCGCAACTCAATAACTAATAAAATCTCTGTCGGCTTTGCTGAACAAACACAAGAAACTGCTACTGGCAAATAGCGACTGCATAACTTTACTTGCATTCATCATCAAACCATGCATCCATGAACTTAACATCATTGACATGTCTTCAACATATATCCAAGCGCGCAAGGCTCCATGATAACTTTACGGAGAACCATACACAGAACACTGTCTATTACTCTATTAGGAACACTACTGACACTAGCTGCTATATAACTGTTTGTACTAATAGTTAACCTCTGCACTGATTATATCATGTTGATATCATGCCTATGCTCCATATACTAGAAGCTTACTACATAAGACTTCCATGCATGCTACTTTCCATATGTTTTCATCAATGACAAATATACAGTCAGTACTGGCCTGTTGGCAAATCTCCAACAACACATACTAGGAGAACATCATAGAGGCAAGCTGCAAGAGAAGCTACACAAGGTCAAAAACATTCTAAAGATAGACCTAAGGCCATGGCTAGTAGACCATGAAAGAAGAGGAAAAAACTTGAAACTCTTCCATCTTCGCATGGGAAGGATAAGCAATAAAAGACCATAGAAATATAGGAACAAAATGAGGAAGCTCAAATAATGGATACAGAGAAGACTGAGGAACAAAAGAAGGAACACAAAGATGAAAAGGACAGGATTCTTCAAGAGGGAAATCTACAGAAACTTGAAGCAGATAAGAAGAAAGAAGAAGAAGTTGAACAAAAGAGAGGCCAGGAAGCACAAAGGAATTTGTTTAATCCCTACTTAAAAGCTCTACAAAAGAGAGAAGTGAATGATGGAAAGCTTACTTCTATTGAAAAATATTTTGATAGTTATGATGAGGAAAAGAAAAATAAGATAGAAGATATAGTTGTGGAGCGCATGCTCGCCTTTGAAAAGAATCTAATTGAAATAGAAGGTCAAATCAACAAGGACCTATTTTAAATATTAGAAAGAAGAAAGAAAAGATCCTTTGATGAGGACACCAAGATGAGACATGATATTCTTTTGTAGAATATTCCTACTATGATAGGAAGTGAGATGGCAGAATGGCTTGAGAAGCTAAGGCCAAAGCTAAGAACCAAAACTAGAATCATAAAGTTTATGGTCTAGAAATATGAAGAGGTAGAGAAAGAGAGACATGACAAGGTTAGATAGCTAATCCTTGAGAAGAAACCTTATCTTGGTAGGTCTACAAGCACCCCAACCCCAATAATCATCTCCTTAGAGCCTAAAATTACCAAAATTGCAGAAGACATTGAAGTTCCAAAAGAGACAGAGGTAGTTGATATTGTAATACCCCCAAAATGGGCTATAGGTTCATTAACCTCTTACATCAACAATTCGATCGAAATCAACATCAAAGTCCTAACCTAAGGCACATCCACACATCAGTTCATCGAAACCCTAATTGATTATCTTAATTCTGCACCAGGGAATATTCCTTGAATATTCCTAATTTATCATAATCATCTTTAATTGAATATTATTTGGTGATAAATGTCATTATTTATCTTAAAGTTGATTAATTGAATATGATGAATATTTAATTAATTAATTAATTTAATTCTGCCACTTAATTATTTAATTAGATTTAATTCCATTTATTCCTAATTAATATTGCTTTTATTTTGACAATAAATCAAAATTCCTACAAACAATCAATTGAATATTTATTTAATTGATTTAAAACCTAAGTTGTCAATTTAATGATTTAATTGGAATAAAGTTTGATTTAATAATTGATTAACCCATAAATCAATTGTTTTAATTCAAAATCAGTTAAGTGGAAAATAAATCACTTTATTTTATAAATTAATTCATATTAAATCATGCACAATTAGAAAAGTAGTTAATGTTAAATCAACTTTCAATTTCAATTTGTTAACTTTCTAAACTCAACATTTGATGATTTTGAGGTAAAAATTGCTTTTGCATGATTTTATGAGTTTATTTATTCTTAATTTCTTGTTAACTCAAAAATCAACCTGAGTTTATCAAGAGTGATTTATGGTTTTTCTTATGCATCCTCAAACCCTAGATTTCTATAAAAACAAGGCTCGGCTCTTCATAATATATTTCTCGAATTTGCACAATTACTCTAGCAAAATTACATATGAAGAATCAAGCTTTTGTGACAGGAGAATTTGTGAGATCAATTCATAATTTTTCATAGTTTTGCATAGTTTTTCATATCAATCCATATCATTGTTAGATTAAATCTGCATATTATTTCATTCAATTCTAGATTAGATTCATACAGTTTTTCATCCTAATTGCATAGAAAATACAAAAATATAGATTAATTTGCATTCATTCTACATTTATCTTTTAGCATTAAATCCTTCGTTTAGGTGTTGCATTGTCACTAATCTCGGTCTAATCTAAGAATACATACTCGTACTTACTAGAAGGCAGTAAATTGCCTGGTTAGCTTAGTTTCAATTACTTGCAGATTTTGATTTTGCTAACCTTTAATGTTTAATGAAGTGTTGTGTCTGCAGCTAGGTACAATTTTCACACACACATTTTTGGCACCCACCATGGGGCCCTGAAACAAGTTTCCATTCTATTCTATCAAATTTCTATCATTTTTCTCGAACCCACGACCACAAGGTTAATTTTTATGAGTTTTGTGATAAATTTTTGGGCTGTTTTTCCAGAAATTCGACTGGTGTTTTTTTTGGTACATGCACATATGACATGATACAGATCCAAAATTTATATTTCTGAAAATATATTTGAGTTAGCTTTCATTTTACATTTTTTTGAATTAATTTCGTCTTGATTTGCAAAAGTTATGATCATTTTAGTACAAACTAGTCAGAACCTAGTTTTATGAAATCTGATTGATGTTTTTATTGGTACATGCACATATGACATGATACAGATCCAAAATTTATATTTATGGAATGGTACTTGAGTTAGCTTTCATTTCCCATTGGTTTGAATTAATTTTGTCTTGATTTGAAAAAGTTATAATCATTTTAGTGAAGACTGGTCAGAACCTGATTTTATGAAATCTAACTAATGTTTTTATTGGTACATGCACATATGACATGATACAAATCCAAAATTTATATTTTTGGAAACATATTTGAGTTAGCTTTCATTTTCCATTTGTTTGAATTAATTTTGTCTTGATTTTCAAAATTTAAGATCAATTTAGTGCAGACTGGTTAGAATCTGATTTTTATGACAATAGGTTTTTCGATTATCAGATGACATATTATCTTTGACTAACCTGATTTTCTACCATGTGGGGTTGACAAGTTGTGTTTTTTTTTTGGATTTTTATAACAGTGGGTTGCTTGTATAAGAATAGGTAATTTTTTCATAACAGTGGTTTGCAGGTGCAGGTGCAGGTACATCTTGTGGGTACAAAAGATAGAAGACAAATGCTCAAAAATTGCTAAAACAGGTAAAATCTACTAAGCACATTGCGAGGAACTCAGGTATTCTGTTCAATCTGATAACACTTCAATTTTGGATATAAAATAAACTCTCATGTGTCAAGCTTGTGTACCTTTTTAGCTTTCATAATTCACACTTCAATTTTGGGCTATAAAACATAGATTTGCTTTTTGCATATTTGTTACACATAGTAAATATGCCCTATGAACACTATTTACAAATGATCTAGAGAGAGTGGGCTTCATTCTCTTATTCATGCATGCGAAGCTCTTTTTGACGATAGATCCCCTTGTAGGTAGGGAGGATATTGTGATTGTCTCATGTTCTACTTGATTTGGTCCTCAACTTTTGATCGATATGTTCTCTCTTTGGAGAGATCAATAGACATAGTTGTTGACATCACAAATATTGGTGAGATAATTTTAGTCTTAGCGTGTCAGATTAATCTATTTACTATGTTTGGGTAAAAGTGATAAGGCTAGAGGATTATGCCCTACTCCCTTTTTGGGTAGTATTAGAAACTCAAATCCTTGGATCTGGACCAAGTCCCCAAGTGGTATCTTTTGTGAGTCACCTTTAGAGAGGGTTAACCATAGTGGAAATTCCCTTTATTGGGTCAACCATGTGGAAGGAACCTCAAGTGGTAATAGCCATTATTCTCCATGGTAGCAACAACCGCTATATAAATGTCTTTGTGGAAGAAATCTCCACAAGTGTGGTCTCTTGTTGGGCTGACAGATCTCCCTAGTAGCTCCTAATTGATTAAATTCTTGAACTATATCAAAACCCTGGTGTGCTATTGGAGTTCACCCTCTTGAGATCACAAAACTTGTAGAGTCAGACCATTACTAAAAACCCTAGCGAGGCCAAATTTTTCATTTTCTAGGACTATGTGCGTTATTAAAAAAAATTTGAGAACATACACAAGTAGCATTCATAGGGATTAGCACAATAAGTCACTATTGCTTGTTCATGTGCAAGGTTGCTTTTTCCCTTTTTCATTGTTTTAAGACAATTGATTGCTTGAACTCCCTTGCTTGTTGTTCTGTGTGCCTAGTATCTATTTGGTTATTGAAAATAAACATACCCTAGATGAACTATTACACAGATCTTCAAACCTGGACAAAAAACTTTGCAAACAATCTAAAACTGAAAAACTAAAAAATTACAAATCTGAAGCAAAAATCCTTTCTGGTGTCAAAAGTCATGCTGAAATTTCAAAACTTGTATCAAAGCTAAAGTCAAATTTGTTAGAAACCTTCCAAATCTGTCAGAAATTCAATTTTTACAGCCAACTTCTAGATTCTGTCAGAAAATTCACTGTGTCAAGAACAAAGCAGAAACCAAAAGAATCCAATCTATTTTTCTGAAGTGGTCTCTTGAGTTTGATCCAGCCTTCTGATCTATCAATTTGAATCCCATCTGATCTTGTCTCAAAACCTTGTCAAAACCATCTTCAACTCAATCTTCATCAAAATGGCTAAGTGTTGTGAGCTTGTGTTTGCCATCTTTTGGACATCTACCCATTAAACTAGGGCATAGTATCCTTCATTTACGTCCAAATCTATCTTCAATCAATCCAATCTTGAAAAGGTTGCATCATTCAATCTTCTTGAATCAAGTCATTCTTCAGTTATCTTACTCTTGCTCTTTTTCTTCACCCAAGGTTAATGGTGGAAACTAGAGCTTCATCACAGAGAAAACAAGGAGAACAACCCAAATTCTCTTTAGCTGTATCTTCTGTGATTGCTGAAACATTTCATCAACCCTACAAAACTACTAAATTTGGAGAAGATGCTCTTGGAAATCATTCTTGAAAGGTGGTTACGTCAGTCCTCTTGCATCAAATCACATAGGTAATCAACCAACCCCACCTCAATCAATCCCCAACAATCCTCATAACAGCACTATGTCTCAAGGAGGAGAAAATCAAAACTCCCAAGGTAATCACTCCAATCACGGCACAGATGTTGAACCAACACCTTCTGGAATTTCCCAATATGAAAATGATGATAACTTTAAGAGAATGATGAAACACTTCTTGAAGGAAGACAAAGAGGCATACTTCCTAGAGTTAGCTCAACAAGGAGCTAAACTTCCTCTAAACTTTAATGTCAAAGATATCATCACACATGAGGAAGAAACTCCTATCACAGCCATGATGAAATAGATGCATGCCATGCAAGTCAAGCTCAAGAAGCTAGAAAAAGAGAAGGAACCTCAGGAGTTCTCCATGGAGGCCCTATGCCCTTTTCCATTTGATAAAGACTTGTACATACCGCCATTCCCAAAGAGAGTGGAGATGCCCAAATATGATAAGTATGATGGAAACTCTGATCCTCAAGATCATGTCAAAGAATTCTATACTTAGTCTATGGAGTTCAAGCATGAACCAACCTACCTAATGCATCTTTTCCCTCGATCCTTGGGAGGGTCAACTATTCATTGGTTCTAAAAAATGCCTCCTACAATCAAGAATTTTGAGGAGTTAATCAAATGGTTCTATCAACAATACTCCTACAACATCCATCATTTGGTCACTATGATCGACATTTGCAATCTAAAACAAAACTTAGGAGAACCATTCCTGAATTTTCTGAAATGATGGAGGAAATTTTTTTCTCTATATGCTAGACCTATTCCAGAAATCGAGAAGTTGGAAATTTTCATCAACAACCTTGTTCTAGAGATCAACTACCATTTGCAAATGCAAAATCATAAAACCTTTGATAAAATGGTAGAAAATGCAATCAAAATTGAGAAATTAATTGTACAAAAAGGAGACATATCACTTCAAAAAGATAAGTATGAATCTACATCTAGTTCCAAAGATAAAGGAAAAAATTGGAACAAGAATAAAGATGTTTTCACAGATGGTGTTGTTGATAATATTCATGCCCCATCTAAGGCACCTGCTTTCAATCTCACTATTGGCACATGAGCTATCAAAGCCTCAGAGGAAAAAGAAACAAAGTCAAAAAAGAAGACATCTAACTATAAATCTTGGGCTATAGATCCTAAATGCAAGTTTACTCCTCTTGGAGAGTCCTTGGAATCTGCCATGAAAACTTTGTTGTCCAATAACATCATCACCTTGCCTGAGATAAAGGTATTTGATCCTGAACCTAATCCAAAATGGTTGAGAGAGAATGATTTTTGTGACTTCCATCGTAATAAGGGTCATAAAACCAATAACTGCATATGCTTGAAACACATCATCCAAGACAAAATTGATAATGGAGAAATCGTAATTGACAATCATAAAAGCAATAATGATCATACAACATTCACGAAACCATTTTCGAAGCACGGTCAAGGAGATTCATCTTCTCAGCCTAATGTGGGTAAGTTGATTATGCCTTCTCTAGAAACAATGCTATCATAAATATGGCTGAACCATGTCTAGCTGAGTGTTGCAATGTCATAAAAATTGTAAGAAAGGATAGGGATAATCAATCAGTGAATGTAGTTACTCGATCATAAGCTCAAGCGCATCTACAAGGAAAAAATTTAGATTCATCAAATGTCCCTAAGGTGCCTTTTAATCTTTCATCTACTTCTAAATAGAAGGCTACCTCTAAATCAAATCCTAAAGACATGAGGCCAACATCATACAGTATTGTACAATGACTCTAGCATACAAATGCAAAAATCTCCATGTTTGAGTTGTTTCAGATATCTCCAGCTCATAGAGCCATTCTAGACAAAGCTCTGCTCAGATCCAATGTTCCTAACAACCTTGATTTAGATAGATTCTAGACTATGGTTGGTCATCTGATGTCTCCCCAGTATATCTCCTTTTCAAAGGAAGATGATAACTCCTTGAGTCATCTGCATAACCAGCCCTTGCACATTGAAGTCTTAATCCAAAACCATCGTGTCAAATGTGTGTTGATAAATGGAGGGGCTGGTCTCAACATTTTTTCTTACAGCTTGATTACACAACTGGGATTATCAGAAGCTGGCATGGATCCTATAACTATCAAGGCATATGATGAACAAGAAAGATCTTCCAAAGGAACAATTGTACTACCAATCAGAACAGGGCCAGTTATCAGAGATATCACATGTCAAGTTCTTGATCTACCTTTCACTTACAACATCCTCCTAGGGAGACCTTGGATACATGAAATGAAAGCTATTCCTTCCACATACCATCAATGTGTGAAATTACCTTATTAAGGAGTAGAGGTGATGATTCTAGCTGACCTATCTACAACTTGTAATGTATTGAAAGAAAGTGTTGATAAACTTGTTCCTAATAATAGAGAATCTTCCACTAAGTAGCTAGACATTGCTTCAATGTCCAAGATAGAAGAACTTGCTAAAGAGGTCAAAATCAAAGGCAATGGCATGGGAGAATACACAATGGAACCCGTTCTATCTCTCACATCTCTCCCATTGTCCCCAAAATATAATGGACAACCTGTTGACAAAGTGAAACCCACAACTAAAGAATCCCAAGTCATATTCAATGGAAGCTTTGTCACAGAGAAAGTATCTAAACAAGATTTTGAAGAAGAAGAAGCCATGATTCCATGGTTATACAAGGATGAGTCTCAATCCCAATAATTCTAGAAAAGTGACTCCACTTCAAGAAAAATTCCTCAAAAGTCATATGGACCAGGAGACAAATTGATCACAAAAATGGGATATACTAGAAAAGGACCTCTAGGAATACAAGGTAAGGGTCTTCTATCACCTCTTGATCATCATGGCCGAACAAACAAGAATACAACAGGTCTAGGATATCAAAAGAAGCCTTTCTATGTTAGCAAAAACTCTCCACATGTCTTAGAATAGATTGAACCGTCAACAACAATTCAACCAAAGGAAGAAACACCATAATTTGACAGTGATGATTTAGACACTACTGATGAGCTCATTCCTTATGAGCGTTTTCCCAAAGAAATACTAGACCTCCTCAAAGATGAAGAGAAAACTAAGGAGAACATCAATATAGTAGATACACAAGAACCTGCTATGGAATGAAAGATAGTTGCACCACAAGAACCAGCTGATCTTGAGGAAAACTAAATAGATAAGGAGGAAGGTGGCAGCTATTCTAAGATAGATTCTCATGAGTATGAATTCAAATCAGAATCTGAGGGTAACCCTTCTTGGGGTATCCATCCTAACTTTACACATGTTCTTAGATTTCCTAGAGGCATAGATGAGGAATAAAATGACTATGAATGGGGAGTCATTCCAGAGGAAGATGAGCTTATCATAGAAAAATATATTGATGTTGCTTGCCAATATACACCTAAACCCAACATAAGTCTAGAGAGAAATAATGAACTTAATGAGTCTGATCCATCGATGGCTGAAGTGGATTCTCATAATGACATTGAGCCTATTAACGAATTGAACATTTTGAGTTGTAATATCACCTTCAAACTCGAGAGTCAAGTTAGGACCAATGATAATAGATCCATATCTGTAAACACTATTTCCCAATGTTTCACCACTTTGACTATCCAACATCCTGAACTTCTTGACCAAACCTCCATGAATCTGAGCCAAGGTATCTATACCTTTCCAAATGACTATGCCCTTGCTTGCTACCTCAATGCAGTTGATCCTATGATGACTTCCATCAGTGAACCAAGCGTTAGCATGATAGAGTTGGACATCAAGTATCTTAGTCAAAATAATAGAAATAAAAATAAAAATAAAAGGAGTTCTAAGGGTGAAAACCACTTTGTGGCAGTCTCAGAACATGCCAAAGTAAAAATAAATGACGTATCTAAAGGTGAAAACCTCTTTGAGGCACCTAAGGATGAGTTATTTGATGTCCTTCCAAGTCATTTATAGGATAGATCTCCAGTACTGATTGAGCCCACTCAATCCATCAACTTGGGAATAGGAGAAGAACCACAGTTGATCCATGTAGCACAATCCTTATTAGAAGAAGAAAAGAAAAAATTTACCACATTCCTAATAGAAAAGAAGATCAACTTTGCATGGAAATATTCAGATATGCCAGGGTTGGATCCTGATCTTATAATGCACCATTTATCTATAGCTCCAGGGGTCAAACCTATTAAGAAAAAAATGAGAAAGATGCATCCACATGTTGCACTCTTGGTCAAAGCTAAATTAGAGAAACTACTAAAAGCTAGATTCATCTATGTTATTGATTATGCTAAATGGATCTCAAATATTGTACCTGTATCAAAACCAGACAAGTCTATAAGAGTATGCACAAATTTTAGAGATGTAAACAAAGCATGCCCTAAGGATGATTTTCCACTACCTAACAATGATATGATAGTGCACATGACTGTGGGCTTCGAGATGTATTCTTTAATGGATGGTTTTTCTAGATATTATCAAATCAAAATTGCTCGAGAGGATCAAGAGAAAATTGCTTTCACATGTGCTAGGGAACCTTCTATTGGAATGTCATGCCATTTGGTTTGAAGAACGTAGGTGCTACATATCACAGAGCTATGACGTCTATTTTTCATGACATGATGCATCAAACTATGGAGGATTATGTTGATGATAATTTAGCAAAATCTATGATAAGATCTGAATATCTAAATGATTTGAGCAAAATACTAGATCGAATGGAGAAGTTTAGTCTCAGACTAAACTGTAAGAAGTGTGCTTTTGGTGTCACTTCTGGAAAGCTCTTAGGCTATATTGTTTCAAAGAAAGGAATTGAAGTAGATCCAACTAAGGTCAAAGCTATCATGGAGATGCAACCTCCTAAGAATATCAATCAAATTATAACATTACAAGGGAGAGTACAATCTATTAGATGCTTCATATCTTAGCTAGTAGACATATCACAACCTTTCACAAAGATATTACATAAAGGTCTGACCTTTGCATGGAATGAGGAATGTGAAAAGAACTTTAATCATATCAAGAAATATCTATCAAATCCTCCTATTTTGATGCCTCCTATTCAAGGAAAACCATTGATTATTTATGTCTCCACTATAGATACATCACTGGGGGCATTACAAGCACAACTTGATGAGAACAAGAAGGAAAGAGCTATATACTATATCAGTAGAACATTGGTAGCATACGAGAAGAACTATTCCATGATTGAGAAATCTTGTCTAGTTGTGATCTTTGCATCACAGAAACTGAGACATTACATGTTGGCTCATACCACACATTTGGTAGCTAAGATTGATCCACTAAAGTACCTACTAAGAAAGCTGCCCTCACAGGTAGATTAGCTAAATGGGTGATGCTATTAAGTGAATTTGACATTAAATATGTTCAAAGAAAAGCTACCAAGGGCCAAGTAATTGCAGATCAATTGGCTGACACACCTTTGTTTGATGATACACCAATGCAAATGGAATTCCTAGATTCTTCTATCATTAATCTTTCTTCTAGAGCATGGAAGCTATTCTTTGATAGCTCCTATACACAGAATGGATCTGGAGCAAGCATATTGTTCATCACACCTCAAGGATACTCAATCCCTAAAGCATTCAAAATCAAGTTTCCTTGCACAAACAATATTTCTAAATATGAGGCTCTTCTTAACGACATGAAAATAGCAATTGAGTTGAGGATAATAGAACTACACATTCATGGAGACTCACAACTTGTAATATACCAAGTCAATGATGTGTATCAAATGAAAGATGGAAAGATAAACCCATACAAAAGAATGGTAGATGATCTAAAGAAATATTTCATATCTATCACCTTTGAACAGATTCCTAGAATGGAGAACAAAGGTGTTGATGCTATGGAAATGCTATCTACTTTATTACAATAGCCCAAACATGAGCTACGCTATGAGTTCCTAGTGGAAGCACTATCTTATCCTACATATGATTCCCCTAAAACCCACATGGTCTGCACTGTTGTTGGTCATGATTCATCCTGATACAAAAAGCTTTTCTCCTATCTCCAAGACCAAATCATTCACGATACCTTTAACCACCATAAGAAATGATACCTTATCTGAAATGCATCCTGGTATGTCATCATTGGTAATGATCTGTACAAATGAGGTCTAGATGGTACACTCCTTAGATGTTTAGAATGGGAAGAGTCTCAAAGTTCATTAGAGGAAGTCCACGAAGGTATATGTGGATCACATTCCAACGATTTAACACTAGCTCAAAAAATTATTAGAGCTGGGTACTATTGGCCTAAAATGGAAAAAGAGGCTATCAAGTTTGCTAAGAACTGTCAAAAGTGCCAAGTACATGGCAACTTAATTCATGCACCAGGGAGAGATCTAATTCCCTTTACTACATAATGGCATTTTCACCAATGGGCATTTGATCTTATAGGAGCCATACATCCTCATTCTTCTAATGGACATACCCATATCATTACAGCTATAGACTATTTCACAAAATGGGTAGAAGCAGTCCCTTTGACTCAAGAAACTGACAAACAAATTTCACTGTTCATTCTGAACTACATCATATGTCGGTATGGAATTCCACATTCAATAGTCACAAATAATGGTGGACAATTCAAGAATAAGGAATTAGATTCCTTGTGTTCAAAATTCAAGATGACACAACATTGGTCATCTATCTACTATCCTCAAGGGAATGGACAAGAAGAGGCATCCAACAAAAATCTATGGAAAATTCTACACTGTACAGTTAATAAAACAAGAAGAGACTAGCATCTCATGATCAATCTAGCTTTCTATGCCTATAGAACAAGTATCAAAACACCTACTGGGGCTACACCATTTGCTTTAGTTTATGGGTCTGAAGTGGTACTGCCTATTGAGGTTGAAATCCCATCACTAAGAATCAGAATGCATGGTCTAGTAATTGATGATGACTACAGAGTGTCTAGGTTGCAAGAACTTGAACTACTAGATGAGAGCAGACAAGTAATGTATGATCATCTCAGAGTATATCATAAGAGAATGTCTAAAGGTTACAAAAAAAAAGTCAGACACAGAGAATTTTAGGTTGGCAATCTAGTCTTGAGAGAGAATCCTAAAAATCAATAACATAGAGAGCATAAGGGGAGGTTTGAACCCAACTGGCTAGGTCCCTTTGTTATCACTACTACTTTTGGCTCTAGAGCCTATCAATTGTCAACGACTGAAGGAGAACAACTCTGAGAACCAATCAATGTTCTCCATTCGAAGAAATTCTATGCCTAAGGCATTCAGTCTATGGTAAAATGTCCAGAAAAAATTAGAAAAATTAGAAAAAGTCCTGAAAAAATGAACATTCTAGTTGAAACCTAGCAATAGGTGCCTTGATGTATCACAAAAAAAAGTAAAAAATATCAAAAGTACAAAAAAATTGAAAAAATGAAAAATCCAAAAAAATGAGAAAAAGAAAAAGTGCCTTGGTGAAAACTTGGAAACAGGCACCTTGGTAGCAAAAATAGAATCTCTGCCAAGATGGTGAAAACGCAGCAAATAGGTGCCACTTGTTTCAAAATGCTCCATCTATTAGCACAATCTTGGTCTCTCCCAGCTTTCAGTCTTGCTTTAGTTTGTACATACCTCCTGGTTTGTTTCTGCATTCCTATTTTCAATAAAGTTGGTCTATGCACCAATTGGCAAAAGCTTTTGTCTCCTATCAATGTTCACACTTGGGGGAAATCAAAGTCATATCCTACAGTCCTTAGTATCTCAGACGTGTCATATCTAGTCAGGGTCCTTTGAAGCTACATCCAATTTATTATGTCTATCTCCTCTCCATAAAGGATTTTGCATCTACAACAATGCAATCAAACATCAACAACAAAATGAAAACAATCTTTGCTACGTGCTTTAATCTTCTTTGTATGCTTACTGATTCACATTGAGATTTTTGCATATTGTGTCCTTTCGAGCTCTTCGATGATTTCTTTTACAGGATTTAGAGAGTGATGACTGAGGGCATAATCTTTTCTTTGTTTTCTACTTTGAGCAAAAATCTAACTTTAGAAATTCTGGATTGAAATGGTGTCCATCTGTAAGAGTCTCCAGTACCTTGACCATTGATACCCAAAAAATTCAAGGAAGTTTGATCTAGCTTACATCTTTTTGAATGATTTCTCAATCCTACTATGAATGACTATTATCCAAGGATGTGAATGATAAAGGGTCACTGTGGGTAATTCACATTGGAGACAAGAATGAATTCTGCAAACTGTTTGGCGTGTTTGTTTTGCAAGGCGTATTCAGGTCATCACAACATTTATGTTTTGATGCTTATACCAATTGCTATATCAAAATAGACATGATATTCAGGTCTTCCTAGTGTTGTTGCCTTGGTTCTTATATCTAATCTGACATTCCAAAAAACAAAATCAATATTCATATGTCCATGGTTGTCTAGCCAGTAGGCATTGTATTAACTTTGACACAAAAATCAATATTCATATGTTCATATTTTTCTAACTAGTGGATGTTGTATTGATTTATCTGGTTACTTAATAAAATATTCACTAATGAAAAAGACCGACACATGATCAATGACTAGGTCCTAGGTCTTAGGTTTGTATCTCATTTTGTACTTTGCATGATTGTATTTATCTCACGATTGCCTAAATCAGCTTGACACTCAAACGATTCTTCAAAACTATGCTAAACACACCATAAGGATTGAGTATCGCACACAAGTCTTCTTAATAGATCACCAAGCAAGCACCCCTGGCTAATTTTGACGTTCTGAATCCATTTTCAGGATCAAAATCAAAATCTGAGATCATTTACTATGTCAAAATTGCAATTTAAAATTTTTGGACCCAGGATGACTAACTGCTTTCATAATCAACCTTCAATCATCATAGAAATCGAGAATTCAACTTAATTGATTATCTTAAATCAAACTATCAAAATTTCAACTTGGTCACCCATGGTCAACTCATGGTCAAACCTAGTCAAACTTGGTCTCCAAGACCTTTAAACAATGCAAAACACATTCTTGAATGTGTATAACCACTTCTCAAATCAATTAACACGCTTCTAAACCATTTAGCGTTGAATTTCCTTGTCAGATTTTGATTTTCATCTCGAAGGGGGCATGGTATTGCACATTAATCAAATCTGTAAATCAAATCTTTCCTCAGTAATCAAGACAACAACCATGTTTAGTTGTCGATTCATCAAAAGACCTCATCGCTTGGGGCATATCAGATTCATCGAGATCCATATCAATCTGGTATCCTAATCAATCTTGTAAACTATATCAATTTTTCGTAACCATCGGTTCATTAGTGTTATTTCCTTGGTTCTTCATAATTGAAGGGTTCAGATGTGATACCATTTCGATTCCTTTGGACAATCAAGTCTGGAATCAGGTCACTCACTTCTTCGTAATCATAAGGTTTAGAATCATGCATTTTGATACTTTTTCGTAATCACCAGTTCATTGTTGCTATAGTTGACATCATCACGATTCTTGGTCAACCAGGACCTGAATCATCTTTTCCAAATCTTTCAGTCAATTTCTGTCTTAGAATTGGTTCATCTTTCGAATCAGTTTCAACATCAAAAATAGATTAATCTTTGAACCACTACGCTTCTCACAGTGATTCAAAGAGGAGCAAAATGTAATACCCCAAAAATGGGCTATAGGTTCATTAACCTCTTACATCAACAATTCGATCAAAATTGACATCAAAGCCCCAACCTAAGGCACATCTACACATCAGTTAATCAAAACCCTAATTGATTATCTTAATTCTGCATCGGAGAATATTCCTTGAATATTCCTAATTTATCATAATCATCTTTAATTGAATATTATTTGGCGATAAATGTCATTATTTATCCTAAAGTTGATTAATTGAATATGATGAATATTGAATTAATTGATTTAATTCTACCACTTAGTTATTTAATTAGATTTAATTACATTTATTCCTGATTAATATTGTTTTTATTTTGACAATAAATTTTAATTCCTACAAACAATCAATTGAATATTTATTTAATTGATTTAAAATCAAAATTGTCAAATTAAATGATTTAATTGGAATAAAGTTTAATTTAATAATTGATTAACCCATAAATCAATTGTTTTAATTCAAAATTAGTTAAGTGGAAAATAAATCACTTTATTTTTTAAATTAATTCATATTAAATCATGCACAATCAAAAAGCAGTTAACTTTAAATCAACTTTCAATTTCAATTTGTTAACTTTCTAAACTCAACATTTGATGATGAGTTGAAAAAGAGAACTAAACTCTATTTTGAGATAAAAATTACTTTTGCATGATTTTATGAGTTTATTTATTCTTAATTTCTTGTTAACTCAAAAATCAACCTGAGTTTATCAAGAGTGATTTATGGTTTTTCTTATGCATCCTCAAACCCTGGATTTCTATAAAAACAAGGATCGGCTCTTCATAATATATCTCTCAAATTTGCATAATTACTCTAGTGAAATTACATACGAAGAATCAAGCTTTTGCGACGGGTGACTTTGTCAGATCAATTCATAATTTTTCATAGTTTTGCATAGTTTTTCATATCAATCCATATCATTGTTAGATTAAATCTGCATGTCATTTCATTCAATTCTATATTAGATTCATACAGTTTTTCATCCTAATTGCATAGAAAATACAAAAATATAGATTAATCTACATTCATTCTACATTCATCTTTTACCATTAAATCCTTCGTTTAGGTGTTGCATTATCACTAATTTCAGTCTAATATGAGAAAACATACTCACACCTAGAAGGCAGTAAATCACCTAGTTATCTTAGTTTCAATTACTTGTAGATTTTGATTTTTCTAACCTCTAATGTTTTACCTGAAGTGTTGTGTCCGTAGCTAGGTACAATTTTCACACACACGGATACTACCCTACCTAACTTCTACATTAATAATGTTGGAATCTCACTAGACACAGAGAAGGATACATTTGATCCATTTCAAATGACTAAAACCTTGGCAAATATTAATGAAATAGTAAAGAACATTGAGCCCCCCAAGATCGCTCAAGAAGAATCAGCTGAGGAAGAGCACCACAAGGAGAAAACACCTGAAAAGGAATAAGTATCAAAAGAAAAAGGTGAAGAAAAAGAAATAAAAAAGGAGAAGGAAGAGGAACAACCAAAAGGATTGTCTATCACCCCTTTTGCTACACCTAGTTTGTTGGCAAGTGGATCTCAATCACTTCCAACTAATGTAGAGGACACATATGTCACACATCTTATGTAGTTGTCAATACTTTCTTTTTCCAAAGCCAAGGAGAAATCAGAGAAAAATATTGATAAGACTTCAAAAATAATCGACCGCGCAACACAAGTATTGAGTAATCTTTTGACTACACCTCTTGTACATATTGAAGATCCTACAAGTAGTCTAGATAATATTCTAAGTATAGTAGAACAAAATTTTGATACATTACAAGAAGCAACAAGAATAAAAGTAGTAGATGATTTTAAAAGGCTAAGGATGAAAGATTCTCTTGATGGGATCAAGAGTGATCTTAATACATTGATTGCCACTGAAAGGGCAATCAAATCTTGTCTTAAGGATGGACAAGACCTATATAGACTCTTCACAACTTCACACAAGAATGTAAAGAGCATATCAGATATTATAGCTCAAGATGAAGAGGTTTTGGTTAAAATTTCTAAGGATTTTAAAAATAAGAAAATTATTGATATAAATAAGGAAACAAACATGATCATGGATAAAATCCATACCCTACAGTTGGAAAAGGACAGAGTTCAAAAAAGATACTCTGAATTAAAAAGATTTTTGACTCCAAAGATTAGTGTCTTGGAGAGTGCTCATGAGGACCTTAAGCTTGGCCTCAAAAAAATTTAGGAATTAGTACCTACTGATGTAGAAAAAGCAGACAAGGTCGCATTTGGTCTCAATGGACTGATTTAGGTTGCAGAGGCAATCAAAGCATCTTCGAATGCAGACATGCAGATTGTGAAGACAAACTACAAAGACATACTGAAGACAGTTCAACTGTGTTTTGTACACTTTCAATTTTGTTATTTTAGCAACTTCTTAAGACATTCTTGGCATCCTTTTTCATTGATGTCAAAGTGGGAGAGATAGAAGAAAAAATGTAATGAGAAAAAGAGAACAAGTATGTAAAATGAAAATACAAAAAACATAAATAAAGGAAAGTTTCTTCTGAAGGCTATGTGTCAAATTTCTATGTGTTGCATTTCTATCAGTATATTTCCTTTTACATTTTTTCCTTCATGTTGCACTTAGTCATTTTTTCACTAAGTGTTGCCATCAATGCCAAAGGGGAAGATTGTTGGCAAGTGGACATCACATGCACACATATGCACATGTAGGAACATGCACATATATGGAATTTTTTCATTTATGGAAACACTTATTAGTTTTATGATCGCACATATTGAATATGTTTCAATGCAATTAATGAAGGAAAAATGTCTAAGTCCACAAACTATTCCTATAACCCAGTCTGATAGAAAAGCTTAGCAAGCTTCACAAAAGTTTTATTAAGGTATAGGATCTTAGTGACATGGTTATAAGACACCAATGAATACATGTGTGAGGTCGCACGTGTTAATAATGAAGGATCGAAGAAATATGTTCAGTCAATTGGATGCGAAGATATTAAATAGGAATTACTTGTTAGCGATCACTAAGGCCAACTTTATGAATGATTGAAAAGTTATTTTTGGATGCTATCTTGCATCTAAGGCTGACTAAGGATGTTAATGAAGTGTACAATTGCACATTAACTAATATGATGCTTAGATAGGGTAATGTTGACTAACTTTTACATAAATATACCTCTAACAAGGTATAAGTATACAAACACATTTGTATGAGAGTGTGATGATGATAATATTGATATGGATGGATGTTAGATGTGAATTGTGAGGGAATCTAAAAGGTAGAGCATAAATCAATAGGAGTTCTTCAAGGAATACTTTGTTAACTCTTTGTATTCAGGACAACAGATTTGTTGTAAGTGTTGTTGCACCTATTGTACACCCCTAACAAGGCTTTTTTTCCTTTAACAGGGATAGGACCTTTAATAGGGTTGATTCCTAAACAAGGATCTCATTGTGTACATCTTCTAACATGGATCTCCCTATATTGTAATAATTAGCTCCTAACAGGGCTAGAACTCCTAACAGAGTTTCAAGATTCATAGTGCAGAATTTAGTGGGTACCATCCCCACTGGGGTTTTTCCCTTAACAGGGATTCCTCAAACAAAAATATGGTGTAATGAGCTCTTCTATGTTTGTCTTTTTTGCATGGTTATTCATTTTATGTTACATCTTTATATGTTGCTTAAAGAAGCTCAAGATGTTTGAGAATTTAATTAGGTACTGTAACACTGATTCACCCCCCTCTTAGTGTTACCAAATCCTAACAGTATCCTACAAAGTTTTATAAAAAAATCAGTATATAGAAATAATCAAAATAACCATGTTTCATTGTCATTTGGAACTTTACATATTACTTATAGTGGAATAGTATTTATTAATTTATAGAAGATTTTTAATTTAAATGAATGAAAAATTGGTAATGGAAACATGATATAATTTTTATTATTGATACAAATTGAAGGAAAAGTGAACACAATTTCCAAATATGATATATTAATTTATCCCATAAGAATAATTCAAAATAATTTTGACACAAAGTAGGAGATTAATTAATAATATAATTTTTAATAGCAATAAATCATTATAGTACATCATTGATTTTCAAGACACTTGACTCTAATTTTTCTGCTTTTGTATTGGAAAGTTGTTTCCCACTTCTCATTTTTTCATAGCGGTCATATATGAATGGTAGCATTATGCTCAAGGCTTCTAGAGACTTTACACAAGATACAACCACAAATTTCAATCTTTCTCTTTGTCTTGGGCCTATACCAACTATGGCTTTGGAAAGACTTAGTCCCTAAGATTTATGAATTGTCAATGCCCATGCCAACCTTAATGGTAACTGAAAGGTTATACCCCTCTATATTGGTGATATTGGAACTATTTTTGGATGATGGTCATAATATGGTATTCCAGAACAATTATCAAATTCAACCATGACATAAGCGGGTGATTCAGGTGGGGCAGTTCCTGGTTTGTACACAATATTTCGGATACATCTCAACGTTCCATTGACAAGACCAACTTCTATACATAGATTTGTAGTTAATATGACCCTTGAATCCTTACTGAACAATAACTCTAGATCAAGTTCTTTAGTTGAGAAATCTTCAAGTCTATTACCGTTCCTTGAATTGGTTGCAAGACTACATGCAACAGGTTGCCTCAAAAAGAAAAACATCCTCAAGTTATGGTTACAAACATTGGAATTTGTTGAAAACAAATGCACTATCTTGTCAAAATCATAATTGGTTGCAACATCTAACCTCACAAGGGTTCTCATCATAAGCAAGTTCCAATCATCTAGTTTTGGACTTACATCTCTCACATTTGTGAGAAGTTGATGAAATTTTTTTTGGTGGATGTTTTCTGCATCTTGCCTAAATATTTATCTAATATAACCACTTTTTTGAATTCTTTCCATAGTAAATTTTCCTGCTTGTTGCTAGCATATGTCGATTTATCATTGATTGGAGGTAATTGACCAAGATCACCAACTGAAATAATAGATATACCTGAAAGAAAGTCACAAAAATAATTTGAAGACTCTCTATGAATATTACATAAATGTATTGTATATTCAAGTTATATTAATAAATATTATAGCACATAAATAGTGTCATTAGAAAAAATGAAAGTATACCCGCAAAGCTTATGTCAGCACTTTGTGGGAAGGCCTGTCTGAGTTGACAATCTATATTTTCCAGAAAGTTTTTACCATTGAAGCTCATTTCATCAATCAAAATATACCTGATATGGGCCACTTCTTCTTGAAATTTTTTAAGTCATGTCACTTCTAGCTGAGAAAAATCTCTAATTAGTATTTGCAACTTTGAATGAATTGTAGAAGCTCCTATATTGAACGTTGCAACTCCAGTTGGTGCAAGTAATAGAAGTAGATAAGGACTTGGCAAAGCTTCCATCTGAAGAATTTGACTAATGGCACCAATTAGATAAGACTTTCATGTTCCTATTGTTCCTTGAATTATCATAAACAAAAGCATTCTAACCTGATTGTCATGGTAGTGTGTCATAATAATATCGATTGCCTTTTATTTCTTATCACTGAGAGTTGTAAATTTGATGCATTATGGGATGTCATCATACATGAGACATCCATGTTTCTTCATTTCTCCTATGAAGTTGATTGCTACAACAGTATGCTCTTCACTTTGATATTCACTACACAAGTTTGTATTTCTATCAATATCTCTTCTTCCTAACATGTCTATTTGAGAAACCTCTATATGTTGACCATGATGTAGCCTGGAGATGATTTCCCATTCATGCTTTATGGTATTTTCTTGAATACCTCCATTATCTTCCACTTTAAAATCACTTCTAGGTTCATCATTTTCTGTAGGTGCTACTCTTTGAACACGCCAAGGATTATAATTGAGTGATTCCTAGTTTGTTACTATAGTAACATTATCATGACCAATGTCTCTTTCAATGTTATGAAAAGGTTTGTATAGAAACAAATTAGATAAAGAAAACTCCACCCATTTACTTGAGTCATGTGGAGGAATGGATAGAAACCTAGGAAAAACTCTAACAATAGTTGTTTGCTTTGGCTCCCATTTGTTGTCTCCTCTTTTTCTAGGATTGTATATCTAGGATCTTGTTGCAACAATCAAGGTGATACCATTATGATGTTCCAAATGAGATCCCCCAAAATGGTTTGCAAATGAATCCTCCAAAATAGTCTGCAAATCCTCCTCTCTACAAATATCTTCAAAAATCCTCATCTCTGCAAATAAAGAAACGAACAAACAATGAAAATCAAATGAAGAGCATTGTTTTATAAATTCACAGAGACTCTCCATATCCCCCAAAAGATGTCCGTTCATAATTCACCCAATAAAAATTAAAAAATGACATGCAAAAAAATTTCACCATTTGGCCTTATTGAGGAATTAAAAATAAATAAATAAAATTGTTATTGGTAGATGGGGCCACCACACCCATCGACAAACATTCAATGGGCACGTCAGCGGGCTACCAACCTTGCATGCATCATTGGTTGTCGTGAGCCTACCAGTTGCCAGTGTCATGCACATTCAATGCGCATAGCACTGGCCACCACCAGGCTGCCGACAGTGAACGCTACACAACAGCAGTGACAACCTTGTTGCATGGGGCCTTGCGGACCATGCAAATGGAAGGGGTCGTCACATGGTATTTCATGGTAGGTCCCACTGTAGGCACCCACATTTATACTTTTTAAAAAAAAACATTTTTAATTATTTTTTATTTTCTTTTTCGTGGCATTTTTTAAATGCTCTTTTGTGGCATTTTTTAATTATTTTTAAATGTAACTAACCTAATATCTTTATTATGTACACAACATATTCCTTGGAATATTCCATGCTAGTACCATAGCTTGTGCTACAACTATATAGGTATGCCTCTCGACATAATTATACATGTAATTAAAAAGACATCATAAAAATGCATAGAACTATTTGCCAAATTATGGGTAAACTATCATTATTATAATATCATGTATGTGTTCTTTTCTCTACTTCATTATTCACATTTTTTTGGGTATGTGTAGGATCATGGTATGGAAAAAAGTGGCAATGTGAAAAAATGAACTTTTCACTCATCCAAAAGTGCACTAAAAAGTTTGTTGACTTTTTAGTAGGCTTGGGTGTCAGTTTACTTGGCCAAGCCCAAAGCCAAAGCACAAGCCTAATTAGATATTTGATAATATTGGATATTTGATATTATCGGATATCTGATTTTCACCAGTAAAATATATTTGTAGCTTGCGATTGCGTTCGACATTTTCATTGTGAAAATGTTGAACACGGCAAAAAGATTTCACATATCAGAAACAATCTGATATCCAATTTTCTCCAGATTGAAAGGTATGTTCAATTTTTTAGTTTTTATTGTTTTTATTATTTTTTAATTGAAATTTATAGTTTTTTTAATAAAAACTAGGGTTTAAATGATATTCTTTATTATTTTTTAAAATTGATTATAATTGACTATTTTAGTTTTAATTGTAATCATACATGGACTCAAACCAATTAGAAAACCCTCCCAGTGATCCAACAAATAATCTAGAACCACCTCCAAACAATCCCCCACCTTCAGAAGACCAACCAGTCTCAAACTCTCGATGTCTAGAGGATCTCATAGGAGACAATCTAAATCATCTTAGAGGATATCAGACCACATATGCCAATATCCCCATATTGGGCCCCATGTTTTCCACCTTGAACTCCATTATTGAAAACATGGAGAAACTTATAGAGCAACATAATATTGCACTTCTTTGGCACGATTCCATGCATGCCCATTTTGATGATGGGATTGACTATGATCAAGTTATGAACCTAAATATAACAAAACATGACATATGTAATCTTCTTGTGGATACCAAAACCGATTTAAAAGAGGACCCTAAAAAACCCATGTTGTCAATTAAATGGTGCACAAATGATGCAAAACGTGACAACTCTTGGAACTATTGATGGATGTTTTTTGATAGACCACCCCACAGTAATTTGGATGTCCCATTCTATTTCATAAGAAAATTGTATGCTGAATTTGTGCTTAGTCACAAGAGAAATTATTGGAGCATGAGACCGAACTAGGGTGTAGGCTTAGGCACTCCTCGGGATAGGCCATGGCCACACCAGGTGAAATCCCACACATATATCCCACCTCCTGAGATTTCACCACCTCCTACAATGCAACATCCTGATATAATTACTGAGGCTAGCTCATAGACTATTCAAGCCATTCACACCTTGAATGATCTACTAGTTACGTAGATGTGACATTGTTTCCTCCTTGTGCTAATACTTGTGGCCCTTGCACATCCTCCATGAGCTCACATATTTTTGTGCCCCACACTTGTATTATGTGCAATAATATGTGCTTGGGTCCCCTGAATGTTAGGAATGAATGCTAAATATATCCTATGGGGAGTATTCACAGCTATTTTGTAGCAGTTGTTGTTGTATTCATGATTGTGATTGTCATTGATGTCAACACAGTGATCTACTGAAGATTAGCAGAGAAGCAGACAGTGTTTGAGTTAGCACATGTAGGATATTGAAGATCTAGCTATGTAGAGTTGAGGACTTACTCTATGATGTTTTAAAAGATCATGGTTAAGAGCACATACATAAATTCATCTATTCATGACAATTATGTGGAAATTAGTGGAAGCAGTATTTAGGCAATGTTCCTGAGAAGCGGTTCCTGAAAATCGGATGATATCTCCTAATTGGGATTGAATCTGATCATGCGAAGTTGAACAGAAATTGAAGACATGATGATAGTGATGTGGACATGATCGCAAGGTCTGAGGTCACATGAGTGAAGAATTATCTTAATTGGAAGTCGACAATTTTGTATAATTATGGAATTTTTATGTAACGTGTGGAAAATTTTATTTTATAATATGTATGTTGACTCATTTATAATTACTTGAGTGTGGTATAAAGGAAGGAATGTTTTCCTTATTGTAAAATATGAATGAGAATGTGGATGTGAATTGTAAGATTGTGAAAGAGAATTATGGAATTGTGCAATACTTGTTAAAAGAAGATATGTGAAATACAAAGATCTGGTATTGAGATCTGATGAAGCAGTGGGTGCGGTTTGGCATACTCAGAGGAGAAGGAAATTTTTTTTGAGATAAGTAATCTTTTGATATTATTGTTTTGAATAATATAGACATCAGTTGGACAGTGTGTTCAGTGATCTTGCCATTGAAGCTATTTGGGTAGTGGGTCCTTCTGTCTTCCATAACTCCTAATAGAGTTAGAATCTTTTAGAAGAAATTCAAAGTCTCCTAGCAGGGATTGATATGTACTAAATGTATTTCATAAGGCTCCTAACAGATTCCATCCTCTCACAAGGAATTTTCATATTAGCGCATCTTTTGTGGGCATCATTCCCACCGGGGTTTACTCTTTGATCAAGAAGTTCCCTAGTCAACATATCTTGTGTTGTTGAGTTATTGTGTATGTATATCTTTCTATGGTTGTTGATTACATTGCTTACATGGTTAAGATCTATTGAAGAAGATAAAATTTTTATTTATCTGATAACTGATTCACCCCCCCACCCCCCTCTCAGTTATCTTGGTGGACTTTACTTTCTTACAATTGGTATCAGAATAGCAGATCCTTGAAGGAAAAGTTTAACAGCTTGAGGAAATCCATGGCAAGTCATTTCAGGAAAGAAAGCCCTAAGTTTGATGGAGTAAATTTTGATAGATGGAAAGAAAAGATGAAGACACATTTACTTTGTTTAGGACTAGGTTATTGGTTAATCATAAAGAATCAGAAGACTATCATTGATGGAGACAAGATTGAAGAATGTACTAATGAGGAAAGAGATCTATTCATGTGTAACATACATGCCAAAGAAGAACTTTTGTTAGCCATTTTGTAAAATGAGTACAGACAAGTAAAATATCTAAAAACATCTCATGATATTTGCTTATCTTTACAATCTACTTTTGAAGGTGATGAACATGCAAAGAAAGTCAGATTACATAATTGGATATGTGCATTTGAAGATATAAGAATGATGGAAGATGAATTTGTTAGAAGCTATATTGGTAGAATGTCAAATATTGTTGTAGGTATAGAATCTTGTGAAGGAATCAAGACAGAGAATGAAGTGATATGGAAAATTTTGAGGATATTGACTCCTACATTTAAGAAGACAACACAGATGATTGAACAAGTTATACCTTGTACTAAGAACTTCACAAGAGAAACTCTTCTTGGAAGATTAGAAGTAGTAGAAATGAACTTGAGACAATTAGGAGATTTACCTAGAATGGAGACAACATTTAGTGCACTTAGTGTTCGCCCTACTTTGTCAAGCAGCATTAGTGTAAGAGGAGATTATGCTAGTAGCAACAGATCTAGAAATGATGAAGATAGCAAGATTGAAGAAGGTATTGCCATGCTTGTGAAAAGAGAACCAGATGGTAAGAAAAATTTTAAATGTTGGACTTGTCAAGAATATGGTCATTTTGCATCTAAATGTCCTAAGAGAGTTAAGAAGCATAGAAAGAACTTTCAACGTAGACGATCTAAAGAATGTTATTATGCTAATGATGAAGAATTTGAAGTTAGTATGGAGAAATATTTAAGTGAGAGTGATACTAAGAATGATGATATAGGATTTGTAGCAATAAAAGAAGAAAATCTTGAAACAGAAGTTAAGGAACAAAAAGCTTTAGTTTCTCAAGTAGAAAAGTAAGCTGATTGGATTATAGATAGTGGTTGTTCACATCATATGACTAGAGACAGGAAGAAATTCATAAATTTTAACAATTATGATGGAGGAGTTGTTAGAGTTGGAAACAATACACCTTGTTTGATAAAAGGTATAGGATCTATTACTCTTGATGGAAAGACTAATACTGATGATGTTTACTTTGTGGATGGTTTGAAACATAATCTTTTGAGTATTGGAGAGCTAGTTGATAAGGGATATGAAGTTTGGTTTACTGAGAAAACTCAAGTGTAATCAAATACAAGGATGATAATTTGATTGGTACTAGATCTATAACCAGAGGTAATGTATTTCAATTGAATCCTACTGAGATGACATGCTTGATTACTAAGATTGATGATAGTTGGTTATGGCACAGAAGATTTTGCATATAAACTTTGATAACTTTGCAACCTGTACACAAAAGAAATTGAAAATGGTTTGTTGGTTGTAGTTATTTTTGTTGATGATATTATCTTTGGAGGAGAAGATGAAGCTAGTGATAAATTTGCAGATGAAATGAAGACTAAATTTGAAATGAGTATGATTGGTGAAATGAAATACTTTTTAGGATTGCAGATAACAAAAAACAATGATGGTATCTTTGTAAGTCAGACAAAGTACTTAAATGATTTATTGAAGAGATTTGGAATGGAGAGCTATAAACCAATTGGAACACCAATGGTAACTGGACACAAGTTATCTACCACAGATGAGACTCCTGCAGTAGAATAGAAAAAATATGGATCCATGATTGGAGGATTGCAATATTTAACTCATACAAGACCAAATATATCACATGTAGTTGGAATTGTAGCAAGATTTCAAGTTGAACCTAGAGAATCACATTATGCAGCTATAAAGAGGATACCGAGGTACTTAAGAGGCACAATTGAATATGGATTGTGGTATGAAATATCTGATGACTTTACCTTATGTGCATATATAGCTGCAGATTGGGGAGGTAGTGTTGATGACAAAAAGACCACAAGTGGTGGAGCATTTTTCCTTGGAGGAAGATTAGTTTCTTGGCTAAGAAAGAAGCAAAATTGTATTTCACAAATCATAGAAGAAGAAAAATATGTGGTAGCAGAAAACAATTGTAATCAAATAATTTTGATAAAACAAATGCTGAAGGATATTGGAATAAAAATTTTTGAGCCTGTTGTTATACATTTTGATAACACTAGCATAGTTATTATGTCTAAGAATTGTGTACTACATTCTAAGACAAAGCATATAGAAATAAATTATCATGTAGTGAGAGAGAAAGTGGTAGAGAAAGAAGTCAAACTTGAGTATATAAGTACAAAAGAGAAGATTGTAGATATATTTACGAAACCTTTGCCTAATGATATATTTGATGATCTAAGAGGTATGCTTGGGTTATGCCCCAGCCTACTTTTGAGAAGTGACCTAGATTGTTGCAGTCGTCCAGTGGTATATGAGCCTTATCTTTCTTCTAGACTGGATGTTGGTACTTCCTCTATGGGGGAGTATGTGTTTTAGAGCTGAGTCATGAGGACTCTAGTGAATTTATTTTCTAAAAAGTGTCTTTTGACATTGAATTTTTTGTTGACATAGTGATGAAACATCTGTCACTGATGTCAATGGGGGAGAAGTATACATGAAAAACCATCTATTGGAGAGAATTGAATAGGAAAACGAAGCAAGATTTGATTGATGAAGAGGACTTAAAAGTATTTTCAAAGTAGCAGTGTTGCAGTGTTGGTATTCATGGAACTTGGATGTTTTTTCATTTATATTTCCATCAATGCCAATGGGAGAGATTGTTAGGAATGAATGCTAAATATATCCTGTGGGGATTATTCGCAGCCATTTTGTAGCAGTTTTTGTTGCATTCATGACTGTGATTGTCATTGATGTCAACACAATGATCTACTGAAGATTAGAAGAGAAGAAGACAGTGTTTGAGTTAGTGCACATGGGATATTGAAGATCTAGCTATATGGAGTTGAGGACTTACTCTATGATGTTATACAAGATCATGGTTAAGAGCACATATAGAAATTCATCTATTCATGACAGTTATGTGGAAATCAGTGGAAGTAGTATTCAGGAAGTGTTCTTAAGTAGCGGTTTGTGGAAATTGGATGTTATCTCCTAATCGAGATTGAATCTGATCATGCAAAGTTGAACAGTAGTTGAAGACATGATGATAGTGACATGGACGTGATCACAAGGTCCAAGGTCACAAGAGTGAAGAATTATCTTAAGTGGAAGCTGACAATTTTGTGTAATTATGGAATTTTCATGTAACATGTGGAAACTTTTATTTTGTAATATGTATGCCAACTCATTTATAATTACTTGAGTGTGGTATAAAGGAAGGAATGTTTTCCTTATTGTAAAATGTTAATGAGAATGTGGATGTGAATTGTAATATTGTGAAAGATAATAGCAAAATTGTGCAATACTTGTTGAAATACAATATGTGAAGTACAAAGATCTGGTATTGAGATATGATGAAGTAGTCTTGCAGTTTGGCACAGTCAAAGGAGAAGGAAGAATTTTTTGAAATCAATAATCTTTTGATATTATTCTATTGAATAATATAGAGATCAGTTGGACAGTATGTTCAATGATCTTGCCATTGAAGCTATTTGGGTAGTGGGTCCTTCTGTCTTCCATAACTCCTAACAGAGTTAGAATCTTTTAGCAGGGATTCAAAGTCTCCTAGCAGGGACTTATATGTACTAAATGTATTTCATAAGACTCCTAACAAAGTCCATCCTCTCACAAGGAATTTTCATATTAGTGCATCTTTTGTGGGCATCATTCCCATCGGGGTTTACTCTTTGATCAAGAGGTTCCTTGGTCAACATATCTTGTGTCATTGTGTTATTGTGTATGTATATCTTTCTATGGTTGTTGATTACATTGCTTACATGGTTAAGATCTATTGAAGAAGATAAAGGTTGTATTTATCTGATAACTGATTC
The DNA here is from genome assembly GCA_027943335.1 of Chamaecyparis obtusa. NCBI lineage: Eukaryota > Viridiplantae > Streptophyta > Pinopsida > Cupressales > Cupressaceae > Chamaecyparis > Chamaecyparis obtusa. The sequence continues at coordinate 472,918 of BSBK01000361.1, forward strand.
ACCCCCCCCACTCTCAATTATCTTGGTGGACTTTACTTTCTAACAATACAGAGCCATGGACTCCTACTATTACTATAAGAGTAAATAGTTCACTTGTTACATTGTATTTAATTTTAAATATTTATTTTTTTAGTAGAATTTTATTATAATGATTTCCCACTTATATTTTTTTGTGTTCCATTTATGTTCAGTTGATGACAGAGGAGGAGATGGCATAGGTGGAGGGGTCCATGCTTTCGGCCATTTCATTTGGCCTTGACATTTGTATGATACATACGTTCTAATGTACTCATTGGTTTCCTTTTATTATAATAGTATATATATGTGTTTTCTAATTTGTATGATCATCTTATTACATACTGATGTAGGTGTGACCAGTTGTCACTAGGGGGCAATGTGAGGGGTTTCATGCATATGGTGTTGACAAGGGGAAGGTAATTAAGTATTTTAGATTGTTTATGCATACATGTATACTTGTTAGTTGTGTGTACTCTTTTTTAATTTACATGGTTTATTTGATAGAGGGTGGTGTCTGATGATATTGTAAGACCCTTTCACCATGATAGAGTTATAGGCATCTCAATTCACAGTGATAGCCCTACGTTATGTATATTTCTAAAGTTATTTGTGTGTATTTTACTATCAAGTATATATAATATGATCAAGTCATGATTGTATGAAGTATCTGTTAGAATGTTTTAGGTCACCCCTAGTTTGACGGAGGTACAATGCCAAGGATTTGTATCATTGATGACTCAATTGACATTTCCTCAACAAAGTTCAACACAGGTAAGTTTTAATGTTAATTCAGCTATTTTGTAAACATATATTTGCTACCAGGGATTTAACATTAAACAATATAACTCTTAGATCAGTCTCATGTTCACAAACATATACAAGTTGGAGTTGACATTGGTGGCATTATCCCTTCACTACCAAGGACATCTATTAGGTCTCCTATCCGCGTGAGGAGATAGAGAGGTGATACATGAGAGTTCAATTTTAAATTTTATTTATTTATTATTGTTGACTATGATTTTGAATTTTGAATTTTTATTTGTAGAAACCATATAAATTAAGTAATCTAACTTGGGGTTTCACTTTTGTGTTTGAATACATGATTCATCAGAGCCAAAGAGTACTTCAAAGAGGCTGCATTTTGATGATCCACTAGTAGAATAGGATGTCCTAGAAATACTTTTAGTTGAACTTCTTATTTTGATATGCCATATGACACATTTTGAAATGATGTATGCCACATTGTATCTAGATATGTTGATTTTGTAAATATTTTGAGATGGCATTGCCAAATTTTGTACAAAACTATTTCATATATACATAACTACATGTTTATTTCTGGTTATTTTATCTTTGTCATGTGTTCTATGTATGTATCATTTCCATATTATGTCTTTGGCATGTGTTGTATGTATGTACTATTTCCATATTATGTCTTTTTCATGCATTGTATTTATGTTTAGTTGCATTAAAATAGTTTTAGTTTAGTTGCATTACTCTCAATAAAATCAAAATTATAATCTTGATTAACTTGTTATATTTACACAACTCTTAAGGGGCTTGACCATTATTGAAATAAATCAAGAGTCATATCTCTAATTTGTGAAAGCCCTACTTTATTTTTTAACATGACTTCTTTTGAAAATAACAAGAAACTAAGACCTAATGGAACACATTGCATATTGTCACATTAACAATTAACTAGGCTAGGTTTCTCAAACCATGCCACACAATGTGACCTTATCAAAGACTAGGCCGCCACACAATATCAAAAAAACATGCATATTCTCCTCATGTGTATATGTTTCATGTTATCATCTAATAAGAAGACAATATCCAACTAGTTCTCTTTGATCTTACAATTAATTTCGTAGGTCCTTTGGGAGATTTTAAAGTAAAACTAGAAAAGGTGTTAAAAAGGGGCTACTAGGAACTAGAGCATTCTAGGCCCTTGTGGTGTTGGTGAACTAGAAACCAAAGAGTTAGTTTTGGTTGTGTTGGTGAGTGTCAAGGAAGTTAGTTTGGCATGTTAAACATAATCTAAGACTACATTGTTTGATACTACATGGGATTCATAGGTGAATGAATAAACCCACATTTGCACAAACAAACCACAATATAAATCAAATACTTTACTACTTTGAACACATTCAACAAAGCCTTAATAATTTTTTGTCAAATATTTGCATTCTTGCATGTATTTCATCATTATACAAGCTTGACTATACACACCACCTTTCATGAAAATTCATTATATATCATTGATACAACATATTATGAATAATATATCAATGTTATCAAAAGTCTAAGATATAGAATTACTCAAAATCATAGATACATAGCTATATATCAAAAATAAGTATCATTTCTACTCCTAAAGTGTATAAGTTTAACACGTGGTACTCGATGACATCTACATTCCAATCCCTACATTTGGAAGGCACAAGAAAAGTTAATAGAGAAAAAAAAAATTTATAGGTTGACAAAAATATTATGAAGGTATAAGTGGGTAGAAGCAAAAAGTTGGGTGCCAATTCCGCGGAAGTCCGCGGCTTGAAAATTTGCGCCGCTTGAAACGGGCACCCGTTTTTTAAAAACGGGTGCCCGTTTTAGGCTCGGACATCCGATCCGAAATTCAAAAGCGGGTACCCATTTTTCCAGAAACGGGCACCCGTTTTTGTTTAAAACGGGTACCCATTTCTAAATTTTTATTTTTTTTTTTAATAATTTAAAATGTTTTTTTAAACACATATTTTTAAATTTATGAAATGGGTGCCCATTTTTTGAATTTAAATAACGGGTGCCCGTTTCTTAAAATATGCATGCGGGAGTTTTCACTCTGCCTCAGTTTTTGGTTTGGGATAGGTTTGGTGAGACCAAGCCTATGTCTTAGCCTCCAAAATTTTGGCTAAGGCATTGGAATAAAAATTTTAAGGCCTACCGTAATTTTTTGAAGCCCTTCTGGATCGATTTTTTTGACAAAACAAAAATCCATTAAAGATCTCACTATCATGATTCTAAAAATATAAATTTCATAATAATATGGTTATTTTTACTATTTTTACTTTATTTATTAATTGATAGTGGTACATAAACGTAAAATAGTGAGACTCACTAAAACTTTAATAACTTTTTAATTTTTAAGTATTTTTAAAAATAAATTATATGTCATCAATCTAGATTCAATTCTTTTGAATTTTTTTTAAAAAAAATTTGAAAAAAAAGAAAAATTATATTAAATTATGATGGCCGTACACAAGAGGTTTGAAAAATAAGCTTTATTGTTAATTAAAAATTAATAAAAAATAATTTACAAAACAAAAAAATAAGAAAAAATATTCTCATCAATATTCTATGTCTTAGGTATCTTCCCTAAAAAGGATTTAAAAAAATTCATTTATTTGTGTCAAAATATGGTGGCCGTACACGGATGTGGTATGGTCCTGAAACAGGCATTTTGAAAAAGTGGTTTTCAAATATGCCTATCAAAATATAATTTATACCATGTAGGTATTAAAATAAATTATATATTTGAAAAGTAGACTCCAAGTACTACAATTTCTATTAGTGAATTTTTTCGAGATTCAATCTCTAAGTGCCTCAAATTTTGAGATCAATTCAGATAAATTTTGAAAAATAGGAAAAACACTTCCACTTTTTGCAAAAAATTGGCACCCAACTTCTTGCAGCCACCCAAGTAACTAAATGAACCAAAGAACATGACTAGCCAATGCATAGTAATTTTTACCGTCATAAAATATGGGCTAATCAAATGCACACCTCAATCTTGTATATCTAGCATATATGTATCCACATGCACTTACAATCCACATACAAAACCAAGTTTATTTCCTCAAACAAATAAAGCAAAAAACTACAATTAATTTATTGAGTGTAACTGTAATAAACATGGAAAACCTTGCAGTGAGTTGAACTTAACTACTGAAGCGTGTCGAAAGGGTCATCTCTCTACTTGAGGGTATTCAATATTGCTTCATGATCAACACTACTAATAGTCCAAAGTTCCTTTGTCTTTGGTTTTCCTTGATGTTTCAACAACTTAACATTGGCTGCTATAAAAAAGTGTGAATACATGAGAATGGTTTTGTGCTTCTTGTAGTCTTCAAACGTAGTAATTCCATTATTTCTAATCATGTATGTGTGCAACCATGTTCCTGCAATAACATGTGATCCTGTTGGATATGTGATCATGTCATCATCTATCATCAGTTGTGCAATTTTTTGCTTTCCTTGTACACAATGTGCTAACCGATAATCTGATCTCTCATCATTCCCCTATGGTGCAACCAATGCAAAAACATGTCCTAGTTGTAGAAGATTTGAAAGATGGTCGTAGTAAAGTGAACAATCCATGTCATTGTTTATTACAAAGAGTGTTATAGATAAAGGAGCTAGCTAATGTGGAACCCCTATATCGACACACTAACTTGACTCACATTGATCCCAATCACACTGAAGACACCTCAGATAATAACAAGAAAACTCTCATCTCTGAATGGTCCATGTACTAGCATCTGAGCTTTGAAATGAATAAATTTTTGAAGAATCTTTCACGGTTTGACAATCCAACCTATCTCTTATTGGCCCTAGCTCAACCAACCAAAAGAATCTGTGCACAATTGAATCAAGAGTCCCCCCTATGACAATGCTAAAGTACACCAATCAATAATAGAATGAGTATCAAGGAGTTCTGCACCTAAAATCCTCAATTTCTCCTTAACTAGAGCTCTCTTTACACATGCACCTACTCCATCGTGCTCCCCTTTTCCATGACCAATCTAAAAAAAAATCCAAAGATTAGGTACACCTCTATCTACATGCATTCTACATAACCAATAAAATAGATGAGCATTTTTTAATTGACATGTGCAGTTATCTGACAAAATGAGATGTCTATCCATAACAACATTATTTTCCTCCACCCACTAAAAATAATTCTCAAAGGAATGTTGGACATACTCAGGAGAGTGAGATATATCATCACTCATATAAAAATGGTACTCTTTGATTATCTTCCGATCATCTTCTGTACTATCAGAGGAATGTCTATATGTTATGTGCACAAAAATAGCAACCTGGATAGAATTGTAATATTGAGCTTGCAACTCATTTTGGGGCTGCAATATATAGTTCTTTGCAAAGTCAATGACTGATATAATAGTGCCAATTGAGAAAGTGTCCTTACACATCCTAAATTGTTGATCTAACCACTAAGACTTGTGACTATGCCTTGCATACTTGTAAAAAAGATTCTTCCTGAAATCTGAAATAAAATAAGCTACATTGCATTCTTTTGTAACCAACTCACATCTAGAGCCTTCACCTCCACTTTTCAATGTATATTTAATGGTTTCATATACCTTTTTGTGGACAATTAACTTTCCAAAATCTTGTTCGCAGTCCTCATGAAAACATTCAACAAACTTCACTAACCCACCACACTCTAAGCACTTGTCATTTAAGAAATATTTTCTATAATAGAAACATCTATCATCTCTAGGACATAAAAAAATGATCTATCAAGTCTCTTGATGATTTTGGAAAAGCACTTGCACCACACTCCTCCAACATTTCACTAGTATGCAAATTAGAATGAAGGGATCGTAACAATTCATGGTGCATTGAAAACTCCACATGATATTTGCAACGACGAGTATTTAGAATCTTAAGAGGCACACAAAAAAAAGGCTTGAGGGCTTCAAAAGCTCTCAAGTGATATTTGCAATGTTGGATGTGTCTCACAAAATTTTTTGAACAACATTGTTTGACTCACCTCCAAATAATGTTTGGGATGTGGGGTGCAGTCTCAAATGCCAATTCTCAACTTCAAGACATCCTTCACATTTGGTGACACTCTTGAGTAAGATTGCCAAAATAGTTGAATTTGATCCTTCACACCATAGGTAAGCTTCTTATCACAATGTGAAAGTCTCCCACCATAAGCCCCTATATCATTATGAAGAGGATCATCAAGTCTTTCTCTTCTTGCAAGTGCTCCATCCAAAGTTTTATGGCTTAGGTTCAAGTCAACACAAGTTTGTCTCATCAAATGATCCTTTCTCAAATGATGACTTACTAAGGAGGTTGTAATAACCCTCATAGCAGATCTATTATCTTTTTCCTTGGTAGTCTTCCCAATGAAATTGAGAGCACTAAAAATAATTCTCACAATAATAGCATTCCTCTCCTTTTTCTTGTTCACACTAATATTCAATTTGACTAGTATACGTTTCATCTTCTACATCTTTAACAATTGCAAAAACATTTGACATTGCTCAACCAATGTCTTATGGCTGAAAAATTGATCAAAAAGTTTTGAAACCCACACCCGAATGGTTCTTTCTAATCTCTTTCCATCAAAATTGTTCATTATATTCTCATCAATTTCAAGTAACTATTTTGGTGTTCTTGAAGGTCTCAAATTTGAAGTTTGTCTTTCTTCCTCCCAAGAGACTTCATTTCTCATATAATTTGGAGATGTGGTACATTGATTTGGTTCTTGTGCACCATTATCATTGTCAATTCCTTTATATTCAATCAGTGGATTGTCATTGTCATTGTTCACACTTCCATTGTCCACATCTACATGTTCATTTTCAAAATCTATATGTTTTTATGAAGGGTGCTCCCCTTTATACCACAAACACATAACAGAAATAGAGAAACAACAACAACTTGTGAGAACAGAAAATGGGCTTCTTATTATCTCCACAAGTGTAGAATTACAAATTTTAGAATTATAATATGCAAAGCCACATGGGCATTTCCCTTACAATATTCTATAGGAAAAAGCCTCGAATTATTACCCAGAACTACTCTGAACTACCCTAGACAACACTACGAGCCTTCCTTATATAGGCAATTTTCACTGCCTAAGAAGGTTCCAAAAATTAGCACTTAAGGACGACTACCCATAGAATTATTTTATTTTTCATAATTATTACATTAGGGTCAGCTCAAAATAATTACAAAATATGTTTTTAGGTAGCCCAACTTTCGGAGGCCATAACTTTTTAATCGTAGTTCTATTTTTCTATTATAACCACTTTTAAAAAATGGCAGGACCTGATCTACAGTGCCTATCTCACGCAAGCTCCATTCAATATGGGGTCAATCGTGATCCGGAGCCTCTAAGGCCTTCAAAATTGAGCTCAAAGATTTTGTACCCAAAAATCTCAATAACTTCACCAATACAGATGAGATGGCAATGAAACTCAACTAGTAGGCTGATATGACTAAGATGAACCTCCACCTGTGAAATCAAAATATTTCGAGCTCGTATGACCAATTTACTAAAAATAGTAAGTTTCCATAAATAGCAACTCTGCACAAGATAGCCCTTATTGAAAAGAAACATAAATTTTTTTTGGGTGATGCAAGATTGCCTCTACACCTAGGATGCTCTTGGATCAGACACCCGAGGTAATTTGAGAAGTGATCCTATCACATCTTAGGTGTGCAGAGGAAAACCAAGACGGTTAACCCCACCTCTTGTCAGACATGATGAATCTTCAACAATTCATCTTTTCCATTTGACCAGATATTCTTCATATGTCATGTTCCTTGTGCTTCTGCCAACACGACTATCTAGTATATCTTCAATCTCCTTGATAGTTGAAGTAGTTGTTGGAATAATCCATTGTTCTTCTGTGATCTCTTCTTCAACACCCCCTTCATGATACTTTGTCAGATCTGAAATGTTAAATACTAGTGAAATATTCAGCTAAGTAAGAAATTCTACTTCATAGGCATTTCCTGAATCATACTTATTTAGTATCTTACATGGCCCAAACTTCTTCATTTTCAACTTGTTGTATGTGTCAACTAGAAATCGCTCCTTTTTCAAATGAACCATGACTTAATCCCCAACTTGAAATTCCTTATGCCTCTTTCTCTCATCTACCTTAGCCTTATACTATGCATTCATCTTGGTAATATGCTTCCTCACCTCCTCATGGATGTTTTTCAAATGTTCTGCAAAATCCTCAGCTTCAGCACTACTTATTTCTCCTTTGTCTATCTTTCTCAACTCATATGCATTTTTGAGACTACTTCCACATAAAATTTGAAATGGTGATTTACCAGTGCTCCTATTGACAGAATTATTGTAAGCAAATTCTTTCTATGGTAAAATCAAATCTCATCCTGTTGGCTTATCTCCAACTAAACATCTCAGCAAATTCCTGAAACTCCTATTCACCACCTCTATCTGTCCATCAGTCTGTGGATGATGCAATAAACTAAACTTCAAATCTATCTTCAACTTCTACAATGTGTGCCAGAAATATCCAACAAATTTAGTGTCTAGATCTGAAACTATGCTCTTAGACAAACCATGTAGTCTCACTACCTCTTTGAAAAAAAATTCTGCTACATGAACAACATCATTAGTCTTCTTGTAGGGAATGATATGTGTCATCTTTGAAAATCTATCAACCACCACAAAATTTGAATCATGTCCCTGCTGAATCCTTGGTAAACCAAGAATAAAGTCCATGCTGATATCCTCTCATGGCTTCTCTGATACATGCAATGGTTGATACAACCCTGTATTATGTTTTTCTCCTTTTTCCATTTGACATACTCTACAACTCTGTATAAACTTCTTGACATCTTGCTGCAACTATGGCTAGTAATAATTCTCACTAACCAAAGAAAAGGTTTTATCATGATCAAAATGTCCAGCCAATCCTCCGTTATGCTTCTCCTTGATGAGATTCTCCCTCATAGAACTTTGTGGAATGCACAACTGACTCCCTATGAATAGAATACCATTCTGGATGATGAAATCCAACCACTTCATTCTATCTAGAGTAATAGGTTTTGTACAAGCTTTCCAAGCTTCACCAAAATCAAGATCCTCTAGATACAAACTCTTGAGTTCCTTGAACCCAACCACCTCAATCTACATCTCTGTCAGTAAACGTTGTCTTCTGCTAAATGCATCTACAACCCTGTTAAACTATCCACTTTTGTGTTTCAAAATAAATGTGTAAATTTGTAAACACTCAACCCACTTCAAATGTCTTTGATTCAACTTTCCTTGACTATTCAATTATTGCAAAGCTTGATGATCAGTATAAAAAACAAACTCTTTAGGAAAAAGATAGTGTCTCCACTTCTTCAATTCCTGAACTATAACATAAAATTTCTAATCATAAACATAATATTTCCTCTTGGAATCATTTAACTTCTCATTGAAATAAGCAACAGGTTTACCTTCTTGGTTCAAAATGGCTCCTATTGTAGTACCACTAGCATCATAATCTACTTGAAACACATTACTAAAATTTGGAAGTGCTAAAAAAGGTTGTTCTGTAACTTTTTATTTCAATAGTTTAAAACTTGTATCTACCCTTATAATCCACTTAAACTCTTTCCTATCTCCTCTCATTATTTCAGTCAAGGGTCCACAAATACTACTAAAACTCCTGATAAAATTTTTGTAAAATCTATCCAACCCATGAAAATATCTTACCTCAGTAGAACTCCTTGGAGTAGGCCATTCAAGGATATCTTTCACCTTTTATGAGTCCTTTTTTAGACCTTCTACTGAAACTACAAATCCCAAATACACTAACTCCTTCTTCATAAAACTGCACTTCTTCAAATTAAACAACAATTTCTCTTCCCTTAACTTCTCAAACACCCTACAAATATGCATTATATGCTCCTCCAATGTCTTACTGAAGATCAAAATATCATCTAGGTAAACAATGACAAGCAGACCCATAAACTCTTTCAGAACCTCATTCATGAGCTGCATGAAAGTTCTCGGTGCATTGGTTAGCCCAAAAGGCATGACTAACCACTCATACAATCCTTCCCTTGTCTTGAAAGTAGTCTTCTATTCATCTCATTCTCTAATTCAAATCTAATGATATCCACTCTTTAAATCTATCTTTGAGAAATACACAACTCCACTCAAATAGTCCATAATATCATCCATCCTTGGCAATGAAAACCATACTTGATTGTGATCTTATTTATAGCTCTGAAATCTTTACACATCCTCCATTCTTCATTCTTCTTTGGTGCTAATACTACTAGTATAGCACATGGACTAAAGCTCTCCTAAATCAACCCATTTTGTAACAACTCATGTACTTGTCTGTTCAATTCTTCACTTTCTGCTGGTATCATTCTGTGTGTTGCCTTATTTGGCAAACTAGCTCTTGGAATCAAGTCCATCTGATGACTGATCTTCCTTACAGGTGCTAACCCATCAGGCATATTATTAGATACAATATCTTGAAACTCATTCAACAAATCTACAACTTCTACAGGTACATCTTCTACTTCCTCTTTACTATCTTTTGAAATTAAAAAAAAAACACATGCTCATGCCTCATACCCTCTAGAAATTTTCTTACATCAACAAAACTTATTCTTGCATTACCACATACATTTTTCTTTTGTCTCCTTCAATGGTTTTAGCTTATGTCACACTCCATCCTTTGTCAGGGAATAAGTATTTGCATGACCATCATGTACATCATGCCTATTAAACTTCTACGATCTACCTAGCAAAATATGACATGCATCCATAAGTATGATATCACATAGTACCTCATCATGGTATTTGTCAATCTTAAACTTTACTAGGCACTGTTTATTGACCATGACCTTGTGGTCATCCTACACCCAAGCAATTTGGTATGGGTGTGGATGTTTCTACCTCTTGAGCTTCAACTTTGTGACCATTTCTTTTAACACTAGATTATCAATGCTTCCACTATTGATAATCACATCACAACACTTATCCTCACACTTACATCTAGTGTGAAACAAGATCCTCCTTTGTTCAGGTTCATTCCAACCACTCAGTATGTGATGATTTAGCATCTTCATCCACATGTACAACTCTAGTCTAACCTTCAGTTTTCCTATCTTTCCTTCCTTGGCATTGAGGACATTCATATACCCTATGACCTTCTTCTCCATAGTGGAAACATGTTCCATGGAAGCCTCCCTTTCTGGATCCTTGTCCTCTTCCTCTTCCTCTTCCTCTTCCTCTCTAATCTCTATTATTATGATCATGGAACCAATTAAAATTATTCCCTCTCTGATTTTGATTGCTACTGGCCTCATCTTTCTTTTTCTGATTTTCATTTCGGCCTCCATAAGACCGTCCACTAGATCTTCCACCATGACCTCTTCCACTTTGTCTTCTTTCAAACTCCTTGTTCAACTTTTCCTCTACTTTTAGGGAAAACTGGTATGCCTCTTCAATACTACTCATTCAAACCAAATTCAACTCCTCTTGAATACTTGGCCTCAACCCATTAAGGTAGTGGGAAAATTTCTCCTTATCAGCTTCCGCATGGTTTGTTCTAATAAGGATTCGATAGAACTCCTCGGTATACTCCTGAATAGATCTCCTTACTTTCTTCAAACCTTGCATTTTTTTCAGTAGATCAAGCTCATACTCAATAGGAATGAACAGTCACTTCAATTTATCTACCATCCGATCCCATCTTGTGATTTTCTCCTTTCCTCTTCTATTTCGCTCCAATTGAATCTACTACCACTAGATCTTCATATGACCCTTCAATCTAACCTTCACAAACTTGACCCAATCAGGATCCTCAATATCTTCATACTCAGAATATTCTTCTAATTTATTGATCCAATCGATCAACTCCACTAGTTAAGATTTCTTGTAAATGTAGGAACCTCAATCTTAAGTCTTTCCCCGATCTTGGAAATGGTTCGAAAAATCCTTTCTTCCTCTTGGTTCAAAATTTTGCCTTCTCCTTCCTGGTCAAAATTTTCTTCTTCTCCAGCTTCATCCTCGCTTTCATCTCTAACTATAAGATTCATTCCTCTATGAATCTCTTCTTGCAATGCTCGCACTTGTCTTTGGAGGGCTCTAACCTCATGTGTCAAACCACCAACTCTTCCACCACGTTCCCTTCATGGAGGCATTTTCATGTTTATCATTGAAACCCTAAACCATGGTCCTGGTGCAAACTGTCTCATAGTCGGTGATCTATCTACACACTGAGGAACTCCCACTTTGATACCACTTGATGAAGGGTGCTCCCCTTAATATCACAAACACATAAAAAAAATAAAGAAACAACATCAATTTGCGAGAACAAAAAATGGGCTTCTTATTATCTCCACAAGTGTGGAATTAAAAATTTCAAAATTACGATATGCAAAGCCATATGGGCATTTCCCTTACAATATTTTGTAGGACAAAGCTTCAAATTATTACTCAGAACTACTCTGAACTGCCCTAGACAACACTATGGGCCTTCCTTATATAGGCAATTTTCACCGCCCGAGAAGGTTCCATAAATTTAGCCCTTAAGGCCGACTACCCATAGAATTATTTTATTTTTTTTAATTATTACATTAGGGTCAACTCAAAATAATTACAAAATATGTTTTTAGGTAGCCCAACTTCCAAATACCATAACTTTTTAACCGCAGCTGTGTTTTTCTATTATAACCACTTTTTGAAAATGGTAGGACTTGATCTATAGTGCCTGACTCTCACAAGCCCCAGCCAATTGGGGGTCGATCACGACTCGGAGCCTCTAAGGCCTTCAAAATTGAGCTCAAAGATTTCATACCCAAAAACCTCAATAACTTCACTAACATAGATGATATGACAATAAAACTCAATTGGTAGGCTTATATGACTAAGATAAACTTTCATTTGTGAAATCAGAACATTCTGAGCTCACATGACCAACTTATTAAAAATAGTAAGTTTCCATAAATAGCAGCTCTGTACAAGATAGCTCTTATTGAAAAGAAACCAAAAATATTTTTAGGTGATGCAAGATTGCCTCTACACCCACGATGCTCCTACATCAATTTTCATCTTCAATCCCTACATTCTCATTTTCAATATTATTGTCATAAATCATTTCATATTCATGTTCTTCTTCACTTGAAACCACATTTAAGGGTGGGCCTAAGCCCACATCTTCATTAATATTTAATATACTTTGTCTCTTATTCCAATAGGCAACCCTATCCATTTCTTTATACACTTCAATCTCTTCATTTGTGAGCTTCCTCTTCCGTTTATGGTTTTGATGACTACTACTCCTTATTGTGAGACCAAAAAGGTGATGCAAAAACTTTTGATAATAAAGAAATTCCAACAAAAAGAGTGGAAAAAGTAATTTTTTATCTTCTACAACTACAATCCCCTGATATTCTCTACAAAAAACATGGTTCTCAGACTAATAGACCCAAAGAATCAACTTTTGCTTTTGGATGCCAGTAAATATTATTGTTATAATATAAATATTTTAATAAATATTTAATACTAATATTATACTATTTTATGATAGAGAAATCAATGACAATAATATAATACTAATATAAATAATTATATATTACTAATGCTATTATCATTTAATATTAATATTAAAAAAAAATGAAATTTATAATATATAACCTAAAAATCTAAAATCATAAAATTAAAAAAAAACTAAAATCATAAAATTGAAAAAAGCATTGAAATTAAAATGTTGAAATTAGGCCGGAGATATTGCATATTCGATATTATCGGATATGTGAAATTATCAGCTATACAATATTATTTTCAATATCCGATTAGGCTTGGTATTTGCCTTAGGTTTTGACTTTGCAATGCCAAATGTGGATGGTCAACCCGAAAAACATGTTCACTATATTTCCTTTGATCTCCAAAATTTGACCATGTAGTTGACGACCTTTTCTTCACCCAAAATCGATGAAACAAAAATATTTTCTTAAAGACATTATCAGCTTTCCATCAATATAATTGTTGTCAAATTTCAAGTTCAGTAAGTAATTATTACTTATTTTCTAATTTAGTTATCTCTAAAGTCTTAATTGACAAGCTGATTGAAAAATAACTATAACTTTCAAATGGTTTAACCTTTTTACAATCTAAAACATGCATCACATTCTATGCTTTGCCTAATATTAGAAAAAAAAATTCAATTTTGTAAAGTTTAGAATTAGTTAAGGTCGTTAGATACAAGATTTTTTTAAATTTTGAATAAGTTGTAGTAGAAAATTCATAATTAATTATTTATTTAGGAAATAATTATAGAAAAATATGCATCACATCTAGACATGAGTCTACTACTTATATCTAGAATCTTGTGAAAATATATCATCATTTGATTATGATTAAGGTGGTCAGACATACACATACTTTTTATCTTTTTCTTGAAATTTTTGTACTACTGCATTGAAATCTAAAACTTTGAAAAATTAGATTTTTTTTTTCAGACAAGGGCTAGTAGTTTAGAAACTACTGTATCATCAGAAAATAGAAGCACTTCCATTTAGGACCAATTTAGCCCTCCGAGTAAGTGGTCTGGGGTCATGTCAAACACCTTGAATGGGTCTTTGACTTAAATCTAGCTTTTTCCCCTGTTCCGCTTCTCTTTCCACCTATTTCCATCTTATTTCTAGCACCTGATCCTGAGAACTGAGATTCTTGACCTCAGGGTCAAGATTGGCCTTTTGGGTCAAGGTCGACCTCGACCCTAACCTAGGTTAGAGTCAACTTCGACCCTGGGTCCATATTTCAAGTTTTAAAAGTTTTTGGATGTCGGGCTTTGGAAGGTTTATTTTCCAACTTTCGAGTCAACTATTTCAAGATTGGAAACGGTAAAATCTTAAATTATATTTAATCTAGGTCCATTTCTAGGGGTTAAGGTTTAAATAGGAATTTAATTCTCCTATGTAGGCCTCTCTAGAAGTTTGTGCCCTAGACTTGTATAACAGGAAGCCTTCCTCTCTCATTTCAATCCATATCTTTCAACCATCTCTTTTTCATATCTCCATCAAGTATCAAGTGATCAAGCAATCAAGAAAGATTTCTCCATCCATTTCCATTCAAGCTTCTTTCCAATCCAAGGTCCATTCAAGATTGATGTTGAAAATCTAATACAATTGATTTGAGACATCCCAAATATAATTCTAAATTCATTTGGATCATCCATACATGTGGATTCAAGGATTCAAATCCTCTACAAGGGTTTCAACATAAGCAAGGTGAATTATTCCATTTACTTCGTTTATTGCTGCAATTTCAATTACATTTCAAGGTTAATTCTAAAATTGGGGTTTGACTAAGGAAAACCCCTCATCCAACAAACAAAACCATTTTTGTTGCAAGTATAGGTGTGGGACATCGAATCACAAATCGGATCTGAGTACTCTTTTCAGCGAACTTCTGAAATTTACAAACAGAATTTTCGTTAGAACAGTGCAGGTCAAGGTCGACATAAAGGGGTAAGATTGTGCCCAGGGGTAAGATCTTACCCCTCTTTTGGGTCAAGGTCGACCTTTCTCAGAAAGACAAAAAGTTTCTGGGTTTTCCCTATTTCTATGTTTCTAGACCAATTTCAGTTGTAAAATTTCTTGAAACTGAGTACAGACACTAGAAAATAGTATTTTCCAGATCTGTCATATTTTGAGGTTAGTACTTATCTTCAATTCAATTGAGATTTATGTATTTCCTTTCCATAACGGAATATAAAGTTTTCTCCTTTCTTCATATACTCCATCAATTGATTCATTTATGTATTGACCATCTTCTTATGGTTAATCAATTTGGATCTTTCCTTTAGGAATTTAGAGTTAAGAAGAAGATCTTACCTTTCCCAATCCTATACATTACATACACATCATATTGTCATCACACCTCCACTACACACCATATTGTCATGATGCAAGAGCATCCTTGGTGTAAGACCAATCTTGCATCACCCAAAAATATTTCTATTTTTGTATTCAATAAGGGCTATTTTGTGCAGAGCTACTATTTATGGAAAGTTACTATTTTTGGTAATTTTCGTATGTGCTCAGAATGATCTGATTTCTTTCTTGGAGGTTCATTTTGGTCATATAAGTCTGCCAGTAAAGTTTCATTGCCAGATCAAGTGTATATTGGAAGATATTGAAGATTTTCGGTATTGGCAGCAAGGTACAGAAACTTCGAACTCAGTTTTGAAGGCTTTAGAGGCCCCAGATGAGGTCAAAAATTTGGGTGACGGGCGCTTGCATGGGTCAAGCCTGTAGAGCACTTCGTGGCATTTCCGAAATGGGGTTATAATAGCCGAGCGGGTCAACAGGTGATGACTTATGGTCTTCGGAAGTTGGGCCACCTGAAATGGCGAAAAATAATTTTCTTCAAAATTTTTGTTCGGGTTTCAAAGGTTATCTTGAACCGACTATGATGTAATAAAATGTAAAATAAAATAATTCTATGTTTGGTCGGCCTTATTGGCTAAAAATTCTGGAACCTTCACAGGCGGTGGAAAATTGCCTATATAAGGAAGGCTATATTATTGTCTTAGGCAGTTCGGAATAATTCTAGGTAGTAGATTTGGGTATTGATTCGAGGCTTTGTCCTACAGAATATTGTAAGGGAATGCCCATGTGGCTTTGCATGTTGTAATTCTGAAAGTTTGTAATTCCACATTTGTGGAGATAATAAGAAGCCAATTTTCTGTTCTTGCATATTGTTGTTGTTTCTCTATTTCTGTTATGTGTTTGTGGTATTAAGGGGAGCACCCTTCATCAAGTGGTATCAGAGAAGGAGTTCTTGAGTGTGTAAACAGATCACCGACCGTGAGGCAGTTTGCACCATGACCGTGGCTAGGGTTTCAGTGCGCATCATGAAAATGCCTCCACGAAGGGAACGTGGCGGAAGAGCTGGTGTTGTAACACCTGAGGTTAGAGAGCTGAAGAGACAAGTGCGAGCATTGCAAAAAGAGATTCGCAGAGGAATGAATCTTAATGTCAAAGATGAAAGCGAGGATGAAGTTGAAGAAGAATATCAAGAAGGAGAAGTCGAAATTATGAACCATGAGGAAGAAAGACTTTTTCGGGCCATTTCTAAGATTGGGAAAAGACCTAAGATTGAGGTTCCTACATTTTCTGGAAATCTTAACCCAGAAGAATTGATCAACTGGATCAACGAATGTGAGGAATATTTTGAGTATGAAGATGTTCAGGATCCTGATAGGGTCAAATTTGTGAAGGCCAGACTGAAAGGTCATGCAAAGATATGGTGGCAAGAGATTCAGTTAGAGCGAAATAGAAGGGGAAAGGAGAAAATCATGAGATGGGATCAGATGGTGGATAAATTGAAGCGACAGTTCATTCCTGTTGATTATGAGCTTGACCTACTGAAGAAAATGCAGAGTTTGAAGCAAGCAAGAAGATCTGTTCAGGAGTATACAGAGGAGTTCTATCAACTTCTCATCAGAACAGGCCACGCAGAAGCTGATAAGGAGAAAGTTGCCCGATACCTTAATGAGTTAAGGCCAAGCATTCAGGAGGAGCTGAATCTGGTTCAAATGAACAGTATTGAAGAGGCATACCAGTTTTCCCTAAAAGTAGAGGAAAAGCTGAACAAGAAGTTTGAGAGCAGACAAAACGGAAGAGGTCACGGTGGATGATCTGGTGGACGGTCATATGGTGGCCGAAATGAGGATCCGAAAAAGAAGGATGAGGCCAGTAGTAGTCAAAATCAGCGAGGAAATAATTCTAATCGCTTACAGGATCAGAATAATAGAGATCAGAGAGGAAGAGGAAGAGGACAAGGATCTGGAAGAGGTGGCTTCCGTGGAACATGTTTTCACTGTGGAGAAGAAGGTCATAGGGCATTTGAATGTCCTCAGCACCAAGGCAGAATGGACAGGAGAAATGAAGGCCAGGCCAGAGTTGCACATGTAGATGAAGATGGCAGATCATCAAATTCTGAAGATGCTGAAAGAGGAGAAATGTTGATTAACAGAAGAGTCCTGTTGAGTGGTGAGAATGAACCTGAGCAAAGGAGGAGCCTGTTTCGCACCAGGTGCAAGTGTGAAGGTAAATGTTGTGATGTGATTATTGATAGTGGAAGCACTGATAATTTGGTGTCAGAAGAGATGGTGACAAAGTTGAAGCTGAAGAGACAGAAACACCCACATCCATATCGGATTGCCTGGGTACAGGATGACCACAAGGTCATGGTCAATGAACAATGCCTGGTGAAGTTCAAGATTGGCGGATACCAAGATGAGGTATTATGTGATATCATATCTATGGATGCATGTCATATGTTGTTGGGTAGACCATGGCAGTTTGACAGATGTGCTGTACATGATGGTCATGCGAATACCTATTACCTGACAAAGGATGGAGTATGACATAAGCTAAAACCATTGAAGGAGACTGAAGAAAAGGTATGTGGTAATGCAAGGATAACTTTTGTTGATGGAAAAAATTTCCTAGATGGTATGAGGCATGAGCATGTATGTTTTGTTTTAATTCCAAAAGCTGGTAAAGAGGAAGTAGAAGATGTTCCTGTAGAAGTTGCAGATTTGTTGAATGAGTTTCAGGATATTGCATCCGATAACGTGCCTGATAGATTACCACCATTCAGGAAGATCAGTCATCAGATGGACTTGATTCTAGGAGTGAGTTTGCCAAATAAGGTAGCACACAGAATGACACCTGCAGAAAGTGAGGAGTTGAACAGACAAGTACATGAACTGTTATAGAAAGGATTGATCCGTGAGAGTCTGAGTCCTTGTGTTGTACTGGCGGTATTAGCACCAAAGAAGAATGGAGAATGGAGGATGTGTACAGATTCTAGGGCAATAAACAAGATCACAATCAAGTACAGGTTTCCATTGCCACGAATGGATGATATTATGGACTGTTTGAGTGGAGCTGTGTATTTCTCAAAGATAGATCTGAAAAGTGGATATCATCAGATTCGGATCAGAGAAGGAGATGAATGGAAGACTGCCTTCAAGACAAAGGAAGGACTGTATGAGTGGTTAGTCATGCCTTTTTGGCTAACCAATGCACCGAACACTTTCATGCGGCTCATGAACGAGGTTCTGAAAGAATTTTTGGGTAAGTTTGTCATAGTTTACCTAGATGATATTTTGATTTTTAGCAAGACATTGGAGGAACATATGATGCATATTCGTATGGTGTTTGAAAAGTTGAGAGATGAGAAATTGTTGATTAATTTGAAGAAGTGCAGTTTTGTGAAGAAAGAATTAGTGTATTTGGGATTTGTAGTTTCAGCAGAAGGTCTAAAAATGGACCCAGAGAAGGTACAGGCTATCCTTGAATGGCCTACTCCAAGGAGTGCTACCTAGGTAAGATCTTTTCATGGTTTAGCTAGCTTTTACAGAAAGTTTATCAAAAATTTTATCAGTATTTGTGAACCATTGACTGAAACAATGAGAAGGGATAGAAAAGAGTTTAAGTGGACTAATGGGGCAGAAAATAGTTTTCAGTTGTTGAAACAAAAAGTTACAGAACAACCCGTTTTAGCACTTCTAGATTTTAATAAGGTATTTCAAGTAGATTGTGATGCTAGTGGTACTGCAATAAGAGCTGTTATGAGCCAAGAAGGTAAACCCGTTGCTTATTTCAGTGAGAAGTTAAATGATGCCAAGAGGAAATATTCTGTTTATGATCAGGAATTTTATGCTATAGTTCAGGCATTAAAGAAGTGGAGACATTATCTGCTTCCTAAAGAGTTTGTTTTGTATACTGATCATCAAGCTTTGCAATATTTGAATAGTCAAGGAAAATTGAATCAAAGGCATTTGAAATGGGTTGAGTTTTTGCAGAGTTATACATTTATTTTGAAACACAGGAGTGGAAAGTCTAATAGGGTTGCAGATGCTCTTAGCAGAGGCAACTATTGCTGACAGAAATGTAGATTGAAGTGGTCGGGTTCAAGGAACTCAAGAATTTGTATCCAGAGGATCCTGATTTTGGTGAAGCTTGGAAAGCTTGTACAGAACCTGTTACTCTAGACAGGACGAAATGGTTGGATTTCATCATCCAGGATGATATGCTTTTCAAAGGGAGTCAATTGTGCATTCCACGAAGTTCTATGAGGGAGAATCTCATCAAGGAGAAGCATAGCGAAGGATTGGCTGGATATTTTGGTCGTCATAAAACCCTTGGTTTGGTTAGTGAAAATTATTATTGGCCATAGTTGCAGCAAGATGTGATGAAGTTTGTACAGAGTTGCCGAGTATGTCAGATGGCGAAAGGAGTGAAGTAGAATACAGGATTGTATCAGCCATTACCTGTACCAGAGAAGCCTTAGGAGGATATCAGTATGGACTTTGTTCTTGGTTTACCGAGGACACAGCAGGGACATGATTCAATTTTTGTGGTAGTTGACAGATTTTCAAAGATGGCACATTTTATTCCCTGCAAGAAGACTAATGATGCTGTTCATGTAGCAGAATTGTTTTTCAGAGAAGTAGTGAGACTTCATGGTTTGCCAAAGACCATAGTTTCAGATCGAGACACTAAGTTTGTTGGATATTTCTGGCGTACATTGTGGAAGAAGTTGAAGACAGATTTGAAGTTTAGTTCATCACATCATCCACAGACTGATGGACAGACAGAGGTGGTGAATAGGAGTTTGAGAAATTTGCTGAGATGTTTGGTTGGAGATAAGCCAACAGGATGGGATTTGATTTTACCACAGGTGAAATTCGCATACAATAATTCTGTCAACAGAAGCACTGGTAAATCATCATTCCAGATTGTATATGAAAATAGTCCAAGAAATGCATCTGAATTAAGGAAGATAGATAAAGGAGAAATAAGTAGTGCTGAAGCTGAGGATTTTACTGAACACTTGAAAAACATCCATGAAGAGGTGAGGAAGCATATTACCAAGATGAATGTACAGTATAGGGCTAAGGCAGATGAGAAAAAGAGGTATAAAGAATTTCAAGTTGGTGACGAAGTCATGGTTCATTTGCGGAAGGAGCAGTTTCCAGTTGGTACATATAACAAGCTGAAAATGAAGAAGTTTGGACCATGTAGGATACTGAAGAAACATGATTCAGGAAATGCATATGAGGTAGAATTGCCTACTGAGCTAAATATTTTACCAGTTTTTAACATTTCAGATCTGACAGAGTATCATGAAGGAGGTGTTGAAGATGAGATCATAGCAGCACAGTGGAGCATTCCAGCAACTAGTTCAGACACTAAGGAGATCGAAGATATACTGGACAGTCGTGTTGGCAGAAGCACAAGGAACAGGACATATGAAGAATATCTGGTCAAGTGGAAAGGACGACCTGTTGAAGATTCATCATGGCTGACAAAGGAGGAGGTTAGCCATCTTGGTTTTCCTCTGCACACCTGAGTCGTGACAAGGTCACTTCTCAAATTACCCTAGGTGTCTGATACAGGAGCATCCTGGGTGTAAGAGCAATCTTGCATCACCCAAAAATATTTTTTTTTTTGTATTCAATAAGGGCTATTTTGTGCAGAGCTGCTATTTATGGAAAGTTACTATTTTTGGTAATTTTTGTATGTGCTGAGAATGATCTGATTTCTTTCTTGGAGGTTCATTTTGGTCATATAAGTCTGCTAGTAAAGTTTCATTGCCAGATCAAGTGTATATTGGAAGATATTGAAGATTTTCGGTATTGCCAGCAGGGTACAGAAATTTTGAACTCAGTTTTGAAGGCTTTAGAGGCCCCGGATACAGTTGAAAATTTGGATGACAGGCACTTGCGCGGGTCAAGCCTATAGAGCGCTTCGTGGTATTTCTGAAATGGGGTTATAATAGCCGAGCGGGTCAACGAGTGATGACTTATGGTCTTCGGAAGTTGGGCCACCTGAAATGGTGAAAAATAATTTTCTTCAAAATTTCTGTTCGGGTTTCAAAGGTTATCTTGAACTGACTATGATGTAATAAAATGTAAAATAAAATAATTCTATGTTTGGTCGGCCTTATTGGCTAAAAATTCTGGAACCTTCCGAGGTGGTGGAAAATTGCCTATATAAGGAAGGCTGTATTATTGTCTTAGGTAGTACGAAATAATTCTGGGTAGTAGATTTGAGTATTGATTCGAGGCTTTGTCCTATAGAATATTGTAAGGGAATGCCCATGTGGCTTTGCATGTTGTAATTCTGAAAGTTTGTAATTCCACATTTGTGGAGATAATAAGAAGCCAATTTTCTGTTCTTGCATATTGTTGTTGTTTCTCTATTTCTATTATGTGTTTGTGGTATTAAGGGGAGCACCTTTCATCAAGTGGTATCAGAGCAGGAGTTCTTGAGTGTGTAAACAGATCGCCGACCGTGAGGCAGTTTGCACCAGGACCATGGCTAGGGTTTTAGCACGCATCGCGAAAATGCCTCCACGAAGGGAACATGGCGGAAGAACTAGTGTTGTAACACCTGAAGTTAGAGAGCTGCAGAGACAAGTGCGAGCATTGCAAGAAGAGATTTGCAGAGGAATGAATCTTAATATCAGAGATGAAAGCGAGGATGAAGCCGAAGAAGAATATCAAGAAGGAGAAGTCAAAATATTGAACCATGAGGAAGAAAGACTTTTTTGGGCCATTTCTAAGATTGGGAAAAGACCTAAGATTGAGGTTCCTACATTTTCTGGAAATCTTAACTCAGAAGAATTGATCGACTGGATCAACGAATGTGAGGAATATTTTGAGTATGAACACGTTGAGGATCCTGATAGGGTCAAATTTGCGAAGGCCAAACTGAAAGGTCATGCGAAGATATGGTGGCAAGAGATTCAGTTGGAGCGAAATAGAAGGGGAAAGGAGAAAATCACGAGATGGGATTGGATGGTGGATAAATTGAAGCGACAGTTCATTCCTGTTGATTATGAGCTTGACCTACTGAAGAAAATGCAGAGTTTGAAGCAAGTAGGAAGATTTGTTCAGGAGTATACAGAGGAGTTCTATCGACTTCTCATCAGAATAGGCCACGCAGAAGCTGATAAGGAGAAAGTTGCCCGATACCTTAATGGGTTAAGGCCAAGCATTCAGAAGGAGCTGAATCTGGTTCGAATGAACAGTATTGAAGAGGCATACCAGTTTGCCCTAAAAGTAGAAGAAAAGCTGAACAAGAAGTTTGAGAGCAGACAAAACGGAAGAGGTCGCGGTAGACGATCTGATGGACGGTCATATGGTGGCCGAAATGAGGATCCGAAAAAGAAGGATGAGGCCAGTAGTAGTCAAAATCAGCGAGGAAATAATTCCAATCGCTTTCAGTATCAGAATAATAGAGATCAGAGAGGAAGAGGAAGAGGACAAGGATCTGGAAGAGGTGGCTTCCGTGGAACATGTTTTCACTATGGAGAAGAAGGTCATAGGGCATTTGAATGTACTCAGCGCCAAGGCAGAATGGATAAAAGAAATGAAGGCCAGGCCAGAGTTGCACATGTAGATGAAGATGCCAGATCATCAAATTCTAAAGATGCTGAAAGAGGAGAAACGTTGATTAACAGAAGAGTCCTGTTGAGTGGTGAGAATGAACCTGAGCAAAGGAGGAGCCTGTTTCGCACTAGGTGCAAGTGTGAAGGTAAATGTTGTGATGTGATTATTGATAGTGGAAGCATTGACAATTTGGTGTCAGAAGAGATGGTGACAAAGTTGAAGCTCAAGAGACAGAAACACACACATCCATATCGGATTGCCTGTGTACAGGATGACCACAAGGTCATGGTCAATGAACAATGTCTGGTGAAGTTTAAGATTGGCGGATACCAAGATGAGGTATTGTGTGATATCATATCTATGGATGGATGTCATATGTTGTTGGGTAGACCATGGCAGTTTGACAGATGTGCTGTACATGATGGTCGTGCGAATACCTATTCCCTGACAAAGGATGGAGTGTGACATAAGCTAAAACCATTGAAGGAGACTGAAGAAAAGGTATGTGGTAATGCAAGGATAACTTTTGTTAATGGAAGAAATTTCCTAGATGGTATGAGGCATGAGCATGTATGTTTTGCTTTAATTCCAAAAGCTGGTAAAGAGGAAGTAGAAGATGTTCCTGTAGAAGTTGCAGATTTGTTGAATGAGTTTCAGGATATTGTATCTGATAACGTGCCTGATGGATTACCACCAGTCAGGAAGATCAGTCATCAGATGGACTTGATTCCAGGAGTGAGTTTGCCGAATAAGACAGCACACAGAATGACACCTGCAGAAAGTGAGGAGTTGAACAGACAAGTACATGAACTGTTATAGAAAGGATTGATCTGTGAGGATATCAGTATGGACTTTGTTTTTGGCTTACCGAGGACACAGCGGAGACACAATTCAATTTTTGTGGTAGTTGACAAATTTTCAAAGATGGCACATTTTATTCCCTGCAAGAAGACTAATGATGCTGTTCATGTAGAAGAATTATTTTTCAGAGAAGTAGTGAGACTTCATGGTTTACCAAAGACCATAGTTTCAAATCGGGACACTAAGTTTGTTGGATATTTCTGGCGTACATTGTGGAAGAAGTTGAAGACAGATTTGAAGTTTAGTTCATCACATCATCCACAGACTGATGGAAAGACAGAGGTGGTGAATAGGAGTTTGGAAAATTTGCTGAGATGTTTTGTTGGAGATAAGCCAACAAGATAGGATTTGATTTTACCACAGGCGGAATTCGCATACAATAATTCTGTCAACAGGAGCACTGCTAAATCACCATTCCAGATTGTATATAGAAATAGTCCAAGAAATGCATCTGAATTGAGGAAGATAGATAAAGGAGAAATAAGTAGTGCTGAAGCTGAGAATTTTGCCGAACACTTGAAGAACATCCATGAAGAGGTGAGGAAGCATATTACCAAGATGAATGCATAGTATAAGGCTAAGGCAGATGAGAAAAAGAGGTATAAAGAATTTTAAGTTGGTGACGAAGTCATGGTTCATTTGTAGAAGGAGCGGTTTCCAGTTGGTACATATAACAAGCTGAAAATGAAGAAGTTTGGACCATGTAGGATACTGAAGAAACATGATTCAAGAAATGCATATGAGGTAGAATTGCCTACTGAGCTAAATATTTCACCAGTTTTTAACATTTCAGATCTGACAGAGTATCATGAAGGAGGTGTTGAAGATGAGAGCACAGCAGCATAGTGGAGTATTCCAGAAACTAGTTCAGACACTAAAAAGATCGAAGATATACTGGACAGTCGTGTTGGCAGAAGCACAAGGAACAGGACATATGAAGAATATCTGGTCAATTGGAAAGGACGACCTATTGAAGATTCATCATGGCTGACAAAGGAGTAGGTTAGCCATCTTGGTTTTCCTCTGCACACATGAGTCGTGACAGGGTCACTTCTGAAATTACCCCGGGTGTCTGATGCAGGAGAATCCTAGGTGTAAGAGCAATCTTGCATCACCCAAAAATATTTTTATTTTTGTATTCAATAGGGGCTATTTTGTACAGAGCTGCTATTTATAGAAAGTTACTATTTTTGGTAATTTTCATATGTGCTCAGAATGATCTGATTTCTTTTTTGGAGGTTCATTTTGGTCATATAAGTCTGCCAGTAAAGTTTCATTGCCAGATCAAGTGTATATTGGAAGATATTGAAGATTTTCGGTATTGGCAGCAGGGTACAGAAACTTCGAACTCAGTTTTGAAGGTTTTAGAGGCCCCGGATGAGGTCAAAAATTTGGGTGACGGGTGCTTGCATGGGTCAAGCCTGTAGAGCGCTTCGTGGCGTTTCTGAAATGGGGTTATAATAGCCGAGCGGGTCAACGGATGATGACTTATGGTCTTCGGAAGTTGGGCCACCTGAAATGGCGAAAAATAATTTTTTTCAAAATTTCTGTTCAGGTTTCAAAGGTTATCTTGAACCGACTATGATGTAATAAAATATAAAATAAAATAATTCTATGTTTGGTCGGCCTTATTGGCTAAAAATTCTGGAACCTTCCGAGGCGGTGGAAAATTGCCTATATAATGAAGGCTGTATTATTGTCTTAGGCAGTTCGGAATAATTCTGGGTAGTAGATCTGGGTATTGATTCGAGGCTTTGTCCTATAGAATATTGTAAGGGAATGCCCATGTGGCTTTGCATGTTGTAATTCTAAAAGTTTGTAATTCCACATTTGTGGAGATAATAAGAAGCCAATTTTCTGTTCTTGCATATTGTTGTTGTTTCTCTATTTCTATTATGTGTTTGTGGTATTAAGGGGAGCACCATTCATCAAGTGGTATCAGAGTAGGAGTTCTTGAGTGTGTAAACAGATCACCGACTGTGAGAGAGTTTGCACCAGGACCGTGGCTAGGGTTTCAACACGCATCGCGAAAATGCCTCCACGAAGGGAACATGGCGGAAGAGCTGGTGTTGTAACACCTGAGATTAGAGAACTGCAGAGACAAGTGCAAGCATTGCAAGAAGAGATTCGCAGAGAAATGAATCTTAATGTCAGAGATGAAAGCGAGGATGAAGCCGAAGAAGAATATCAAGAAGGAGAAGTCAAAATTGTGAACCATGAGGAAGAAAGAGTTTTTTGGGCCATTTCTAAGATTGATAAAAGACCTAAGATTGAGGTTGCTACATTTTCTGGAAATCTTAACCCAGAAGAATTGATCGACTGGATCAACGAATGTGAGGAATATTTTGAGTATGAAGATGTTGAGGATCCTGATAGGGTCAAATTTGCGAAGGCCAGACTGAAAGGTCATGTGAAGATATGGTGGCAAGAGATTCAGTTGGAGCGAAATAGAAGGGGAAAGGAGAAAATCAGGAGATGGGATCGGATGGTGGATAAATTGAAGCGACAGTTCATTCCTGTTGATTATGAGCTTGACCTACTGAAGAAAATGCAGAGTTTGAAGCAAGCAGGAAGATCTGTTCAGGAGTATACAGATGAGTTCTATCGACTTCTCATCAGAACAGGCCACGCAGAAGCTGATAAGGAGAAAGTTGCCCGATACCTTAATGGGTTAAGGTCAAGCATTCAGGAGGAGCTGAATCTGGTTCGAATGAACAGTATTGAAGAGGCATACTAGTTTGCCCTAAAAGTAGAGGATAAGCTGAACAAGAAGTTTGAGAGCAGACAAAATGGAAGAGGTCACGGTGGACGATCTGGTGGACGGTCATATGGTGGCCGAAATGAGGATCCGAAAAAGAAGGATGAGGCCAGTAGCAGTCAAAATCAGCGAGAAAATAATTTCAATCACTTCTAGGATCAGAATAATAGAGATCAGAGACGAAGAGGAAGAGGACAAGGATCTGGAAGAGGTGGCTTCCGTGGAACAAGTTTTCACTGTGGAGAGGAAGGTCATAGGGCATTTGAATGTCCTCAGTGCCAAGGCAGAATGGACAGGAGAAATGAAGGCCAGGCCAGAGTTGCACATGTAGATGAAGATGCCAGATCATCAAATTCTGAAGATGCTGAAAGAGGAGAAACGTTGATTAACAGAAGAGTCCTGTTGAGTGGTGAGAATGAACCTGAGCAAAGGAGGAGCCTGTTTCGTACCAGGTGCAAGTGTGAAGGTAAATGTTGTGATGTGATTATTGATAGTGGAAGCACTAACAATTTGGTGTCAGAAGAGATGGTGACAAAGTTGAAGCTCAATAGACAGAAACACCCACATCCATATCGGATTGCCTGGGTACAGAATGACCACAAGGTCATGGTCAATGAACAATGCCTAGTGAAGTTCAAGATTGGTGGATACCAAGATGAGGTATTGTGTGATATCATATCTATGGATGCATGTCATATGTTGTTGGGTAGACCATGACAGTTTGACAGATGTGTTGTACATGATGGTCTTGTGAATACCTATTCCCTGACAAAGGATGGAGTGCGACATAAGCTAAAACCATTGAAGGAGACTGAAGAAAAGGTATGTGGTAATGCAAGGATAACTTTTGTTGATGGAAGAAATTTCCTAGATGGTATGAGACATGAGCATGTATGTTTTTCTTTAATTCCAAAAGTTGGTAAAGAGGAAGTAGAAGATGTTCTTGTAGAAGTTGCAGATTTGTTGAATGAGTTTCAGGATATTGTATCCGATAACATGCCTGATGGATTACCACCAGTCAGGAAGATCAGTCATCAGATGGACTTGATTCTAGGAGCGAGTTTGCCGAATAAGGCAGCACACAGAATGACACCTGTAGAAAGTGAGGAGTTGAACAGACAAGTACATGAACTGTTACAGAAAGGATTGATCTGTGAGAGTTGAGTCCCTGTGCTGTACCGGCGGTATTAGCACCAAAGAAGAATGGAGAATGGAGGATGTGTATAGATTCTAGGGCAATAAACAAGATCACAATCAAGTACAGATTTCCATTGCCACGAATGGATGATATTATGGACTGTTTGAGTGGAGCTGTGTATTTCTCAAAGATAGATTTGAAAAGTGGATATCATCAGATTTGAATCAGAGAAGGAGATGAATGGAAGACTGCCTTCAAGACAAAGGAAGGACTGTATGAGTGGTTAGTCATGCCTTTTGGGCTAACCAATGCACCGAGCACTTTCATACGGCTCATGAACGAGGTTCTGAAAGAATTTATGGGTAAGTTTGTCATAGTTTACCTAGATGATATTTTGATTTTTAGCAAGACATTGGAGGAACATATGATGCATATTCGTATGGTGTTTGAAAAGTTGAGACATGAGAAATTGTTGATTAATTTGAAAAAGTGCAGTTTTGTGAAGAAAGAGTTAGTGTATTTGAGATTTGTAGTTTCAGGAGAAGGTCTAAAAATGGACCTAGAAAAGGTACAGGCTATCCTTGAATGGCCTACTCCAAGGAGTACTACTGAGGTAAGATCTTTTCATGGTCTAGCTAGCTTTTACAAAAAGTTTATCAAAAATTTTAGCAGTATTTGTGGACCCTTGACTGAAACAATGAGAGGGGATAGAAAAGAGTTTAAGTGGACTAATGGGGTAGAAAATAGTTTTCAGTTGTTGAAACAAAAAGTTACAGAACAACCCATTTTAGCACTTCCAGATTTTAATAAGGTGTTTCAAGTAGATTGTGATGCTAGTGGTACTGCAATAGGAGCTGTTATGAGCCAAGAAGGTAAACCTGTTGCTTATTTCAATGAGAAGTTAAATGATGCCAAGAGGAAATATTCTGTTTATGATCAAGAGTTTTATGCTATAGTTCAGGCATTAAAGAAGTGGAGACATTATCTGCTTCCTAAAGAGTTTTTTTTGTATACTGATCATCAAGCTTTGCAATATTTGAATAGTCAAAGAAAATTGAATCAAAGGCATTTGAAATGGGTTGAGTTTTTGCAGAGTTATACATTTGTTTTGAAACACAAGAGTGGAAAGTCTAATAGGGTTGCAGATGCTCTTAGCAGAAGGCAACTATTGCTGACAGAAATGCAGATTGAAGTGGTCGGGTTCAAGGAACTCAAAAATTTGCATCCAGAAGATCCTGATTTTGGTGAAGCTTGGAAAGCTTGTACAGAATCTGTTACTCTAGACAGGACGAAATGGTTGGATTTCATCATCCAAGATGATATGCTATTCAAACGGAGTCAATTGTGCATTCCACGAAGTTCTATGAGGGAGAATCTCATCAAGGAGAAGCATAGCGGAGGATTGGCTGGACATTTTGATCGTGATAAAACTATTGGTTTGGTTAGTGAGAATTATTATTGGCCACAGTTGCAGCAAGATGTGAAGAAGTTTGTACAGAGTTGCCGAGTATGTCAGATGGCGAAAGGAGTGAAGCAGAATACAGGATTGTATCAGCCATTACTTGTACCAGAGAAGCCTTGGGAGGATATCAGTATGGATTTTGTTCTTGGTTTACCGAGTACACAGCGGGGACACGATTCAATTTTTGTGATAGTTGACAGATTTTCAAAGATGGCACATTTTATTCCCTGCAAGAAGACTAATGATGCTGTTCATGTAGCAGAATTGTTTTTCAGAGAAGTAGTGAGACTTCATGGTTTGCCAAAGACCATAGTTTCAGATCGGGACACTAAGTTTGTTGGATATTTCTGGCGTACATTGTGGAAGAAGTTGAAGACAGATTTGAAGTTTAGTTCATCACATCATCCACAGACTGATGGACAGACAGAGGTGGTGAATAGGAGTTTGGAAAATTTGCTGAGATGTTTGGTTGGAGATAAGCCAACAGGATGGGATTTGATTTTACCACAGACGGAATTCTCATACAATAATTCTGTCAACAGGAGCACTGGTAAGTCACCATTCCAGATTGTATATAGAAATAGTCTAAGAAATGCATCTGAATTGAGGAAGATAGATAAAGGAGAAATAAGTAGTGCTGAAGCTGAGGATTTTGCCGAACACTTGAAGAACATCCATGAAGAGGTGAGGAAGCATATTACCAAGATGAATGCACAGTATAAGGCTAAGGCAGATGAGAAAAAGAGGTATAAAGAATTTCAAGTTGGTGACGAAGTCATGGTTCATTTGCAGAA
This sequence comes from Chamaecyparis obtusa, assembly GCA_027943335.1. Classification (NCBI taxonomy): domain Eukaryota; kingdom Viridiplantae; phylum Streptophyta; class Pinopsida; order Cupressales; family Cupressaceae; genus Chamaecyparis; species Chamaecyparis obtusa. The sequence goes on from BSBK01000361.1 coordinate 503,174, forward strand.
GGAGCGGTTTCCAGTTGGTACATATAACAAGCTGAAAATGAAGAAGTTTGGACCATGTAGGATACTGAAGAAACATAATTCAGGAAATGCATATGAGGTAGAATTGCCTACTGAGCTAAATATTTCACCAGTTTTTAACATTTCAGATCTGACAGAGTATCATGAAGGAGGTGTTGAAGATGAGATCACAGCAGCACAGTGGAGTATTCCAGCAACTAGTTCAGACACTAAGGAGATCGAAGATATACTGGATAGTCGTGTTGGCAGAAGCACAAGGAACAGGACATATGAAGAATATCTGGTCAAGTGGAATGGATGACCTGTTGAAGATTCATCATGGCTGACAAAGGAGGAGGTTAGCCATCTTGGTTTTCCTCTGCACACCTGAGTCGTGACAGGGTCACTTCTCAAATTATCCCGGGTGTCTGATGCAGGAGCATCCTGGGTGTAAGAGCAATCTTGCATCACCCAAAAATATTTCTATTTTTGTATTCAATAAGGGCTATTTTGTGCAGAGCTGCTATTTATGGAAAGTTACTATTTTTGGTAATTTTCGTATGTGCTCAGAATGATCTGATTTCTTTCTTAGAGGTTTATTTTGGTCATATAAGTCTGCCAGTAAAGTTTCATTGCCAGATCAAGTTTATATTGGAAGATATTGAAGATTTTCAGTATTGGCAGCAAGGTACAGAAACTTCAAACTCAGTTTTGAAGGCTTTAGAGGCCCCGGATGAGGTCAAAAATTTGGGTGACGGGCGCTTGCGCGGGTCAAGCCTCTAGAGCGCTTCGTGGCATTTCTGAAATGGGTTATAATAGCCGAGCGGGTCAATGGGTGATGACTTATGGTCTTCGAAAGTTGGGCCACCTGAAATGGCAAAAAATAATTTTCTTCAAAATTTTTGTTCGGGTTTCAAAGGTTATCTTGAACCGACTATGATGTAATAAAATGTAAAATAAAATAATTCTATGTTTGGTCGGCCTTATTGGCTAAAAATTCTGGAACCTTCCTAGGCGGTAGAAAATTGCCTATATAAGGAAGGCTGTATTATTGTCTTAGGCAGTTCGGAATAATTCTGGGTAGTAGATCTGGGTATTGATTCGAGGCATTGTCTTACAGAATATTGTAATGGAATGCCCATGTGGCTTTGCATGTTGTAATTCTGAAAGTTTATAATTTCACATTTGTGGAGATAATAGGAAGCCAATTTTCTATTCTTGCATATTGTTGTTGTTTCTCTATTTCTGTTATGTGTTTGTGGTATTAAGGGGAGCACCCTTCATCAAGTGGTATCAGAGCAGGAGTTCTTGAGTGTGTAAACAGATCACCGATCGTGAGGCAGTTTGCACCAGGACCGTGGCTAGGGTTTCAATGCGCATCGCGAAAATGCCTCCACGAAGGGAACGTAGCGGAAGAGCTGGTGTTGTAACACCTGAGGTTAGAGAGCTGCAGAGACAAGTGCGAGCATTGCAAGAAGAGATTCGCAGAGGAATGAATCTTAATGTCAGAGATGAAAGCGAGGATGAAGCCGAAGAAGAATATCAAGAAGGAGAAGTCGAAATTGTGAACCATGAGGAAGAAAGATATTTTCGAGCAATTTCTAAGATTGGAAAAAGACCTAGGATTGAGGTTCCTACATTTTCTGGAAATCTTAACCCAGAAGAATTGATCGACTGGATCAACGAATGTGAGGAATATTTTGAGTATGAAGATGTTCAGGATCCTGATAGGGTCAAATTTGCGAAGGCCAGACTGAAAGGTCATGCGAAGATATGGTGGCAAGAGATTCAGTTGGAGCGAAATAGAAGGGGAAAGGAGAAAATCACGAGATGAGATCGGATGGTGGATAAATTGAAGCGACAATTCATTCCTGTTGATTATGAGCTTGACCTACTGAAGAAAATGCAGAGTTTGAAGCAAGCAGGAAGATCTGTTCAGGAGTATACAGAGGAGTTCTATCGACTTCTTATCAGAACAAGCCACAAAGAAGCTGATAAGGAGAAAGTTTCCCGATACCTTAATGGGTTAAGGCCAAGCATTCAGGAGGAGCTGAATCTGGTTCGAATGAACAGTATTGAAGAGGCATACCAGTTTGCCCTAAAAATAGAGGAAAAGCTGAACAAGAAGTTTGAGAGAAGACAAAACGGAAGAGGTCGCGGTGGACGATCTGGTGGACGGTCATATGGTGGCCGAAATAAGGATCCGAAAAAGAAGGATGAGGCCAGTAGCAGTCAAAATCAGCAAGGAAATAATTCCAATCACTTCCAGGATCAGAATAATAGAGATCAGAGAGGAAGAGGAAGAGGACAAGGATCTGGAAGAGGTGGCTTCCGTGGAACATGTTGTCACTATGGAGAAGAAGGTCATAGGGCATTTGAATGTCCTCAGCGCCAAGCCAGAATGGACAGGAGAAATGAAGGCCAGGCCAGAGTTGCACATGTAGATGAAGATGGCAGATCATCAAATTCTGAAGATGCTGAAATAGGAAAAACGTTGATTAACAGAAGAGTCCTGTTGAGTGGTGAGAATGAACCTGAGCAAAGGAGGAGCCTGTTTCGCACCAGGTGCAAGTGTGAAGGTAAATGTTGTGATGTGATTATTGATAGTGGAAGCACTGACAATTTGGTGTCAGAAGAGATGGTGACAAAGTTGAAGCTCAAGAGACAGAAACACCCACATCCATATCGGATTGCCTGGGTACAGGATGACCACAAGGTCATGGTCAATGAACAATGCCTAGTGAAGTTCAAGATTGGCAGATACCAAGATGAGGTATTGTGTGATATCATATCTATGGATTCATGTCATATGTTGTTTGATAGACCATGGCAGTTTGACAGATGTGCTGTACATGATGGTCGTGCGAATACCTATTCCCTGACAAAAGATGGAGTGCGACATAAGCTAAAACCATTGAAGGAGATTGAAGAAAAGGTATGTGGTAATGCAAGGATAACTTTTGTTAATGGAAGAAATTTCCTAGATGGTATGAGGCATGAGCATGTATGTTTTGCTTTAATTCCAAAAGCTGGTAAAGAGGAAGTAGAAGATGTTCCTGTAGAAGTTGCAGATTTGTTGAATGAGTTTCAGGATATTGTATCCGATAACGTGCCTGATAGATTACCACCAGTCAGGAAGATCAGTCATCAGATGGACTTGATTTCAGGAACGAGTTTGCCGAATAAGGCAGCACACAGAATGACACCTGCAGAAAGTGAGGAGTTGAACAGACAAGTACATGAACTGTTACAGAAAGGATTGATCCGTAAGAGTCTGAGTCCCTGTGCTGTACCGGCGGTATTAGCACCAAAGAAGAATGGAGAATGGAGGATGTGTACAGATTCTAGGGCAATAAACAAGATCACAATCAAGTACAAGTTTCCATTGCCACGAATGGATGATATTATGGACTGTTTGAGTGGAGCTATGTATTTCTCAAAGATAGATCTGAAAAGTGGATATCATCATATTCGGATCAGAGAAACAGATGAATGGAAGACTACCTTCAAGACAAAGGAAGGACTGTATGAGTGGTTAGTCATGCCTTTTGGGCTAACCAATGCACCGAGCACTTTCATGCGGCTCATGAACGAGGTTCTGAAAGAATTTCTGGGTAAGTTTGTCATAGTTTACCTAGATGATATTTTAATTTTTAGCAAGACATTGGAGGAACATATGATGCATATTCGTATGGTGTTTGAAAAGTTGAGAGATGAGAAATTGTTGATTAATTTGAAGAAGTGCAGTTTTGTGAAGAAAGAGTTAGTGTATTTGAGATTTGTAGTTTCAGCAGAAGGTATAAAAATGGACCCAGAGAAGGTACAGGCTATCCTTGAATGGCCTACTCCAAGGAGTGCTACTGAGGTAAGATCTTTTCATGGTCTAGCTAACTTTTACAGAAAGTTTATCAAAAATTTTAGCAGTATTTGTGGACCCTTGACTGAAACAATGAGAGGGGATAGAAAAGAGTTTAAGTGGACTAATGGGGCAGAAAATAGTTTTCAGTTGTTGAAACAAAAAATTACAGAACAACCCGTTTTATCACTTCCAGATTTTAATAAGGTGTTTCAAGTAGATTGTGATGCTACTGGTACTGCAATAGGAGCTGTTATGAGCCAAGAAGGTAAACCTGTTGTTTATTTTAGTGAGAAGTTAAATGATGCCAAGAGGAAATATTTTATTTATGATCAGAAATTTTATGCTATAGTTCAGGCATTAAAGAAGTGGAGACATTATCTGCTTCCTAAGGAGTTTGTTTTGTATACTGATCATCAAGCTTTGCAATATTTGAATAGTCAAGGAAAATTGAATCAAAGGCATTTGAAATGGGTTGAGTTTTTGCAGAGTTATACATTTATTTTGAAACATAAGAGTGGAAAGTCTAATAAGGTTGCAGATGCTCTTAGCAGAAGGCAACTATTGCTGACAGAAATGCAGATTGAAGTGGTCAGGTTCAAGGAACTCAAGAATTTGTATCCAGAGGATCCTGATTTTGGTGAAGCTTAGAAAGCTTGTACAGAACCTCTTACTCTAGACAGGATGAAATGGTTGGATTTCATCATCTAGGATGATATGCTATTCAAAGGGAGTCAATTGTGCATTCCACGAAGTTCTATGAGGGAGAATCTCATCAAGGAGAAGCATAGCGGAGGTTTTGCTTGACATTTTGGTCGTGATAAAACCATTGGTTTGGTTAGTGAGAATTATTATTGGCCACAGTTGCAGTAAGATGTGAAGAAGTTTGTACAGAGTTGCCGAGTATGTCAGATGGCGAAAGGAGTGAAGTAGAATACAGGATTGTATCAGCTATTACCTGTACCAGAGAAGCATTGGGAGGATATCAGTATGGACTTTGTTCTTGGTTTACCAAGGACACAGCGGGGACACGATTCAATTTTTGTGGTAGTTGACAGATTTTCAAAGATGGCACATTTTATTCCCTGCAAGAAGACTAATGATGCTGTTCATGTAGCAGAATTGTTTTTCAGAGAAGTAGTGAGACTTCATGGTCTGCCAAATACCATAGTTTCAGATCGGGACACTAAGTTTGTTGGATATTTTTGGCATACATTGTGGAAGAAGTTGAAGACAGATTTGAAGTTTAGTTCATCACATCATCCACAGACTGATAGACAGACAGAGGTGGTGAATAGGAGTTTGGAAAATTTGCTGAGATATTTGGTTGGAGACAAGCCAACAGGATGGGATTTGATTTTACCATAGGCGGAATTCGCATACAATAATTCTGTCAACAAGAGCACTGGTAAATCACCATTCCAAATTGTATATGGAAATAGTCCAAGAAATGCATCTGAATTGAGAAAGATAGATAAAGGAGAAATAAATAGTGCTGAAGCTGAGGATTTTGCCGAACACTTGAAGAACATCCATGAAGAGCTGAGGAAGCATATTACCAAGATGAATGCATAGTATAAGGCTAAGGCAGATGAGAAAAGGAGGTATAAAAAATTTCAAGTTGGTGACGAAGTTATGGTTCATTTGCGAAAGGAGCGGTTTCCAGTTGGTACATATAACAAGCTGAAAATGAAGAAGTTTAGACCATGTAGGATACTTAAGAAACATGATTCAATAAATGCATATGAGGTAGAATTGCCTACTGAGCTAAATATTTCACCAGTTTTTAACATTTCAGATCTGACAGAGTATCATATAGGAGGTGTTGAAGATGAGATCATAGCAGCACAGTGGAGTATTCCAGCAACTAGTTCAGACACTAAGGAGATCGAAGATATACTGGACAGTCGTGTTGGCAGAAGCACAAGGAACAGGACATATGAAGAATATCTGGTCAAGTGGAAAGGATGACCTGTTGAAGATTCATCATGGCTGACAAAGGAGGAGGTTAGCCATCTTGGTTTTCCTCTGCACACCTGAGTCGTGACAGGGTCACTTCTCAAATTACCCTGGGTGTCTGATGCAGGAGCATCCTAGGTGTAAGAGCAATCTTGCATCACCCAAAAATATTTCTATTTTTGTATTCAATAAGGGCTATTTTGTGCAGAGCTGCTATTTATGGAAAGTTACTATTTTTGGTAATTTTCGTATGTGCTGAGAATGATCTGATTTCTTTCTTGGAGGTTCATTTTGGTCATATAAGTCTGCCAGTAAAGTTTCATTGCCAGATCAAGATTATATTGGAAGATATTGAAGATTTTCGGTATTGGCAGCAGGGTACAGAAACTTCAAACTCAGTTTTGAAGGCTTTAAAGGCCCCGGATGAGGTCAAAAATTTGGGTGATGGGCGCTTGCACGGGTCAAGCCTGTAGAGCACTTTGTGGCATTTCCAAAATGGGGTTATAATAGCCGAGCGGGTCAACGGGTGATGACTTATGGTCTTCGAAAGTTGGGCCACCTGAAATGGCGAAAAATAATTCTCTTCAAAATTTCTGTTCGGGTTTCAAAAGTTATCTTGAACCAACTATGACGTAATAAAATGTAAAATAAAATAATTCTATGTTTGGTCGGCCTTATTGGCTAAAAATTCTGGAACCTTCCCAGGCGGTGAAAAATTGCCTATATAAGGAAGGTTGTATTATTGTATTAGGCAGTTCGAAATAATTCTGGGTAGTAGATCTGGGTATTGATTCGAGGCTTTGTCCTACAAAATATTGTAAGGGAATGCCCATGTGGCTTTGCATGTTGTAATTCTGAAAGTTTGTAATTCCACATTTGTGGAGATAATAAGAAGCCAATTTTCTGTTCTTGCATATTGTTGTTGTTTCTCTATTTCTGTTATGTGTTTGTGGTATTAAGGGGAGCACCCTTCATCAAGTGGTATCAGAGCAGGAGTTATTAAGTGTGTAAATAGATCGCCGACCGTGAGACAGTTTGCACCAGGACCGTGGCTAGGGTTTCAGCGCGCATCGCGAAAATATCTCCACAAAGGGAACGTGGCGGAAGAGCTGGTGTTGTAACACATGAGGTTAGAGAGCTGCAGAGACAAGTGCGAGCATTGCAAGAAGAGATTCACAGAGGAATGAATTTTAATGTCAGAGATGAAAGCGAGGATGAAGCCGAAGAAAAATATCAAGAAGGAGAAGTCGAAATTGTGAACCATGAGGAAAAAAGACTTTTTCGGGCCATTTCTAAGATTGGAAAAAGACCTAAGATTGAGGTTCCTACATTTTCTGAAAATCTTAACCCAGAAGAATTGATCGACTGGATCAATGAATGTGAGGAATATTTTGAGTATGAAGATGTTCAGGATCCTGATAGGGTCAAATTTGCGAAGGCCAGACTGAAAGGTCATGCGAAGATATGGTGGCAAGAGATTCAGTTGGAGCGAAATAGAAGGGGAAAGGAGAAAATCACGAGATGGGATCGGATGGTGGATAAATTGAAGCGACAGTTCATTCCTGTTGATTATGAGCTTGACCTACTGAAGAAAATGCAGAGTTTGAAGCAAGCAGGAAGATCTGTTCAGGAGTATACAGAGGAGTTCTATCGACTTCTCATCAGAACAGGCCACGCAGAAGCTGATAAGGAGAAAGTTGCCCGATACCTTAATGGGTTAAGGCCAAGCATTCAGGAGGAGCTGAATCTAGTTCGAATGAACAGTATTGAAGAGGCATACCAGTTTGCCCTAAAAGTAGAGGAAAAGCTGAACAAGAAGTTTGAGAGAAGACAAAACGGAAGAGGTCGCGGTGGATGATCTGGTGGACGGTCATATGGTGGCCGAAATGAGGATCCGAAAAAGAAGGATGAGGCCAGTAGCAGTCAAAATCAGCGAGGAAATAATTCCAATCGCTTCCAGGATCAGAATAATAGAGATCAGAGAGGAAGAGGAAGAGGACAAGGATCTGGAAGAGGTGGCTTCCGTGGAACATGTTTTCACTGTGGAGAAGAAGGTCATAGGGCATTTGAATGTCCTCAGTGCCAAGGCAGAATGGATAGGAGAAATGAAGGCTAGGCCAGAGTTGCACATGTAGATGAAGATGCCAGATCATCAAATTCTGAAGATGCTGAAAGAGGAGAAACGTTGATTAACAGAAGAGTCCTGTTGAGTGGTGAGAATGAACCTGAGCAAAGGAGGAGCCTGTTTCGCACCAGGTGCAAGTCTGAAGGTAAATGTTGTGATGTGATTATTGATAGTGGAAGCACTGACAATTTGGTGTCAGAAAAGATGGTGACAAAATTGAAGCTCAAGAGACAGAAACACCCACATCCATATCGGATTGCCTAGGTACAGGATGACCACAAGGTCATGGTCAATGAACAATGCCTGGTGAAGTTCAAGATTGGCGGATACCAAGATGAGGTATTATGTGATATCATATCAATGGATGCATGTCATATGTTGTTGGGTAGACCATGGCAGTTTGACAGATGTGCTGTACATGATGGTCATGCGAATACCTATTCCCTGACAAAGGATGTAGTGCGACATAAGCTAAAACCATTGAAGGAGACTGAAGAAAAGGTATGTGGTAATGCAAGGATAACTTTTGTTGATGCAAGAAATTTCCTAGATGGTATGAGGCATGAGCATGTATGTTTTGCTTTAATTCCAAAAGCTGGTAAAGAGGAAGTAGAAGATGTTCCTGTAGAATTGCAAATTTGTTGAATGAGTTTCAGGATATTATATCCGATAACGTGCCTGATGGATTACCACCATTCAGGAAGATCAGTCATCAGATGGACTTGAGTCCATGAGTGAGTTTGCCGAATAAGGCAGCACATAGAATGACACCTGCAAAAAGTGAGGAGTTGAACAGACAAGTACATGAACTGTTACAGAAAGGATTGATCCGTAAGAGTCTGAGTCCCTATGCTGTACCGGCGGTATTACCACCAAAGAAGAATGGAGAATGGAGGATGTGTACAGATTCTACGGTAATAAACAAGATCACAATCAAGTACAGGTTTCCATTGCCACAAATAGATGATATTATGGACTGTTTGAGTGGAGCTGTGTATTTCTCAAAGATAGATCTGAAAAGTGGATATCATCAGATTCGGATCAGAGAAGGAGATGAATGGAAGACTACCTTCAAGACAAAGGAAGGACTGTATGAGTGGTTAGTCATACCTTTTGGGCTAACCAATGCACCGAGCACTTTCATGCGGCTCATGAACGAGGTTCTGAAAGAATTTCTGGGTAAGTTTGTCATAGTTTACTTAGATGATATTTTGATTTTTAGCAAGACATTGGAGGAACATATGATGCATATTCGTATGGTGTTTGAAAAGTTGAGAGATGAGAAATTGTTGATTAATTTGAAGAAGTGCAGTTTTGTGAAGAAAGAGTTAGTGTATTTGAGATTTGTAGTTTCAGCAGAAGGTCTAAAAATAGACCCAGAGAAGGTACAGGCTATCCTTGATTGGCCTACTCCAAGGAGTGCTACTGAGGTAAGATCTTTTTGTGGTTTAGCTAGCCTTTACAGAAAGTTTATCAGAAATTTTAGCAGTATTTGTGGACCCTTGACTGAAACAATGAGAGGGGATAGAAAAGAGTTTTAAGTGGACTAATGGGGTAGAAAATAGTTTTCAGTTGTTGAAACAAAAAGTTACAGAACAACCCGTTTTAGCACTTCCAGATTTTAATAAGGTGTTTCAAGTAGATTGTGATGCTAGTGGTACTGCAATAGGAGCTGTTATGAGCCAAGAAGGTAAACCTGTTGCTTATTTCAGTGAGAAGTTAAATGATGCTAAGAGGAAATATTCTGTTTATGATCAGGAATTGTATGCTATAGTTCAGGCATTGAAGAAGTGGAGACATTATCTGCTTCCTAAGGAGTTTGTTTTGTATACTGATCATCAAGCTTTGCAATATTTGAATAGTCAAGGAAAATTGAATCAAAGGCATTTTAAATGGGTTGAGTTTTTGCAGAGTTATACATTTGTTTTGAAACACAGAAGTGGAAAGTCTAATAGGGTTGCAGATGCTCTTAGCAGAAGGCAACTATTGCTGACAAAAATGCAGATTGAAGTGGTCGGGTTCAAAGAACTCAAGAATTTGTATCCAGAGGATCTTGATTTTGGTGAAGCTTGGAAAGCTTGTACAAAACCTGTTACTCTAGACATGACGAAATGGTTGGATTTCATCATCCAGGATGATATGCTTTTCAAAGGGAGTCAATTGTGCATTCCATGAAGTTCTATGAGGGAGAATCTCATCAAGGAGAAGCATAGCGAAGGAATGGCTGGACATTTTGGTCCTTATAAAACCTTTGGTTTGGTTAGTGAGAATTATTATTGGCCACAGTTGCAGCAAGATGTGAAGAAGTTTGTACAGAGTTTCCGAGTATGTCAGATGGCGAAAGGAGTGAAGCAGAATACAGGATTGTATCAGCCATTACCTGTACCAGAGAAGCCTTGGGAGGATATCAGTATGGACTTTGTTCTTGGTTTACCGAGGACACAGCGGGGACACGATTCAATTTTTGTGGTAGTTGACAGATTTTCAAAGATGGCACATTTTATTCCCTGCAAGAAGACTAATGATGCTGTTCATGTAGCAGAATTGTTTTTCAGAGAAGTAGTGAGACTTCATGGTTTGCCAAAGACCATAGTTTCAGATCGGGACACTAAGTTTGTTGGATATTTCTGGCATACATTGTGGAAGAAGTTGAAGACAGATTTGAAGTTTAGTTCATCACATCATCCACAGATTGATGGACAGATAGAGGTGGTGAATAAGAGTTTGGAAAATTTGCTGAGATGTTTGGTTGGAGATAAGCCAACAGGATGGGATTTGATTTTACCATAGGTGGAATTTGCATACAATAATTCTATCAACAGGAGCACTGGTAAATCACCATTCTAAATTGTATATAGAAATAGTCCAAGAAATGCATCTGAATTGAGGAAGATAGATAAAGGAGAAATAAGTAGTGCTGAAGCTGAAGATTTTGCCGAACATTTGAAGAACATCCATGAAGAGGTTAGGAAGCATATTACCAAGATGAATGCACAGTATAAGGCTAAGGCAGATGAGAAAAGGAGGTATAAAGAATTTCAAGTTGGTGACGAAGTCATGGTTCATTTGCGGAAGGAGCGGTTTCCAGTTGGTACATATAACAAGCTGAAAATGAAGAAGTTTGGACCATGTAGGATACTGAAGAAACATGATTCAGGAAATGCATATGAGGTAGAATTGTCTACTGAGCTAAATATTTCACCAGTTTTTAACATTTCAGATCTGACAGAGTATCATGAATGAGGTGTTGAAGATGAGATCACAGTAGCACATTGGAGTATTCCAACAACTAGTTCAGACACTAAGGAGATCGAAGATATACTAGACAGTCGTGTTGGCAGAAGCACAAAGAACAAGACATATGAAGAATAATTGGTCAAGTGGAAAGGACGACATGTTGAAGATTCATCATGGCTGACAAAGGAGGAGGTTAGCCATCTTGGTTTTCCTCTGCACACCTGAGTCGTGACAGGGTCACTTCTCAAATTACCCTGGGTGTCTGATGCAGGAGCATCCTAGGTGTAAGAGCAATCTTGCATCACCCAAAAATATTTCTATTTTTGTATTCAATAAGGGCTATTTTGTGCAGAGCTGCTATTTATGGAAAGTTATTATTTTTGGTAATTTTTGTATGTGCTCAGAATGATCTGATTTCTTTCTTGGAGGTTCATTTTGGTCATATAAGTCTGCCAGTAAAGTTTCATTGCCAGATCAAGTGTATATTGGAAGATATTGAAGATTTTCGGTATTGGCAGCAGGGTACAGAAACTTTGAACTCAGTTTTGAAGGCTTTAGAGGCTCCGGATGAGGTCAAAAATTTGGATGACAGGCGCTTGCGCAGGTCAAGCCTGTAGAGCACTTTGTGGCGTTTCCGAAATGGGGATATAATAGCCGAGCGGGTCAACGGGTGATGACTTATGGTCTTCGGAAGTTGGGCCACCTGAAATGGCGAAAAATAATTTTCTTCAAAATTTCTGTTCGGGTTTCAAAGGTTATCTTGAAACGACTATGATGTAATAAAATGTAAAATAAAATAATTCTATGTTTGGTCGGCCTTATTGGCTAAAAATTCTGGAACCTTCCCAGGCGGTGGAAAATTGCCTATATAAGGAAAGCTGTATTATTGTCTTAGGCAGTTCGGAATAATTCTGGGTAGTAGATATGGGTATTGATTCGAAACTTTTTCCTATAGAATATTGTAAGGGAATGCCCATCTGGCTTTGCGTGTTGTAATTCTGAAAGTTTATAATTCCACATTTGTGTAGATAATAACAAGCCATTTTTCTATTCTTGCATATTGTTGTTGTTTCTCTATTTCTGTTATGTGTTTGTGGTATTAAGGGGAGCACCCTTCATCAAGTGGTATCAGAGCAGGAGTTCTTTAGTGTGTAAACAGATCACCGACCGTGAGGCAGTTTGCACCAGGACCGTGGCTAGGGTTTCAGTGCGCATCGCGAAAATGCCTCCACGAAGAGAACGTGGTGGAAGAGCTGGTGTTGTAACACCTGAGGTTAGAGAGCTGCAGAGACAAGTGCGAGCATTGCAAGAAGAGATTCACAGAGGAATGAATCTTAATGTTAGAGATGAAAGCGAGGATGAAGCCGAAGAAGAATATCAAGAAGGAGAAGTTAAAATTGTGAACCATGAGGAAGAAAGACTTTTTCGGGCCATTTCTAATATTGGGAAAAGACCTAAGATTGAGGTTCCTATATTTTCTGGAAATCTTAACCCAGAAGAATTGATCGACTGGATCAACGAATGTGAGGAATATTTTGAGTATGAAGATGTTGAGGATCCTGATAGGGTCAAATTTGCGAAGGCCAGACTGAAAGGTCATGCGAAGATATGGTGGCAAGAGATTCAGTTGGAGCGAAATAGAAGGGGAAAGGAGAAAATCATGAGATGGAATCGGATGGTGGATAAATTGAAGCGACAGTTCATTCCTGTTGATTATGAGCTTGACTTACTGAAGAAAATGCAGAGTTTGAAGCAAGCAGGAAGATCTGTTCAGGAGTATACAGAAGAGTTCTATAGACTTCTCATCAGAACAGGCGACGCAGAAGCTGATAAGGAGAAAGTTGCCCGATACCTTAATGGGTTAAGGCCAAGCATTCAGGAGGAGCTGAATCTGGTTCGAATGAACAGTATTGAAGAGGCATACTAGTTTGCCCTAAAAGTAGAGGAAAAGCTGAACAAGAAGTTTGAGAGAAGACAAAACGGAAGAGGTCGCGGTGGACGATCTGGTGGATGGTCATATGGTGGCTGAAATGAGGATCCGAAAAAGAAGGATGAGGCCAGTAGGAGTCAAAATCAGCGAGGAAATAATTCCAATCACTTCCAGGATCAGAATAATAGAAATCAGAGAGGAAGAGGAAGAGGACAAGGATCTGGAAGAGGTGGCTTCCGTGGAACATGTTTTCACTGTGGAGAAGAAGGTCATAGGGCATTTGAATGTCCTCCGTGCCAAGGTAGAATGGACAGGAGAAATGAAGGCCAGGCCAGAGTTGCACATGTAGATGAAGATGCCAGATCATCAAATTCTGAAGATGCTGAAAGAGGAGAAACGTTGATTAACAGAAGAGTCCTGTTGAGTGGTGAGAATGAACTTGAGCAAAGGAGGAGCCTGTTTCGCACCAGGTGCAAGTGTGAAGGTAAATGTTGTGATGTGATTATTGATAGTGGAAGCACTGACAATTTGGTGTCAGAAGAGATGGTGACAAAGTTGAAGCTCAAGAGACAGAAACACCCACATCCATATCGGATTGCCTGGGTACAGGATGACCACAAGGTCATGGTCAATGAACAATGCCTGGTGAAGTTCAAGATTGGTGGATACCAAGATGAGGTATTGTGTGATATCATATCTATGGATGCATGTCATATGTTGTTGGGTAGACCATGGCAGTTTGACAGATGTGCTGTACATGATGGTCGTGCGAATACCTATTCCCTGACAAAAGATGGAGTGCGACATAAGCTAAAACCATTGAAGGAGACTGAAGAAAAGGTATGTGGTAATGCAAGGATAACTTTTGTTGATGGAAGAAATTTTCTAGATGGTATGAGGCATGAGCATGTATGTTTTGCTTTAATTCCAAAAGCTGGTAAAGAGGAAGTAGAAGACGTTCCTGTAGAAGTTGCAGATTTGTTGAATGAGTTTCAGGATATTGTATCTGATAACGTGTCTGATGGATTACCACCAGTCAGGAAGATCAGTCATCAGATAGACTTGATTCCAGGAGCGAGTTTGCCGAATAAGGCAGCACATAGAATGACACCTGCAGAAAGTGAGGAGTTGAACAGACAAGTACATGAACTGTTACAGAAAGGATTGATCCGTGAGAGTCTGAGTCCCTGTGCTGTACCGGCGGTATTAGCACCAAAGAAGAATGGAGAATGGAGGATGTGTACAGATTCTACAGCAATAAACAAGATCACAATCAAGTACAGGTTTCCATTGCCACGAATGGATGATATTATGGACTGTTTGAGTGGAGCTTTGTATTTCTCAAAGATAGATCTGAAAAGTGGATATCATCAGATTCGGATCAGAGAAGGAGATGAATGGAAGACTGCCTTCAAGACAAAGGAAGGACTGTATGAGTGGTTAGTCATGCCTTTTGGGCTAACCAATGCACCGAGCACTTTCATGTGGCTCATGAACGAGGTTCTGAAAGAATTTCTGGGTAAGTTTGTCATAGTTTACCTAGATGATATTTTGATTTTTAGCAAGACATTGGAGGAACATATGATGCATATTCGTATGGTGTTTGAAAAGTTGAGAGATGAGAAATTGTTGATTAATTTGAAGAAGTGCAGTTTTGTGAATAAAGAGTTAGTGTATTTGGGATTTGTAGTTTCAGCAGAAGGTCTAAAAATGGACCCAGAGAAGGTACAGGCTATCCTTGAATGGCCTACTCCAAGGAGTGCTACTGAGGGAAGATATTTTCATGGTCTAGCTAGCTTTTACAGAAATTTTATCAAAAATTTTAGCAGTATTTGTGGACCCTTGACTGAAACAATGAGAGGGGATAGAAAAGAGTTTAAGTGGACTAATAAGGCAGAAAATAGTTTTCAGTTGTTGAAACAAAAAGTTACAGAACAACCCGTTTTAGCACTTTCAGATTTTAATAAGGTATTTCAAGTAGATTGTGATGCTAGTGGTACTGCAATAGGGGCTGTTATGAGCCAAGAAGTTAAACCTGTTGCTTATTTCAGTGAGAAGTTAAATGATGCCAAGAGGAAATATTCTGTTTATGATCAGAAATTTTATGCTATAGTTCAAGCATTAAAGAAGTGGAGACATTATCTGCTTCTTAAGGAGTTTTTTTTGTATACTGATCATCAAGCTTTGCAATATTTGAATAGTCAAGAAAAATTAAATCAAAGGCATTTTAAATGGGTTGAGTTTTTGCAGAGTTATACATTTGTTTTGAAACACAAGAGTGGAAAGTCTAATAAAGTTGCAGATGCTCTTAGCAGAAGGCAACTATTGCTGACAGAAATGCAGATTGAAGTGGTCGGGTTCAAGGAACTCAAGAATTTGTATCCAGACGATCCTGATTTTGGGGAAGCTTGGAAAGCTTGTACAGAACCTGTTACTCTAGACAGGATGAAATGGTTGGATTTCATCATCCAGGATGATATGCTATTCAAAGGGTGTCAATTGTGCATTCCACAAAGTTCTATGAGGGAGAATCTCATCAAGGAGAAGCATAGCGGAGGATTGGCTGGATATTTTGGTCTTGATAAAACCCTTAGTTTGGTTAGTGAGAATTATTATTGGCCACAGTTGCAGCAAGATGTGATGAAGTTTGTACAGAGTTGCCGAGTATGTCAGATGGCGAAAGGAGTGAAGCAGAATACAGGATTGTATCAGCCATTACCTGTACCAGAGAAGCTTTGGGAGGATATCAGTATGGACTTTGTTCTTAGTTTACCGAGGAGACAGCGGGACACGATTCAATTTTTGTGGTAGTTGACAGATTTTCAAAGATGGCACATTTTATTCCCTGCAAGAAGACTAATGATGCTGTTCATGTAGCAGAATTGTTTTTCAGAGAAGTAGTGAGACTTCATGGTTTGCCAAAGACCATAGTTTCAGATCGGGACACTAAGTTTGTTGGATATTTCTGGCGTACATTGTGGAAGAAGTTGAAGACAGATTTGAAATTTAGTTCATCACATCATCCACAGACTGATGGACAGACAGAGGTGGTGAATAGGAGTTTGAGAAATTTGCTGAGATGTTTGGTTGGAGATAAGCCAACAGGATGGGATTTGATTTTACCACAGGCAGAATTCGCATACAATAATTCTGTCAACAGGAGCACTGGTAAATCACCATTCCAGATTGTATATGGAAATAGTCTAAGAAATGCATCTGAATTGAAGAAGATAGATAAAGGAGAAATAAGTAGTGCTGAAGCTGAGGATTTTGCCGAACACTTGAAGAACATCCATGAAGAGGTGAGGAAGCATATTACCAAGATGAATGCACAGTATAAGGCTAAGGCAGATGAGAAAAGGAAGTATAAAGAATTTCAAGTTGGTGACGAAGTCATGGTTCATTTGCGGAAGGAGCGGTTTCCAGTTGGTACATATAACAAGCTGAAAATGAAGAAGTTTGGACCATGTAGGATACTGAAGAAACATGATTCAGAAAATGCATATGAGGTAGAATTGCCTACTGAGCTAAATATTTCACCAGTTTTTAACATTTCAGATCTGACAGAGTATCATGAAGGAGGTGTTGAAGATGAGATCACAGCAGCACAGTGGAGTATTCCAGCAACTAGTTCAGACACTAAGGAGATCGAAGATATATTGGACAGTCGTGTTGGCAGAAGCACAAGGAACAGGACATATGAAGAATAATTGGTCAAGTGGAAAGGACGACCTGTTGAAGATTCATCATGGCTGACAAAGGAGGAGGTTAGCCATCTTGGTTTTCCTCTGCACACCTAAGTCGTGACAGGGTCACTTCTCAAATTAC
Organism: Chamaecyparis obtusa; assembly: GCA_027943335.1. Taxonomy (NCBI): domain Eukaryota; kingdom Viridiplantae; phylum Streptophyta; class Pinopsida; order Cupressales; family Cupressaceae; genus Chamaecyparis; species Chamaecyparis obtusa. The sequence goes on from BSBK01000361.1 coordinate 520,106, forward strand.
CCCGGGTGTCTGATGCAGGAGCATCCTGGGTGTAAGAGCAATCTTGCATCACCCAAAAATATTTCTATTTTTGTATTCAATAAGGGCTATTTTGTGCAGAGCTGTTATTTATGGAAAGTTACTATTTTTGGTAATTTTTGTATGTGCTCAGAATGATCTGATTTCTTTCTTGGAGGTTCATTTTAGTCATATAAGTTTGCCAGTAAAGTTTCATTGCCAGATCAAGTGTATATTGGAAGATATTGAAGATTTTTGATATTGGCAGCAGGGTACAGAAACTTCAAACTCAGTTTTGAAGGCTTTAGAGGCCCCGGATGAGGTCAAAAATTTGGGTGACGGGCGCTTGCATGGGTCAAGCCTGTAGAGCGCTTCATGGCGTTTTTGAAATGCGGTTATAATAGCCGAGCGGGTCAACGGGTGATGACTTATGGTCTTCAGAAGTTGGGCCACCTGAAATGGCGAAAAATAATTTTCTTCAAAATTTCTGTTCGGGTTTCAAAGGTTATCTTGAACTGACTATGATGTAATAAAATGTAAAATAAAATAATTCTATATTTGGTCGGCCTTATTGGCTAAAAATTCTGGAACCTTCCCAGGCGGTGGAAAATTGCCTATATAAGGAAGGCTGTATTATTGTCTTAGGCATTTCAGAATAATTCTGGGTAGTAGATCTGGGTATTGATTCGAGGCTTTGTCCTACAGAATATTGTAAGGGAATGCCCATGTGGCTTTGCATGTTGTAATTCTGAAAGTTTGTAATTCCACATTTGTGGAGATAATAAGAAGCCAATTTTCTGTTCTTGCATATTGTTGTTGTTTCTCTATTTCTGTTATGTGTTTGTGGTATTAAGGGGAGCACCCTTCATCATGTCATCACACCTCCACTAAATCTTACATATTGGTGAACCCACAATAGACAACTCTTTCTTTTATGGTGTTAGATCTTGCATTTACATTTCATATACAGTGAAAATACAAAAACATTTATCTATTCATGCTTTATGTTTTCCTAGTTTAGTTCATTTTGCATTTGCATTGGTATATGAGCTTTACCACCTCTAGTCCTACTTATAATATTTCAGTTAGACGAAGTCGTAGACTTATGGATGCATTTGATCTTGAGTCTTCCTCTCTTTTTCTTAGGATCCTGGGTGATAATTTGATTATTTATGATTCTAATCCTACTATGGAGCATAGCTCTTCTCACTCATCTTAGGATGAGGATGATGCTTTAAGAGTTCCTCTAGAACAAGTCCAAAAAATTTCAACTGAACTTGATAAAATGGGAAATTGGCTTACTCAAGAGAACCATAATCAAGATTTTATTCAAGCTATAGATGCTCTTAAGAAAGTCCTTCGTGATAGTGATCAAGGTGTTAATCTCTTGTGTGATATTAATCATCTCGTGGATTTAAATGTTAAACCTTTAGCTCAAGAAGCTAAAAATTTAGGATTCACTCCTCTTATTACTAGTGTGAAACCTTCTTTTGTTCCTTTACCTAGCATTCCTACTTATACTCCTCCTTTGGTGACTACGTTGGTTCCCTCTCTTCCTATGAGTGTTCCTCCTGTGTCTCTACCTACTTCAAAACCTTCTTATCATAATGGTCCTTTTACTTATTCCAATCCTCTTCCAACTGTGGTTCCAAGTGTTCCTTTGGTTGTGTCTTCCATTCCTATCACTTCATACACTTTACCTAGTGTTTCTAGTGTGTCTATACCTCCTATTTCATCTAATGATTCAACAATTATCAGTTTGGCTCAAACTGTGTCCTCTTTACAACAATAACTTGTGTCTTTAACTCAATCCAAGTTTACCATTCCTACATGTGACATGGGAAGTCCTTTATCCCTAGACATTATTCGTGCTCATGTTCTTCAACAAGACGATATGCCTCATCTTGAGAATTGCAACGGTAAGGGAGACCCTGTTACTCATGTTAAAACATTCCAAATCCTTTGTAGTGACTATGCTCATGACCATAGGATTTTAGCCAAGTTGTTTGCTAGAAATTTTCATGATAAGACCTTGCAATGGTATTGTTCCTTGCCTCCTACTCTATTGATTCTTTTCCAAAACTTGCTAATGCCTTTATTCAACAATTTCAAAATAACATTGGTCTGCAAGTTTCCTTAACTGATTTGATGCATTGTAAACAAAATACTAAAGAAAAATTGATTGAATTTATTGGTATATTTAAGCATTTGCATGCTCAGATTTCTTATCTTGTTCCTGATATTGATATTCAACATATGTTAATTTCAAATTTACAAAAGGATATTAAAGATAATATTTTGCTTACTGAATTTACCTCTTTTCAATAACTTTGTGCAATGCTTCATCATTATCAATTACAAATGATTCAATTTTAGAGCAATGCTCCAATGGATCTTGTCCCAGTTGATAAGAGTGATGCTGCTCCTAATCCAAACAAGTTTCAAAAAACTAATTATGTCAAGATAAACAAATAAGAAAATGCAGTTGTTGATCAAGTTGTTGTTACATCCAATAATGCTACTTCTTCATCCACTTCTTTTCATCTGAATCGTACGTTTACTCCTCTTTCTGAATCTTTGCATTCTATTATGAATAAATTATTGAATGTTAATATGATTACTTTACCTCCTATTTGACCTCTTTTACCTGCTATGGTAGCATCCAAATCCTTTGATTCCAAAGATTTTTGTCAATACCATCATTAGAATGGCCATGATGTTGAGAAGTGTTATTCTTTAAAGCATAAGGTTCAAGACTTAATTGATTCTAATGCCTTATCTATTGATAATTTTGATGGTAGTGGGAACAAATCTATCTCTCTTCCTAATCAAAATCTCCAAATATAAATGAATCCTTTGCCTACACATGATACTAATACCATTGTTCAGCCATCGTCTATGGATATTGTTTATGATTCAAATATGGATGATCTTAATCACATTGTTAACCATGTGGAGCATGTTGTTTTGTCTCAATCTGTATCTCCACCCCAGCATCAATCTCAAACTCAACTTTAAGTTCCACCTCAACCTAAGCCTAAACTGAAACCTCAACCTCAACCTAAAAAATAACCTAAAAATAAAAGACCTTGGGAACTCTTGATTACCTTTGATGATTCTAAGACTATTAAACCTCTCGATGGTCCCCTTTACATCTATGCTAGGATTTCTAAGATACCTATGCGTAGTTTTCTTGTTGATCCTACATCCTTAGTCAATGTTATTACTGAAGAAAATCTTTTTGTGAAAAACTTACAATGTGATTCTTATGATACATTGGATGTGTGGATTCAAACTTGTAATGGTTTTTTTTATCCATCATTTGGTTCTATTAACTTACCTATTGAACTTTGTGGTAAAGTTGTGGATACTACCTTTGTTGTTGTTCCTACTTCTGATCAGTTCCAAGTTAAGCTTGGTTTTCCTTGGTTGAATGACATGCATGCTATTTCTTCTCCTATCCATAAGTGTCTTAAATTCATTCATGGTGAAGAAGTGAACATGCTTAATCATAGTTTATATCAACCTTCTAGGCCAAGGGATTGTTCTAAGCTTGACTTCTTTTGGCCTTCATTACCTAATTCATGTCCTTCTCGACCTGATAATATTTTTTGATCATATCAAGCCTATAAGCATCGCAAGATTCTTGAGTTAAGCATGCCTCAAATGGATCTTAATCGTGGTCTTTTGCGTATGCCTTCCATATGTCCTTTGTCCATGGCTTCTAGTTATGTTAATCAAGCTCCTAGTGTTACTTTTCAACCTACTGAGAACTCTATTGATCCTCCTATAGAACCTGTGAAGGAATCGGTTGTTGTCCCTCCTAGTTCTCAACATATTTCAAACAAGACAAAATGTAATCAATCTGCTAATGAACATCATAAGAAGCATTGAGCTCAAGCTAAGGCATGTGCCTCTATTATTAAAAGTTCTTTACCTTCTATTGACTAGCCTATGCATGACGTGTTAGAACAAGTTAATACTAATAATGATGTTAAGATGCATGATTATGATGATTCTATTCATATCTTAGATCCTATTTTGATTAATCTGGATGAAGAAGATACTCTTGATGATACTAATGATATTAATGATGAATATGAAACTATTGACATTGATATTGATTTACCTAATATGCTTTCATCACAATTGATAATTTTACCTAGTATTGAACATTATGATTCTCAAGAGGATCCTTGTTTGGAACTGGCTATTATTCCTACTGCATTGGATATAGTCCCTCTTACGAGTTTCCCACCTTCCCAAAATGATATAGAATGAGATGGGGAGAGCCAGGTGACACGCTTGATTGGCTTGTCCTTCATGGTATCTTTATGTGTGTTTTCATATTGTAATGTGCTTCTCCCGTAATGTGTTTGCTAAATGTTTGTTAGATTCTTTTATATGACCCTTGTTACTTTGTTTGGTGCAAGGTGATAAAGGAATCAAACTCATTGTACAATTCCTCTATATGTATCTCTTTTCTTCCATATGTTGTTTTCATGTTATGTTGTATATGTGCTATTGTTCGTAAATGTTTCATTGTGTAGTCCTCTTGGATTTGCAATTTGATAGTACAGATTCTTTTCGGTCTCCATGTTGTGGTCTGAAAAGACTCTCCTTCATAACTCTTATGTGTTCTTTCCTCCATTGTGATTGTAGTTCTACTTTCTTTGGGGAATGATGTCAATTCATTTGCAATAATATCATATATATATTATCTTATGATCATACTGACTCCATGACAGGTAGATCCCTTCTCTATTCTCTATATGTTTATGTGGTATTTCCCTTGATTTGTCTTCGCTTGGGGGCATCTTGTAGTGGAAATGTAATCAGTGGAGTTTTTTATGTTTCCATTCAAGCCACTGCTCCTATTAAAGTGTTAGCGATGACTTTAACATGGGGGCATACACTCTGCTCACTTTTTGCACACACACACTTTCAATACATATATTTTTCAAGGCACTTTTCTCCCTTTATGGATTAGTGACTAATCCTTAAAGCATGGATTTTTATCTTATAGGATCTCTTGATCCCTCTAGTTTTAAATTTTCAAAATTTTGATCCCTTAAAGTCGAAGGTGTCCTTAAGACTAGATCTCTTTTTTTTTTGGCTTTTATCTTTTGTCATAGAATATTCCTAAGGGTTAATCCTTGATGGGTTGAATACTGAGTAGCCACATTCACTAGGTGGTTCAATTCCATCTTTCTGGTTGCATTGTTTCCTTGTGTGGTTCACAATGGGAAATAAGTTCTCATTGGGCGAGGTAATCACACCCTCTTCTCTCTCTTTTCTAGAGATGTCTCTCTTATTGTAATCTTGGAGTTGATGAAGACTTGAGTCCCTTGGGGCTTGACGATTCCTTTGTCCCTTTGATTTCAATAAGATTATCTTTTTGGTTGTGATCTACTTTACCAAGAGTTTGCATCGAGTCCATACTCTTGCTAAAGTGGGGGCTAAATGTATCTTCAGAAAATAGAAGCACTTCCATTTAGGACCGGTCGGTTTAGCCCTTTGAGTAAGTGGTCTGGGGTCATGTCAAATGCTTTGAATGGGTCTTTGACATAGATCTGGCTTTTTCCCCTTGTTCCGCTTCTTTTTCCACCTATTTCTAGCCTGTTTCTAGCACCTGATCCTAAGAATTGAGATTCTTGACCTTAGGGTCAAGGTCAGCCTTCTGGGTCAAGGTTGACCTTGACCCTAACCTAGGTCAGATTCAACCTCGACCCTGGGTCCATATTTCATGTTCTAGAAGTTTTTGGATGTTAGGCTTCAGAAGGTTTATTTTCCCACTTCTGAGTCAGCTATTTCGAGATTCGAAACGGTAAAATCTTAAATTATATTTAATCTAGGTCCATTTCTAGGGGTTAAGTTTTAAATGGGAATTTAATTATCCTATGTAGGCCTCTCTAGAAGTTTGTTCCCTAGACTTGTATAAAAGAAAGTTTTCCTCTCTCATTTCAATCCATATCTTTGAACCATCTCTTTTTCATATCTCCATCAAGTATCAAGTGATCAAGAAATCAAGAAATCAAGCAAGAAGGAGAAGAAAAGCATTCAAGCATTCATTCATCTTCAAGCATTCAGGCATTCAAGATCCAATTCATCAAGCAGATCCATTGGTAGCCATTGAAGAATTCAATCTCTATGAAGCCCCTTTGTTGAAGATTTCTTGATCCATTTCCATTCAAGCTTCTTTCCAATCCAAGATCCATTCAAGATTGGTGTTGAAGATATAATGCAATTGATTTGAGACATCCTACATATAATTCTACATTCATTTGGAGCATCCATACTTGTAGATTCAAGGATTCAAATCCTCCACAAGAGTTTCAACATAAGCAAGGTGAATTATTCCATTTACTTTGTTTATTGCTGCAATTTCAATTATATTTCAAGGTTAATTCAAAAATTAGGGTTTGACCAAGGAAAACCCCTCATCCAACAAACAAAACCATTTTTCTTTTAGATACAAGTGTGGGACAATGAATCATAGATCAAATCTGAGTACCCTTTTCAGTGAACTTTCAAGGTTCGCGAATAGAATTTCCATCGGAACAATGCAGGTCAAGGTCAACATAAAGGGGTAAGATTGTGCCCCGGGGTAAGATCTTACCCCTATTTTGGGTCAAGGTCAACCTTTCTCAAAAAGATAGAAGGTTTCTAGGTTTTCTCTGTTTCTATGTTTCCATGGCCATATCTGGTTGCAGAATTTCCTGAAACCGAGTACAAACACCAGAAAATAGTATTTTCAAGATCTATCATATTTTGAGGTTAGTACTTATCTTCAATTTAATTAAGATTTATGTATTTCCTTTCCATAATGGAATATAAGGTTTTCTCCTTTCTTCATATACTCCATCAATTGATCCATTTATGTATTGACCATCTTCTTATGGTTAATCAATTTGGATCTTTCTTTTGGGAATTTGGAGTTAAGAAGAAGATCTTGCCTTTCCCAATCCTATACATTACATACACATCACATTCTCATCACACCTCAACTACACACCATATTTTTATATCTTACCACTACATTCAATTTCGTACAGATTATATTCTTACAAGTTTATCACATAAGGTTGATAAGATGTTCAACTTTTTATGACAAGTTGACCAACCCTGATTTTTTAATTTTTCATTGCCACTTAAGGCCATAGCTTGGTATACCATGATCCTGCACATACCCTTTATTATAATATCATGTATGTGTTTTTTTCTCTACTTCATTATTCACATTTTTATGTTCATGTGATTTCAACCAATTATCACCTTATTCTATGAAGATGAATTTAGCATCCCATGGTTATGTTCAAGGTGTTACTGCATTTATCTTACACATGCCATTGATTGCTTACTGTAGTAATCTGCATTAAGATAACCTATGCAATCCCAAAGAAAAAGTGTCATAAATCACATGCTAGTTTATCTCCACTTTACAATTAGCAAGGATGGATCATTTATCTTGGGCAAGAAATCTTTTCTACTTTGTTGCTTTACAAAGTTTGTATGTGTCTAGTTGTAATAGGATATTTTTTCCTATTTGTAGGTACTCTATCCTCAATAATTTTTAGAAATTTTCATATAGTTTTGTTCTAGCAGTAGATGTTTTTACTCAAAAAATAATAGCGAACTGGAAAAGGTACATAAAATATTGAAGAATCATTCTAGGTTTGTGTTTAAAATCACAGGTGTTCCCAATCTTCACTCATACAAACATCACCTAGTGGTGGTAAGATATAAATGGAATAATTGTGCTTATGCAATATGAGTTCTTGCAAGCCACTATTCATGAAACATGTCATGAAAATTCACAAAATTTTCAAAATACTCTATAAATGAGATACTTTTGAATTATCATTTAAATTCATAATTTTTGATAAAGAAAAGCAGCAAGAGGGTGTTGGCCCATGGAATAAATGACTAGGAGCACATTAATAGCACTAGTCTAAGAGCAGATAATCAACAAAAAAATATTGTCTAGTCTGCCTCTATCAAAGACAAACTTAAAGATCATCTTGGGACAAGCCCCCACAAAAGCTGCAAGCTTTAACCAAAAACAAAAACAACGGACTAGAGTGAGCCCTTTAAAATTGTCCAAGGAAGCAAGATCAGACCACAAATAGCCTGTCCATCTTTCTCCATAAAAAATGAAGGTCTAGAAACTACTACACCTCTAGCCCAACCCAACATTGTCCAAGATATTCCAACCTACTGCAAACTCCTTGTCCACCTCAATAGAAAAAGGGTCCACCTCTATAGGAGCAGAGAGGAATAAGAATAAGATATCAAGGCTAAAGCTGAAACATCTCCTTTCATTAGCACGACCACAAGAGGTAGCCCAAAAAAACTCCACCTCAATAGGAGTCTCCTCCACCTCCAAGTTCACGAACACAATCTCCACCTCAATAGGAGACTACTCCACCTCCATAGAAGGCTTCCACCACTCCTTCACAAGAAGAGCACCCACACTCAACATCTCTTCCAACACCAAAAGCATTTCCCCAGCTTTAAATTGGCAACCCAAAACAGTTCCCTTGGCCCATTTAAGACAAGGGTCATCCTCCATCCTGATCCACAACACCTTCAAGTTATTCAAAGAAGGAAAAAACCAAATGCCACTACTCACCTCCTCCCAATAGCCATTGTCCACCTCAATAGGATGGGCTTCCTCCTCAATAGGATCTTCTCCCTCTATAAGATTCAGGGAAGAGGAAAGCATCAGCAGAGAAGGAATCTTCCACCAATAAACCACGACAAGAAAACCCACCTCGATAGGGATGAACTCCCCCTTAATAGGAGTAAAGAAAAGTGGAAAAGGAATAGAAAAGGAACAGTCCCTGCACCAAATAAAGACATAGGCCAAAGGAGGGACAAAACCGACCACAACTGGAACTAGAAAAGAAGGGGAAGAGACAAGCTCAACAAAGCAGAAGACAAGCCTTCTAGCAGAAGCATCCTCAAACCCCCAACAAAGCATTTCAAAGAAAGAAAACTAGAGAGGCTCTCCCACATGAGAGCTACTCCCTCTACCACAAAACAGGCAGAAAAAACAAAATGGATCTTGTTTCCCCACCTCCTTAGGCTCTAGAAGAAATGGGAAGCACACTAGGGACTAGCCTCCAACAACTTTGTAAAAAATTTGCAGAGATCCCCCACAGGACGTATCTCCACTATCAACCACATTGGGGGCACCCATGGTCTCGACCTCCTCTTCCTTTCTCCCAATAAAATAGAGCCCAAACACTCCAGCCATAGAGGCTAAGGTAATACAAGTAGCGCCTATGATAAGACCCTCCCGAACACACCTGGCGCAAGAACAAAATCTACCCAAAGGAGGTTATGAGGTCGGCAGCAGCATCAACCTTCCCTCCATCATCATCGCTGCCTCCTTCCCCTCCCTTTCCATCCTCCCCTTCTCCATTTCTGCTACAAACCCTAGCCCCTCCTCCATGCATGCTTCTCCCATTCCCGCTCATCCTGCTTATTTTGATTTCAAATTGTCAGTACTATAGTGGTGACCTGATTAGACAGTAGCTATATTTTTGTAGGATTTTATATTTTTTTCTTGATCTTTGATTTCTCTAATAATGTCGACCAACAAGATACCAATCTTACAAAACTTTTTATTAATCAAAGTACACAATTTTAAATAACAATAATCATACATTATTTATGAGGGTAGATCTAACTTTATGTGAGAAAAATAACTAGTTGCAAACATTTATTGTAGTAGAAATCTAATCAAAAAATAAACAATTACAATACCAATTTCATTCTATGTAAGTACAATAGACATGTAAACCAAAATAATAAGTGGGATGTCACTTGTAGCAGTTGTAAGAGATCATTTTTTTCTTGTTCTATTTGAGAGTATCCATTTACCCAAATTTCATGTGCTCACATTTCTACTTCTCGTAAGCGAGCCCAGGCTTGCTCAAGGTGATTAACAGCTCCTTTACATAGTTCTTCAAAATTTTGAATACTGTTATTCATAAGTTGAACTAATTTATATTCTCTTCCCAAGCCAAACACGAACCTTTAACATGTAAAGACAACCTGCTACATAGCTTTGACAATGTTTGTAGATACCTTAAGGCCTTGTTTGGTTGGGGGAATTGACTTGGAATTGGCATAAACTAATTATGAATTTGTCAAATCCTCAGTGTGGTAGTGCAAAACGAAATTGGAAGAGGGAGATGTATATGCTCATTTTGACCCAAAATCAGCATATACATCTTCCACTTGAAAAGGTGGAATTGGAATTTGAGGGCCAAATTCCCATTTTTTCAATCCCCATTTTGAAACCATTTCGGGTCTACATGCAAACAAATTTAACATTTGGGGTCCATGTGCAAATAAATTTAAAAAATTCATATCATTTTCCTCTAATGTTGTGTTGTGTTGTGTTTGAACAACTGTGGGTTTCCTACGAGGCCAGAGTAAGCAGAGTCATCGCCTTCTTTTTAGAGTCCAAAGTTGAAAGAGAAAAAATGAGAGTACCAAACGAAAGCTTTTCCAGAGAATAAAATATTAGGCTTGCCTCAAGCTTAAAACAAATAAAGGAATTAGCAAACAAAAATAAAAGTATGGAGAAAGGCCTTCCATGAAGTTTCCTTGATGGAAGACCCCATGAGACTAACTCTAACTTTTTCCAAAATTGGTTGATTCTTCCCACGTTCTAGGAAAGACCCAACAATCAATTAGAGCCCTTTATAACCACAAATTGTAAGAGATATCAGACACCATTATGGAATACATTTGCAGAATTTCATATTGTTCTCTCAGAGTTCAATTGTTTTATAATTCAATTTCAATTTTTTTCACAGAGTTCTGAAAAATGGTGTCTGGTAAGAAGCCTTGCATCTTTTTATGCTTGTCTCATATCCATATTCTGGGACCGTACTGTTTCTTGGGCCCTGAGTTAGGTTCTGCAATTCTACTCTTCTTTTATTCATGATTTTGTAGTTGAGATTACCAAAACAGGGTTTTTTGGACATTTGATTGCGAAAGACTTAGAGATCATGCTAGATGGAGGATGCCCAACTTCTAAATCTATAAAAAATGAGGTGGGTAGTCTCTCTGAGAATGAAAAATAGCTGGAGAATGTAAAAAAGTGGGATCTTGCTAGAATTTTCTCTGGTTTGGACAAAAACAAGATGGCATGATGAGTGCAGATGATTTACAAGGTTTGATGGAGAAGTATGGGCTCCATTACTGCTGTGATGAAAATATGAGAATTTTGATGAATATTCCAAAACATATTAACTTTGATGAATTTTGTAGAGCTTGCTCGAGTCTTTTAGAAGAGGCTCAATCTTCTAAAGAAGGGGAATTGAGGAAGCATTATGTGTTTTTCACAAAGGTGGTGATGGTTTCATTAACCCATCTGAGCTTCAACAAGTCCTACTCAGCCTAGGTTTCAGAGAAGCACGGGATTTGCAGAATTGTGAAGCCATGTGATAACAAGATTTGATAAAAATTCTGATGGTAGAATCGACTTTTTTGAATTTGAGAACATGTTGTCGATGTTTGATTTGTACATTGCTCCAACACCTATTTTTTTGCTTGACATAATATTATTGTTATAGTCAAAGCATGTGTTGTAATGGCAAAGCATGTAATATATCTATACCTGATGATTGTATATTGTTTGTGATTGGCATTATTCTGTTCCATTTTATATTATGATTTTCTATATAAAATTAAATAAAAATAAATAAATTATTAAATTCAAAAATATTAAAACAATTTAAAAATTAATAAAAAATCATACTCAAATTCCAATTCCAGTTTCAAAATGTGGAACCAAATGGAGGAAATGCATCTTCTCACTCATATTCCGAACTATATTCCGAAAATGAAAAATCAGAATATTAAATTCATGATTTGACCATTTCCAACATTTGATCAAATATAGCATTTTCTAATTTCTTGAACCAAACAAGGCCTAACTTATTCTGAGTTTTCCGGATGAGGGGATGAAGGACCTTTTAAAGTTTTTAAATTTTCAAGTTATTTTTTAAGACGATTTAGAAAATAGAAAAATTTCTAAATATATAGAAAAATTTCTTATCATATTTATGTGATAACATGGATATTTGATGAAGTATGTATATATACATCATTGAATCTTAATATATAATACTTGTGTTACATTGAGAGTTTATATAAGAATCAAAGTTAAACAAATTAACAAAACTCAAACCTTGTTCTTATTAGTTATTATAAATTGTGAAAACCTAACTTGCATATCCAGCCACCTTGCTCATTGACACTTCTCATCAATGATACAGTTTGTATCCAATTTGCAGTTTATAGACTGACTTCAATTCTTAAAATCTTACCAGATATGCTCATTAATCCCATTATAAATATGTGAAGGGTAGAAATCAGTTTCAATGCTCATTCATATTTGTTGCACCTTTTGAGGCTAGCTAAGGCACAATTCTTATAAGGTGTCACTAATATCTCCTAAAAGATAGTCACTTGTGCAAGGGTCCTTTGTAATCAGAAGTTGTCTACAATTCTCCGTAAGATCAGAGCTACACTTTTACTCTATTAATTTTTAAAATCGTAAACTTCCTGTACTAGTTAAATGATATGAAAGACCATATTTCATGTTGAAGTTAGAACTAACATGTGAATGAGTGTATGAAATTTATCAAAACACTTATTCACTATTGTTGAGATGTGAGAGCCCATAGAAAGAAATGTAAAAATGGTTTTTTTAAAAGCACTTGAAGCATTTTTTTATGTGTTGTGCGGTCCCCTGTTTTATCTAAGGCGACATCCGTGATAACTTTTGCTACAGAATAACACTCATCGAACTGATAATCCGGTAGTTATGTCCAAGAACTCTTTTATGTAGTTGAAACTAGATTAAGATTACGATTTTGAGCATAAGTCCGAGCTGTCTTTCCCAAGTGTTATATTGTTCCTTGGCACAAGTGAGCCATCAATCTGAGCAGCAGAGGAAAACCTACTAGCAAATTTTTTTGGTATCCTTGGTATCCGGATTCCAAATGTGTGTGCGCAAGTTACGAATGTAGGGGAAGAAAATCTTCTTCGAAGGTGCATCCTTAGTATTATAGAGTGCCATGAGGCCACATTTCTGTGAGGCATTTTGTCAAACAGTCGTGTGTTCCTCTTTTATGTATCGACATTTTGCGTGTATGTCAACAATACTGTAACCATTTCATACCCTGAAACCACAGTTCTTTAACGCAATTTATCGCACGCCCTGTTTTATTTATGCTTATAAACTCATGTTCGCCAGAGCATTTGTAAACAAAAAAATGTTCAACAGATGAATGGTAATATTTCATTCCAAAGCTGTACGACCACATAAGAATCATATATGCTTATAAACCCTCGAACGCATCTGCCTCTAAAACACTAGTTGACTTCTTGTTTTACGATACATTATTGGTCTCAACTGAAACTTTTATGTTTGGATTGAAAGGCTAGGTAGATTTGCTGATTGTACTTGATTAAAACAACAGGAACAGACAGAATTACAGATTTGCATTTAATTTTATCCTCACCTCAGCATGTATCAAAAGGTCCTTTCTAAAGGGGTTTAGCAAGCCGATCTTTCAAAAATTTAATCTCTTTCGCAACTAGCATCATTTTTACAAAATATTTCTTTGTAGTCAAAATATGATTTTGCAATTGGCTTTCCTTCTGCAACTTCTGTTCAAATTATGCTAGTTGTATTTGTTAATGTTAACCCTACTCACCTTAGCCCTGAGATCCTTTATTTCAACTTTGAATCATCCATTCTTACGAGGATTTAATAGTGTCAATTACGGCATTCCCTAGGTTGACATCCTTTCGAGGCATTTTTTTGAGCAGCCTATGAGGCCTATTGCAGATGCTTCCACCTTTTGGATACATGTTTTCTAAGGCATTTGCAATTATAATCTCTATAAAAACACTCCCGTGTCATTCATGTTTTGGTCGATGTCGATACAATTTCTCAACTTCTGTTTTCTGCGCTCATGGGATTCTTCACTCTCCTTTGTCCTAAATTTTAAAATCTAGAATCCTTTAAGATCCCTGAAGTGTAGCACCTATACACGTCTGCACATTTTATATGTTCTGCAAAGGATCAGTGGAGGTTTACAAATTCTTTAAGACTTCATCTCCATGAAAAAAATGACAGCGAAGGATTGAGATTATTTTAATTAAAGATAATTGATCCAAATAAACTTGACAAGAATGAGGGAAAAACATGACAAAAATTGATAATTTGATGGGAAAAGCTCAAATTTTTAAAAAGGCACTTCAACTAGGCGATATCTGTTTAATTAGCTGTTCAGAAATTTTTGGCAAATTGTAAGTTCAACGAATTTATAGTGCAATGAGAAAAAGCAGGTTATATTAATATTTATAGAAAAACCTTTACAAAAATAATGAAATTACAGACAGAGGGAAAACCAACAGACTGCCAGAATTATTTATATAAATACTTTTCCCTCTAAACATGAAAATATTATCCCTTATTAACCAGAAATTTCAATCGATTTGACGTTTGGCTTCGGCTCCGGTTGCTTTGGCACTGTCACCGTCAGCACTCCATTTTCCATTGCAGCTTTCACTTCCTCCACCTTTGCATTTTCCGGCAAACGGAATCGCCGCAGGAATTTGCCGCGCGAGCGTTCCACTCGGTGATATTTCTCGCTCTTTTGCTCCTCTTCTTTATTCCGCTCCCCGCTTATCTGCAGGAGCCGTCCGTCTTCCACCTCTATTTTCACTTCTTCTTTCTTCAGTCCTTGACAATTAGCAACACATTTGAACATCATCAGCTATATACTTCGAAACTTCAAAAATTGCAAAGACAACAGCGATAATCTCAGGCAAAAGACATGAACTTGGAGAGAAGGAAAACAAAATTAGTTACCTGGTAGATCGGCTTTGAAAATATGAGCATCAGCAGTCTCCTTCCAGTCGATTTTTGTATTGGCCACAGCAGCTGCATCCCTCGCAAATCCTGTGGAAGGAACCATATCCCTCGTAAAGGAGGAATTAAAAGCTCCCAGGGGATCCCACAAATCAAGAGAAAATGGATCAAATGCGTTTGATTTACTGCCGAAGAAGCTGGGAATCAGAGACATCCTAACGCTTTTCTGGAACAGGTAGAAATTGTAGATTAGATAAGTGTTTTTTGCGAACTCTGGAAATCGCCTTTCGTTTATGCTGAAGAAAGTGTTGCAGAGGAATAATTTATACTACAGGGGGGAAATGTCTAGAATTTTCCAGAAAACACTCGCAGTTTCTTTTCGCCCACTGGACCGTTCTAGTTCTTTCCACAACAGTCTTCGATGAAGGGGGTAGTTGTAACGACTCGACCCTATAACTTCCTAGATTTCGGGAACTATGTGTGTGACACCTAGACTATTTTTGATTTAGACTTTAGCCTAGTCATAGTTTTTAGTCGTTATATTTTCTAGACAATATACATGTATTTGATCTTATGTTCTGATTACCTTGATGGATATTATAACGATGTTATATTTTGGTGTTTAATGTATTTTATCTTATTAAAAAAAGTTGATATTAATAAATCTGACATGATGCACATACAATAGGATGTGATGTGTATTTTTCTTTTGATTATGATTTGGGACACTAACCTACCGATGAAAAATTTAGTGGTTTGTGTTGATTCACAGGTGCGAGAGTGTGGCCCAAGTAAAGAAGGCTAGCTCTTTGGTAAGTGGTCGGTCAAGATGGATTTTATACACACACCACATAGATTATTGGATGTATTTAATGTATGACCTATGCATTTTATTTCTACCCTATCTTTTAGGATTAAAAATAAATAAATAAATATGGTTATAAGCATATGTCTTTAAATGCTAGGTTTAAATACTTTATTTCTAAACCTTATTCTCATTCAATTAATGTGTATGTTTGAAGTAAAATGTTATTTTCACTTGGGTTAATGGATGTTAAAAAAACTTTATAAAATTACATTT
The DNA here is from genome assembly GCA_027943335.1 of Chamaecyparis obtusa. Taxonomy (NCBI): domain Eukaryota; kingdom Viridiplantae; phylum Streptophyta; class Pinopsida; order Cupressales; family Cupressaceae; genus Chamaecyparis; species Chamaecyparis obtusa. The sequence goes on from BSBK01000361.1 coordinate 536,092, forward strand.
TCAATATATATTTGCCACCTCTTGTTTAAACTTATAGCATGCCACCTTTAGTTGCTTGATTGCCATAAATATGAAATGGGGTCCATCATTTGAGGCTATAATAGCCCACACAATAATTCAAAGTATTATGTTTGCTCGCTGTTATCACATAAATGTGTGGAGTATGGAAATAAAATATCAGCTAAAAAAATCAAACTACTGTTATGACGGCAGAGCCCATATTATAGCTGCCCAACACTGTGGCCATAAAGCACTTGGGTTTTGTGCAACCCTCTCGCCCTCTCAAGGAAATGCTCAACTACCCAATTTAAATACAATGGGATCCTTTGGTCAATGCAAAACATTAATAGTTCAACTAATACTGGTCCATATATTGATTGCTTTGAAATTTGTTTTGGATATAAATCTCAAACCTTGGCTGACAATAGAGAGCAGCAATTTCATTCAGTGGTGTTTTGTGAGTTTGGAGAGGAAGATCACAACGATTTTTCACATAGACTGGACAAAATCTTCGAACAACCAGGTTCCTCCCCTATATTCTGTTATCTCTTACTTCATAAAATATTATGCCAGTGGTTCTTTATTATTATGGTAATCTGTAATAAAACTTCCTGGTACTTAAACTATTAATTCGTTAATCATTGTATGTTTTTGCAAAATCCATCGCAGCTAGGTAAAAACCATCAATAGTTGGTCATACTAAATTCTCCCTATTGTTAATTAATGATTGCTAGTCAATATTTTGGAGTTTAGGTAGAAACCCATAAAAATAAGAAGATTCCCTGTTACGATGAACGACTTCTAGTTTCTAAAATAGTGAATGAAATTAGAAATTGTATGAGAAAGAAATCAAGTTTAAAAGTATGAGAACACCTTTTACCAACAACAAACAAAAGAGGAGTCATGACATTTTCACATAACATATTTATATCTTTATACTACTCTTTAAGTTAGTATTGCGTCCACAATTTATATTCAAAGTAGCATTTCTAATTTCTCTGTATACTTCTTCTCTTTTGAAATGATTTTTTTCCTTATTTTGGTATTAAGAATATGTTTATAATACCGTTACATTACATCATAAACTAGAAGCATAAATATTATTTTTAGACTATCTAAGTGAGTCTTTCTGCATAAGATCTCAGATAAGGAACCAATATTTACTGTCTTTATGCTACCAGTATTTACTGTCCTTATGCTAATAATTTATACAAGTCTTAAATGTTTCACTTTTTAAATCAAGTAAATAAAAGATTATACAACTAAAACATTTGGCAAGAAAAGCAAAAGTCACAAAAATTCACCTAGAAAAAAAATCAACGCACTACATGTGAAATAGTATTTTTCTAATGAGTAAAAACGTAGGAAAACCGTTGAATTAATTGTTATTAAAATATCCATCTTCATTTGAATGCTACGTATGAGTTACTAAAGTGTTTTAATTTAATTTAGTGGTCTCATCATACTAATAGTCTAAGATAATATGAGCTTTAATTTCATTGGTTAGTTGTACATTTTAAATGACTTAATAATTTCACTTTTCAAAAAGAATTGATTCCTTGACCAAAAGTTGATTCTCATTAGTAGGGAAAAAAATAGGACATAAGAATAGTATGGTTGATTTTATAAGAAACATTTAGAGTAAAATAATAATCTAAAATTGAATAATTAAGTCAAGATATACTTACATAATGGTGTTAATTTTAAAAAATATATTATAAAGAAATATATGTATGTATATGCATAAAATTAAAATTTTGGTTGCAGATTCAATAAAGAGCATATTTAATATCATTGTATTAATTTTCTTAAGATGTTGTGTGATGATATTATTCACCTTCATGAAATTAAGATCAAGTAGCAACAATTTAAGCTAAATACAAAGGAAATTTACTCTAAAATGCAACTACAATCGATAACATCTCATGGATCTCTAGAAAGAAGTGGTAAGTGAGCTCTCAGCTGCAAATCCTCACTAGTGACACCTCTAAAATGAGAATAATGCTGCTATGATGCTTCTAAATGCTTATTCTATGATGAATTCATGCTTAATCTAGCTCCATTTTGATAACAATGCAATGATAAAAGGCTAAAATGATAACTCTAAATGCTCAAATGCTTCAATTGCTCTTAGAAATGATCTCAATTGACTATAGTAACAATGCTTTTCAATTGAAATTCTAAGATCCAAATGCTCTCCAAAATGCTTCATACTTATAGTAATTTCCCAAGGGTAGGGGGTAGAGTGAGTTGATCATGGTTATGCTTGGGTAAGGTCAATTGGCTTTGCTTTGTCCATAAATGGGGGGACAAGGAGGGGACAATCATTTAAATGGTTTCAAAAGGCTGGACCATTTCAACAAAAGTGAGTGATTTGTGTCCATTTTGTCTCCAATTTGCTTTGTTGAGGGAAATTATGATTTATTAATTAATTAAAGTAATTAAATTTAGCCATGAAGGGTAAGAGGTTCATTTTGATTTTTTCTTTCAACAACTATGTCATTAATTGAATTTAATCAATTTCGTAGTGTTTTTCCCCTTTTCAAACTTCATTTAATCATTTAATCATTTAATTGAATTTTCCTTTGATTTGAATTGCCTTTGTTCCATTTATTGATTTTTCGTGCTATTTTGATGATTAAATGCACCTTTTGATTGATTTAAGTCTTTTGCCAATTTTTTGTGTCTACAAATGCCCCTCTTTGAGTCGATGTGCGCAGAACACCAATTCAAAGATTCTTTATGTCCTGATTGTGATTCCCTATGTGATTGATTGCTGCCTCTTGATACAAAAAAGTTTATGATACCCCACTGATTTCATGATGTATGATTGCGACTTTGATTTGATACCCTTATTGCCCCCTCAGAAATTAAAACATATGAATTGCGTTATTTGAAAATGATTATTAACGTTTGATATAGCAAATATGTTTTAGTTTCTGACTATTGATGATATCCCACGATGTATGATTATGCCCTGGTTTGATTTGATATGCTAAGAGAAGTCAATGACTAATTTCAAGTTCAAAATTAGGTCAAAAATACCTTAAATAGGTTAAGAACCTTCTTTTACCATTCATTTTTACTTTTACCCTTGGTGATTTTTCTCTGATTCTCTAGCGATTTCGAGATGGTTGTGCCAATTCGGGAGCATAGATTCGAGAGATGCCAGAGATATGCGAGACCGCCTGATTATGCACCTCTAGTAAGTCATTATGAACTTCGATTTTGCATTTATTGATCATTTATTAAGCATTTATTGCAATTTCATGTTTCATCGTTGCTTTGCATTCAAGAAATCATGCCTAGGACAGAATTGATTGTCGCCTAGGGTCTTTTACTGTCGCTTCCGCGGTTTTTATTATCGCCTCCGCGTAATATTCTCTCTCATACAAGACAGTTGAGTCTCGCCTAGCAGGATAAAACTGTCACCTTGCCCCAGGGAAAAATACCCATTTTTGAATAGGTTATTGCCTACACGAAACCTAACCATTTAACTCTCGCCTAAAGAAAACTCTTTGTTGCAGTGTCAAATTCACTGTCACGTATAGAAAATCTGTCGCCTGGCAGAATAATAAAGTCGCTTAGGGCTAGAATAAGTCACACCTAGGTTAAAATGTCGTCTGATAGCATAAAAATCATGCTTGATGTATTTTTTGCAAAATTTCCATACTTTTTACACATGTGTTGATCGTATCTGATGAACAATTTGATAACCCCCTGATGAGAAAGTCAGATAATTAGTGTAGGTCTATGATTGTCAACAAAAAAATGGTTTAGATATCAGGATAGTAGTACTTTAAAATATGATTTGTCAATCTGATTTGAATATTAACTGATAGGATAAATCAATTAGTGTGAAAACCAATATGATTTGAGACTGTCACTTCATTCTCAGGATACAGAGAAACGAACGATGATACTTTAGTGTGATTACTTGATACTTTTGATTGACTTGAGATAATTCCTTGATACAATGTACTGATATTATTCCTTTACCTTGCCAACAAGATCATTATCCTACTTTATACATCTGTTCAGTTGCATCATGGGTTATTGACTTAGGTTAGAGACTCACAGTAGCTGAGTTCTGAGTCATTGGGAGATGTGGCTTGAGTTTCCTCCTTGACCTCCCATGGTTCCAGCTAAACCATGGATTATTGACTGCAGTGGCGAAGCGATGGCACTCCGACCACAACACATTCCACTTGCCATACGGAGAGATGACGATCACGCCAGAGGACGTTTATCGATTATTGCGGATTCCTTGCAGGGGTGAGTTGGTCTACTATGACTCTGCATATGATTCCTCTATCTGCCGATGAGTATTCGGGGACAACACTATTGGAGATGGGGATACTATTACATGGCCTTAGTTTGCCTCTTTTCCCACATTACCAGTAGTTTTGGGTGCTTTGATTGGCGGTCTACTTCTTCCCGACGGCGAGGTCACAGTTTTTCAGTCGGTTGGGGCTGGATTATAGAGGATTTACTTGCTCATCCTCGACGGTTTGATTGGGGTTCCTGCGTCTTGGCATAGTTGTATCATGATTTACATGAGGTAGTCTATCGGGGTAGTGCATCATTGTCAGCGGGTGTTATTGTTCTGCAATTGTGGATATGGGAGCATCTTCCCATTACTAGGCCTATTTCTGATAGAGTTTGACCTTGGGGATATCCCTATGCTTTCTTATATACAAGCATGGTCATACAGCATCATATGGGTCATTTGGATTACTGGCGACGTCAGATTGATGATCTGGATCAGGTTATATGGCGCCCTTATCTCGGTTGTGATCGTTGGAGAGAGGATGGTGATGAGTTACCATATATGTTTGCCCCTCGCTGCATGATTGGGTGCACTCCTACCACTATTGAGTGCTTTTGCTTCGACAGAGTTTTGAGACAGTATGGGCGGATTCAGGATATGCCTCAGGGCAATGCATTATATGCTCGAGTACAGGCAGAGATCTCTCTATGGGGTCCATGTATTGATTATCAGTTTGCATTAGGTCAGATTGCGAGTATGACTATTTGCAGATGGGAGATACTTCCTGGTATGGATAATGCTAGGATGTCACATGAGTATGCGGATTGGTGGTCTCACCACAGGTTTCCTCGGTTTACTGATCTGGCTGAGCCTATTCCTGGACGTCGTAATGGTGAGAGGGGTGGTAGACATCAGAGAGGTCGAGGATATAGACATCCTTGGGTTGCTGTAGGGGGAGATCAGGTGAGACGAGATCCGGGTCATGATAGATAGGATAGAGCACAGGATGATGCAGCTGTTAGACGGCCTAGAGCAGATAGACAGGATAAAGTGCATAGACATCAAAGAGCTCAGAGACATGCACAGATTGATGCAGCTAGGCAGATTCCTAGGATATTAGATCCCTTGGTACAGTTACAGAGAGTGGCCTTAGCGCAGCCTGATGGTGATGCGGCTCATCAAGATCAGGCACAGCAGGATGATGCACAGCAGGATGATAGGGCTCCACAGATGCCTCTGCAAGCTCCACAGCCACAGGGTGCATAGGGTGATCGCATGGATGGATTAGAGTGAGGTTTACAGTCTATGAGGACAGAGATATCCACTGTTGTGGGTCGATTGGACCAGGTTGCCTCTTTATTACAACAGCTTGTATCTGTCATGGTTGTTCAGAGGCAGGATGGAGTGGGTACATTACAGGCTCCTCCCCCACAGGATAGTAGAGGGCCAGATGGATCTAGTGCTACAGGCTCTTGAGCGATATGATGACAGATTTACTCAGTGTTGTTGGTCCATCTTTTATGTTATTCTCATTTATCGGAACATTTGATAGATCACTTTGATGATACCTTGACATATTTGATGTATGGGATCCTCCTTTTTTATGATGATATATGATGATATACTTCTTGATTCTCTTTGATGAGTTTGATTATAAGATTATCTTTTATGCAGCTATATGATGTTTGATTTATGCATTTACTTGGATTCATGCTATGAATGCAATATCTTATTTTATGATATATATAGATGTATGCAAAGATGTATGAATTTGATGATGCTCTTTTGTTGTTCATGTATGGATGTAAGATGTTTAATGGAAATGCACATGTATGTTCCTATGTTTTTTTTATTTTTCAATGTATGCTAGTTTATCCTTAACTATATGAGTGCACATGATGTATGGATGATTTTTCATTGTAAATGTGGATAATGAATAATGCTCAATGCGTGTATGCAAAAGATAATCCCATTTTCTTTATTGTGTTTTATCAAGAACAAACATTATTATTGAAACCCTTTTGCGTAAATGTTTTAACTACCCAAGATTATTGATGTACCCCCTCGTTCCCTTGGAAAAGTAACCATAAACACATGCATTTGATCAAACAGGACAATGCAATTAATCTAACAAGATAATGCAATGAATCTAATATGCCTTGCAATGCAACCTAAGTGTCACCAGCTTTTAGCAAATAAATGCCTTGAGGATAAATTTTCATCATTGAGCATTTTGGGACCAGAAAGTCGATACAATCACCACTGTCCACTGACATGATGATATGAATACCGCTTTTTTTTTTTTCATCTCATTTTGGTAACCTCATTGCTGGACCAAGTACAACCCTCACTAGTTGGATGACCAAACTATGGGAGTCTGAATACCGGTGTCAACGGATTCAATGTTGCAAGTGGATTTTTGGTGTTAAGATATAGAAAATCTAAATAACCAAGGGATCCGTTTGCGTAAACAAACAAAGGTCAATCCATCCGCTTATGAGATAGTCCTCGATGGTTCTTTGATGACCATGTCGTTAGACAACTTCTCATAAGGTGACGAATTTTCCTCCAAACAGTCACTCAAAGGAAATAAAGTATCATATCTCTATCATTGCCAATACCATCAATTAGCTAAAGAGACTTGATATAAATCAATCGATATAAGCAAAGAGATTTTTAACCAACTTTCAAAAGAATCTTTCAAGTGTTTTGCATTGTTTCTTGATTTTCAAATAGTATTTCCAAGTACCTTGATCATTAATGATGTTTGATTTTTATTTAATCCCGAATAATAAAGTCAATTAAGGCTCAAGGATTTTGTTGTGGTAATCAATTTCTTGGTTTATGAACAATGATATCTATCAAAGGTTCACGAAAATATGCTTCTTTCTTTTGAAATTTAGATCTCTCTCTCTCTCTGTTTGACTCTGACTGAATGTTGTTCGTTTGAATCTTTTTTATGTACCAACTTTCTGATATGCTCTTTGTTGCCCCCAAGTGTTTGAATATACCCATTTTGACAACTTTGGGCAATGCAAATGATGAAGCCACAAAGCTTTATTAGGACTATGTACAAATGAAGGATGCAATGAAGGTTTGGACAAATGGGATGATGAGATGCATTATGTACAAATGCAACCTAGGAAAGACCAACTGAAGGGAACCAAAGGCGCTTGTTTACCAAGTTTCCACCTTTAGGATGAATCAAGCTTCATCTTTTTTCTTTTTAAAAAAAAAATTTGCAAGCTTTTTCTCTCTTTTTTTGCTACCAAGGTGCCTATTTACTAGGTCTTCACCAGGGCACTTTCTTCTTTTTCAATTTTTTTATATTTTTCTTCTTTTTTTTTATCATCAAGGCGCCTATTAACTAGGTTTTCACCAAGACAACATCATTTTGGATGTTTTTCCTTTCTTCATGCTCAATTTTCTCAATGTTTTTATCCTTTTGTGCTTTTCAAATGTTTTTGGTATTTTCAAGATCTCTTTTGAACTATGTACAATAAAATAGGATGCTCTCTCATCTGATACTCTTTATACTCTTTCATCTACCTCATGTATAGAACCTTTTAAGATGAATACTATTAATAGGTTCTTGAAGTTCCTCTCCGTCACAATTTGATAATTTATAGGTTCCTGTGCCAAATGAAGATATTATGATAAATGGGCCTAGCCAATTAGCCTCCCATTTGCCTTTCTTTTCCCTCTCAACCAGATTCTTTGGATTCTCTCTCAACACCAAGTCTCCTACCTGAAAAACTCTCGGTTTGATATGTTTATTATAGTTCCTTGAGATTCTATTTTGGTACACTTTCAGGTGCTCATAAGCTTGTGTTTGATGTTCTTCAAGTAACTCCAATTGTTGAAGTCTAGCAACCCTATAGTCTTCATCTGTGATCAATCCTTGTAATGACACTCGTAAAGATAGGATTTCAACCTCTAATGGTAGAACTGCTTCAGTCCCATAGACTAGTGAGAATGGCATGGCTCTAATGGGTGTTCTTATGCTGGTTCTATAGGCCCATAATGCTGGATTAATTTGCATATGTCAATCCCTTCTTGATTTGTTGACCGACCTTTTCAAGATTTTCAATATATTCTTATTTGTGGCTTCGGCTTGCCCATTTCCCTGAGGGTAATAAATTGATGATGAATGGTGAGTGATATGAAATGTAGCACATAGTTCATCAACATCCTTATTCTTGAACTATTTTCCATTATCTGTTATTATGGCATGAGGAATACCATATCGGCAAATGATATGATTCAAGATAAACATGGAAATTTTCTTTCCTATTGCCGTTATCAATGGAACCGCTTCAACCCACTTGGTGAAATATTCTTTTGCGGTTATGATATGTTTGTGCCCATTTGAAGAAGGTGGATTTATGACGCCAATTAAATCAAACCCCCATTGATAGAAAGGCCATGGTGTGACAAATGGATGTAATGCTTGTGCTGATGCATGTATCATATCGCCATGATATTGGCATTTGTTTCATATCTTCACAAAGTGGCAAGCATCCTTTTCCAATGTCTTCCAAAAATACCCTAAGTGAAGGATTTTCTTAGCTAGATTTAACCCGCTTGAGTGCGACCCGCAAATGCCTTCGTGAACCTCTCGTAAAGCTAACTTAGACTCTTCTTCCTCTAAACACCTAAGTAATGTCCCATCTAGACCCTTATGATACAATGTTTCAGAAAGGATTAAGTATCGGGAGGCTTGGCGTATGAAATTGCATTTTTGAGCACGGGTTTGGTCTAAGGGTAGCACTTGGTCTTTAAGGTAGGTATATATAGGTCCATACCAAGGGGAGTCATGTCCATGTAAGAGGGAAACAATTTGGGTTTCGGGGAGGTCAAATGCCAGTTTTACCAGCTCTTCCACCAAGAACTCATACTTCTCATTTTGATCTGGTTTTTGTATCAAAGAAGCCAAGGTAGCCATGGCATCAGCGGCTTTGTTTTTCTCTCTAGGAATCTGTTCAAAGGTGATCAATGCAAAGTATTTCTTCCATCCATCAATCATAGTCTTATAAGGCATCAACTTTTCATCCTTAGTGTTATATTCATTGTTGACTTGATTAATGATGAGTTGAGAATCTCCATAAATTTGTAGCTCTTGTATATTCCATTCTAAGGCCATTTTGATGCCTATGACTAGTGCTTCATATTCTGCTATATTATTTGTACATGGAAACATAAGCTTGTAAGATTTGGGAATGGTGTAACCTTGAGGAGTTACCAATAATATGCCGGCCCCGGAACCTCCTTGAGTATAGGATCCATCAAAGTATAACTTCCACGTTTTTGCCTCTATGTTGATAATGGCGAAATCCAAAAATTCCACTTGAATAGTCTTTGTAGAAGTCATGGGATTTTTAGCTAAATGATCTACTATCACTTGTCCTTTGATTGCCTTTCTATCGACATATTTGATGTCGAATTCACTCAATATCATCACCCATTTAGCTATTCTACCTGTTAAGGCTGTTTTACTTAACAAATATTTGAGAGGGTCTATCTTGGAAATCAACTTGACCTTATGCATCAACATATAATGTCTCAACTTTTGAGATGCAAACACCACTGTTAGACAAGCTCTTTCCATAAATGTGTAATAAAGCTCATATTTTATCAACGTTCTACTCAGATAGTAGATAGCTCTTTCCTTTCCTTGTTCATCCTCTTGCACCAAAAGTACCCCTAAGGATCTTTCCATAGCAGATATGTAGAGAAGTAATGCTTTGCCCTTGATTGGTGACATGAGAATGGGCGGATTTATCAAATAAGTCTTCAGCAATGTGAAAGCTTGATCACATTCGGCATCCCATATAAATATAGTATCCTTATGTAGCAACCTGGTGAAAGAATGACATTTTTCAGCCAATTGGGAGATAAACCTTCGTATGGATTGGATTTTACCCTGCAAGGATCTCATTTGGCTGATATTCTTAGGTATCTCCATGTCCATTATAGCTTGTACGTTCTCAGGATCCACTTCAATCCCTTTGGCGGAAACTATATAACCTAGTAACTTGTCGGATTGGACTCCGAAGGCACATTTCTTTGGGTTTAATCTGACTTGAATTGCTCCAACCTAACAAATATCTTTTTCAAAATGTGGAGATGTTCTTCTCTTTTGTGGGATTTTGCCAATATATCATGCACATAGTATTCTAAAAATGTGTGCATCATGTCATGGAAGATAGTTGTCATGGCCCTTTGATATGTGGCTCCGACATTTTTAAGACCGAAGGGCATGACATTCCAACAAAAAGTACCCCAAGGGAAAGTAAATGCTATCTTTTCTTGGTCTTCGGGTGCAATTTTGATCTGATTATACCTACTAAAACCATCCATTAATGAGTACATTAAGTGTCCTACCGTCAAATCCACTATGGCATCTATGCTCGGAAGTGGGAAATCATCTTTGGGGCAAGCAAGATTTAGATCTCTAAAATCCATACACACACGAATGGATTTATCATGCTTTGTCACTGGTACAATGTTGGAGATCCATTCAGCATATGTTATTGCTCTTATGAACCCTACTTTCAATAATTTTTCCAATTCTGCCTTGACCAAAAGAGCTATGTGGGGGTGCATTTTTCTCAACTTTTGCTTAACGGGCTTAACCCCTACTCAAACATTCAAATGATGCATTATAAATTTAGGATCTAATCTGGGCATGTCAGCATATGACCATGCAAAGTTTACTTCTTGTTCTTGGAAGAATTTTATGAAGTCTTCTCTTTCTAGAGGTGTGAGTGATGCTGCCAAGTGTATGAACATTGGATCTAATTCTGTCCCAATATTGACCTTTTCCGTTGGCTCTATGAGTATAGGTGACCTTTCCTCTTCATGTTCGGGCAAAGTGTCCAATCTCTCTTCCTTTGGTGCCACAATTGGGTTTTCACCAAAAGAAACATCTTTTAATTTTATTTTTTTTGGTTCTAATGGTGCCACAGTTGGGTTTTCACCAATAGAACTTTTCATTTTTTTACTATTTTTTTAAATTTTTTTCTTTTGACTAAGAGATTGAACACCTTCTTCTGTCATTATGTCTGTATTGAATTCGTTGGTGAAAGAGGGTTGAACCACATTAAGGTAGTGATTCATTGCTTGGTCATTAGGAGGGTAAAGTAGGTCATTTGGTTCGGTTTGGTCCCAATCAATGAGGTGCAGATTTATCAAAAGTAAGGGTTCATTGGGTAAAATGTCATCAATAGGCATTATGGACATGACTTCATTTGAGGGTTTGTACATTGTATCATTTAGATCTATGACGTGCGCTTCCTCAAGATGATCCATGGAAGAAGGGTCAAAGTCCCCTTCACTCGAGTCCTCGTCAACCTCTACGGGAAACAACATGGGAAAAGCCACAAGTGGGTTAAAACTAACATTTGAATCTCCCTCCTCTGAAGGTATCCAAAATGTTTCTATCCATGCTCCATTGGTAGGTACTTGCTCAATATTAGGCCTTTGAATAGGAGGTTCTTCACTAATTTGAGCTTCTTGCCTTGGAATTTTTGCATAAGTATGTATAGCAATCACTTCCTTGTCATGACATGATTCATCCGATAAAGTATCCCATTCATAATCTCGAGAGTCATCACTATCTCCTTCGGTTTCTAAGGCATTTATGTGAGGATAAAAATCTTGCATTGGACTTGAACTTTCTCCTTTGCATTGAAAACCTACTCCAGATTTTTCATGACTTGCCCTCCAAATAGGTTCAATAGGTTCCAATAATCCCCTATTTCTTTGGCCTAAGGGTCCTCTTCCCTTGTATCCCATCTTTTGCATTATATCAAAGCCTTTTCCATATTGCTCAGTTTGTATCTTTACATGCTGAATTCTTTCCATGGGAGTGTTGGAAGTATCTTCCTCATCATGGTAAAGCCATTGAAGGACGTCATCTTCTTCCTTATCCCATGCTGCTTTGTTATCTTCCCTTACAAAATAGGAATTATACTTATGTTCTTTTGATGGTTTACCATGTGATTTTGGGGATGTGGGCATGTCAAATAGAGAAACAGAATATTCCCCTATCCCTTTTGAACTAATCTTGCATTGTTTTTCAAAGTTGTTCATCATTTCACTCATGTGTTGGTAACGATCTTTCTTGGCTTTTTCCTTTTCTTCTTTGGTAGGTTTATAGATTACTGTTTCCAATTTAGGTGCTATGTATGAACTTTCCGTTACATTTGGGCCCTCGTAGCTCACTTTTTCCTTTCCCTTAGTTGATGTCGCTGAGCTAGCTTGAGGAGGGTGTGGAACAACATTTATTGTTAGTTCCTTCATTTTAACATCTTCAATTGTGATTTCTTGAATAATTCCTTCCCGGTTATGTGGAATGTATAACTCATGAGGAGGTTTGAGTGCATTGCAATATTGGAATGGGTTAGAGTCTCCTCCAACTGTGATTTCTTCATCCATGTACGGAAATTTTATGCATTGGTGGTACATGGATGGGACTGCTTGCATCTCGTGAATCCATGGTCTACCCAACAAAATATTATAAGTTAATTTCATGTCCAGCACTTGGCAATTGGTGTCCTTCTTGACAGGTCCCACTTGGATGGGCAATACAATCATGCCCTTAGAAGCTCTTTCAGCTTCATCGTAAGCTTTAATGGTGATTTTCTTTGTAGGGTCAATGCAAGACTTAGATAGACCTAAGGATTTGACAAGACTTAATGTGCAAATGTTGAGACCAGCCCCTCCATCAATGAGAGCTCTTTTGACTCTATGCCTTTCAATTAAGACCTCTATATGCAATGGTAGATTTTGAGGATGGGTTATAGACATGTCATCTTGATCGGAAAATGAAAGATAATGACTTGCTACAAGATGACCTACCATATGTTGAAACCTTTCTATCTCTAAGTTAGTAGGAACATGTGTCTCTACTATAGCTTTTTCCAAAATCTCCTTATGGTTTGGTGACAACTTCAATAATTCTAAGATAGAGATTTTTGCTGGAGTACGTTGCAATTGATCAACCAAACTATAAGGCCTTGCTGCTATAGAAGACTGTTTGACTACAATGTTGGATGGTGGGATGTTAGTGCTTTGAGGAGCTATCCCTTGTAGGGTTATTCTAGAATTCTGCCCTCTTGTAATGACATTTGATGCTTCCTTTCGAAGTTGTTCATTAACTATTATAGCATTAACAATATGATCATAAGGTGGCACAAAGTTGAGATTATTGGCACTTTGCTTCTTGTTATTTGATGACTCTCCCTTATCATGTTTGTAAAAAGGTTGTTTGAATGCCATATGATCTTCATTATTGGGAGGTCCATCAATGGTGATCGTGTCGTTATCAATTAAATCTTGCACTACATTTTTTAATTGCAGACATTCATTTGTTGTGTGTCCTCGAATTCTGTGATACTCACAATGGGTATCGGCACTCCACCAACTAGGCTTATTATTTGGCTCGTAAGGCTGAATTTTGGGTAGAGTAATGACATTATTAGCCATGAGAACCTTTAATGCCTTTTCAAGGGGTTCACCCAAGGGTGTGAAGTTCTTTGAGGGGGTTGGCCTCAAGTATTTATCAAATTTAGTATTCCTTGAATTATCTCCTTGATTTCCATTGTTGGTGTGATTGTTGTTGGATGGTGCATTAGAGCTCTTATTGGTATTATTCACTTGATTAGGTGTCCTTGTAAGAGAAAAGGGGACCACCTTCAAGTTGCTAGATTCAACTACTCCATCATTCACAATTCCTTTATTGTTATTCTTATAACGACTGTTACTATTAAACCAATGATTCTTCTAATTATTGCCATTGTTGCCATTGTTGCCACTGTTGGGGTTGTTCTTATTATCTTTGTATAGTTTGAGTTCTCCACTTTTAACCAACACTTCCTCCATGGTTACTCCATTTTCAATTAGATCTTGGAAGGTCTTTGGACATTGCATTCGTAAGCGATAGTTTAACTCATTACTCAAACTATTTATGAAGATATCCATCTTCTCTTTTTTAGGCACACTTCTAGGATATCTTGCAAAAACTGTCCTCCACCTTTGTAGAAAAGTGAGAAAGGCCTCTCCATCTTTTTGTTTTGTGTTGCATAATGTTATCATTGTGACATCATTTTTAATGTTATATGAGTAATGAGCCACGAATTTTGATGCTAACTCTTCAAAGGTCTTAATGCCGGAGGGTAACTTAGAAAACCACTCCATAGCCATGCCTCCTAAGCTTCATGGAAATAATCTCATTAAATATGTGGTATCATGCATGAACTCTAAGCTCAACGCACAAAACTCTCGTAAGTGATCTTGAGGATCCATTGTTCCTTCATACTTGTCGTATTTAGGAAACACAACATTGATCGGGAATGGCACCATAACCAAGCTTTTATCAAATGGGAATGGGCACAATGCTTCTATAAAGAAAGGCTTGGGAGTCCCGCTTTGCTTGATGTTGTCTAGTTGCATTTGAAATGCCTTGAATTGTTTGTTCATGATGTCTAAGGCACTTTCCTCAACTTTCGGTGTTTTAAGTTGGTTGACATCAAAGTCACGGGGAAGCTTGAGACCTTTTTGTGCTAAGTCTATGAAATGTTTTTCTCTATCTAGGTCCATTGCCTTTTCCATGAGCTTTCTGAAATAAGGACATTGGATAGCCTCACTAACTTTTTCATCCGTGGCATCTTCTGCCGTTAGGTCGGTGTTAGTTTGAGTATGAGTTTGGTTAACTCCGTGAGCACTTGGATCTACTCCTTCATTGTTGGTATTTCCTTGGTTATTAATATTGCTCTGGTTATTCATGTCATTGCCTCCACTATTGGCATTACCTTGGTTGGTGAAATCAATGCCACTATTATCCTTACCACCCAAACTACCTTGATACATCATGTTGTCTTCTTTTTCTTGTTTGGGTGACTTTTGTGGTACTCTAGGAGTAGTTTCATCTCCGGGATAAGGGAGTTCTTGTCTCAAATAAGTCATGTTAGCTTGCAAGGTTTTCTTGATGTAATATGATCTAGTGACTACAGGAATGAACCTTGGATACAAGTTAAGACTACTTGGATCTAATCATTTGCAAAATTTTGACAGATATGTGAAACAGGATTTTTGACCAGACTGTAAGTTGGATCAGCGAAAACTTGAAAAAGGGTATTCAAATTGATAATCAAAATTTTTTGATTCTTCCTGGAAGTACTCTCTGTTTGACCTTTTTGTTTTCTAGGCGTGACTAAAACAAGCTCAGGCATGTCTGAAACCTGTCTAAGCGTATACTGATTTGGTGAAGGCGGTACTCTGTAGGTTCTTAGGCGATACTTTACTATTTCCAAGTGGATTTTCAGTTTATTCAGGCGTGTCTCAAATTTCTCCGAGCGTGACTTCAGTGTGTATACGCGTGTTTAAGAAAGTCATAGGCATGACTAAAAGTCTAACAGGCGAGTATGTTTTGTGTACAGGTGACACTTCTCTGACCAGGTTATAATATTTTAGATTTTTTTAAAACTTTTGATCAGATATTTTTGCAAATTTCTTGTTTTGAAAATTGAAAACAAACGCAACACACACATAAATGTCTCTAAACAACAACTAATTTGTATATTCTCGAATTTTTTCACAAGTATAGCACAAGAATGAATTCCAAACAGCCTACCTAGAGTCAAATTAGTTTGTAAACATGGCTCTACAAGGTGGCCTTTCTAATTTAGCTGGGATTTAATAAATGTTCCGTTCAAATGAATTAAAATCTCTCATCCCCCAAGTATGTTAAGGGGATTCCCACACACACAAAGGCACAATTTTGTGCAATCTGTAAGGACTACTAGAGGAAGTTCGAGAAGATTAAAATCCCTTTGTCATGCACCCCATTAAGGATGCATGCGTTTCATTTTATAGTGGGTCAGATTCTTGCGGCAAAAGCAAGTGTATCCCACTTTGGGTTGTCCCTCTCACTAGCCTCGCTAAGGCAAATTCGGGAGGCGAGCCCACTAAATCTCTAGCATGTTCATTTTGCAAGTAAGGCAGATTTTGAATTTTAAGTAAAGTTTTTGGGAGTTTGTTTCACCAAGAAGGTGAAGAGCATATCCCTAACTTTCCTTTTGATTCTCAAACACTTCAAACACTTAGTTCTTTTTCAACTTCTTAACAAGGAGGTTCTTAGAATTGAAATGTGTGGTTCAATTTCTTCCCTATTAAAGCTAGGTTTAAATGACAATGCCACAAGTTAAGGGAATGCAAGCTTGTTTGAGTAGAATACCTTTCCTTGTAGCTAGCAAAAGGCTAGGGGCATTTTTGAGTTATTGATTTTCATTTTTCACTTACTCACCTTGGCAATTTGCTCCAACTCCCTCCTCCAACAAGTTAGTCCAACACAACCAATTCACAATGAGGGGAAACCAAACTTGCATGTAATCAATCAAAAGATTTTAATGAAAGAAGCTTTAATCTCAAGGTTCATAAATCCAATTTAGAGACACAAATTTTTGCTTATAAGCTTCAATCATAGCTAAATATTTCTCATATACCTGGACATCTTCATTTAGTATGGATTCAAGGACAGCCTTTGTATGCACTTGATTCTCCTTCTTTATTTTCTTTGCCAATGCTTTTCCCTCCTTGTTGAACCTGCTTTCTGGCTTTTTCACTCTCGGATGTCTGCCCATTTACTGGTTAACAACAAACACAAAGAGTCAGATTTTCAAATTTTATCAAATTGAACATGAAAATAGAAAATTAAACACGGGCGACATCCTCCAACTAGTAGGCGTGAATAAATCACTCAGAGGCATGACTTTATTGATTAGAGGCAACACTTCTCAGTGCACAAGCGACATTAATAATTGCACAGGTGGTAAATCTATTATGCAAAGCGTAAATAGAACTCTAAATCCGCAGCAAATAGTCAATGCAGAGTGACATCCAAAGCTTCTAAAGAGATAAAGATACTATCACAAGCGTAACATTAACGATCAAAGGCATGATAATCTCAATTACTACGCGATAGAAAATTTCTCCTTCAGCGTGATATTAAGTGGAAAGCGCAATGCAAAGAGGAAATTAAAGCGATAGAAAATAAGTGATACGTGATACTTCCCTGTGTTTAGGCATGATTTGAAGTCGTAAAAGCTGAATGCTTTGCCATTCCAAGCATCAGTTTCCAGCTAACAGGTGTAAGATCAGACTTCTGAAGCGACACTGTCAGGATTCTAAGCATGAATAGATCTCTCGTAGGTGTCACTTTAGAAAATTCCTGCAAAAAATACATGGACACCAGACAAAAATGTATGCAAAGATGATTTAAATCACAAATTTGTTAGTATTTGAGGCTCAATGCCCCACGGTGGGCGCCATTTGTGTGATGATATTATTCACCTTCATGAAATTAAGATCAAGTAGCAACAATTTAAGCTAAATACAAAGGAAATTTACTCTAAAATGCAACTACAATCTATAACATCTCATGCATCTCTAGAAAGAAGTGGTAAGTGAGCTCTCAGCTGCAAATCCTCACTAGTGACACCTCTAAAATGAGAATAATGTTGCTATGATGCTTCTAAATGCTTATTCTATAATGAATTCATGCTTAATCTAGCTCCATTTTGATAACAATGCAATGATAAAAGGCTAAAATGATAACTCTAAATACTCAAATGCTTCAATTGCTCTTAGAAATGATCTCAATTGACTATAGTAACAATACTTTTCAATTGAAATTCTAAGATCCAAATGCTTCATACTTATTGTAATTTCCCAAGGGTAGGGGGTAGAGTGAGTTGATCATGGTTATGCTTGGGTAAGGTCAATTGGCTTTGCTTTGTCCATAAATGGGGGAACAAGGAGGGGACAATCATTTAAATGGTTTCAAAAGGCTGGACCATTTCAACAAAAGTGAGTGATTTGTGTCCATTTTGTCTCCAATTTGCTTTGTTGAGAGAAATTATGATTTATTAATTAATTAAAGTAATTAAATTTAGCCATGAAGGGTAAGAGGTTCATTTTGATTTTTTCTTTCAACAACTATGTCATTAATTGAATTTAATCAATTTCGTAGTGTTTTTCCCCTTTTCAAGCTTCATTTAATCATTTAATCATTTAATTGAATTTTTCTTTGATTTGAATTGCCTTTGTTCCATTTATTGATTTTTCATGCTATTTTAATGATTTAATGCACCTTTTGATTGATTTAAGTCTTTTGCCAATTTTCCGTGTCTACAGATGTATTTATTTATTTATTTATTTTTTTGAGTATTTTAGAAATAAGAGTGGCACTAATTTATGTGAAAGTATATATACATAAATATACTTAATACATGAATTGAAATGTAAATATTTATTTAATTATGCATTGAATTGAAATGTAAATACATGAAGTGTAATATTATTAGAGGAATGATATATAGATGCTTTAAGTTATGAATTTGAGTGTTTTTCGTGATAAGGCTGATAATTTTCCTTCATTGTATGCATATTTAAAATTTAAATGGGAAGGTGTCGAATGTGGAACATCAGGGAAGGGTAGGGTAATACTTTCTTTTTAAATTCCTACCTACTAGTAGAACTGGATTTAAATTGCTTTGGCCAAAGCATAATGTGCATATGTGTTCTTTTATATGCTAATTATTGTTTCAACTCCCTGCCACATCAGTGTTAGTTCTATATTGTCATTGGTGAAGTATGGATAGTTCATTGTTCCACCAGATCCATCTAACCCACTAGTTCCAAGTTACTAGGCTTCTTGCGCAGGGTCGGCGTGCTCTACATGTCAAGTTCAACCCCGGGGGAGCTAATCACTCCATGGTTGGGCAGAAAAAGTGCCTGGACCACACTCTCATCTCGAGTATTGCAGATGGACAAAGGTTCGATGGCTAAGGGAGACAGGGATAGCTTAGATGCATTATTTTATCAATTATTCATGATTAGACCTATATGGTCCATTATAAGAAATGAATTTAGTTTGTTTATTTATTAATGTAATTAAAATCTTGTACTTGATGTATAATTATGATGGTCAACATCCCTTGATATAATCGGTCTATAACTATTTTTAATCATGCACTAATGGTGTATTAAATAGTATGTCCAAAGCTTCGGTATGAATTGAAATGGTTAAATTGTTGACTTGCCAAGATGTTATTTGACTTTTGAATTTTTTTTCAGAAACCTTTTATTTATTATTTATTATTTTTCTTACATAGTACTTATTATAGAGAAAGTAGTCCTTACATGTGGTATTAGAGCATTGGTTTAACTCTAGGGCCTTGGTCTTCTTATTTGCTAAGTTTCACATTTTGATTGAACCAGGATCTAATCAATTACCATGTAGACCAGAAATAGTAGTAAGGCTGGATATAGGAATGGTCCTAACGATGATCCTTGTATGCACCCAAAAATGGTCGCCTAGACTTTGGGCCCCATTTATTTGATTTATCAATCCTGAATCATTTTGATCAATAATCAATATTTTCAACAATATCAATTTCTTGATCAAGTCTTAATTTCGATCATATATTGGATTTTTATCCTTGGGCTAACCATTTATCCTAAGTCTTTATTTAATTAAAAGGAATATTTCCTCCCCTTTTAATTAAATAAAAAGCCCCCACTTTCCTCTTATCCTAAGTTGCACAAATAAAGCATTATTCATATTTTATAAAAAAGAAAAAAGCACTTTTTGTCTCATATGGACATAAAGTCAACTCCTATTTTCTCATTGGAGGATACTTGTGCACATGGATTGTTCCTCTTTCAAGCTCCACCGCTAATTAAGACTTTTTGCCTCTTAATCTCCATGGTCCATTTCACCTCATTTCTTATAAAAGGAGAGCTCTCTCCTTCATTTGCATATCCATGTTTTATGCTAATGTTATGCTGCAGGTTTTAGGTACATTTGAAGTTTGAAGACATTGAAGACTTGTTGCTTTCATCATCTAGTTTATATTTGTTTTCTTAGTTGCATGATCATGGCATCATAGATTAGATTTCCTTTTATGCAATAGAATAGATCTCACATAGCTTAATTAGGGGCTTGAAATCTATTGTACTTCTTTTCATAGCTTAGTTTGCACTTTATTTGATAGATTAGTCTTGCACACTCATACTAGTTGCATTGGCATTGCATTTTCCATTTAGATTCTTGGGGACATTGGCACTCTTGCCCTTGTCTTCACTTGAATCTCTCATTGCATGGTTGACTAGCAAGGTCACATTCTTGTAGCTCTAGCTGAGAGCAAAACTCATAAGTTCTTTGCAACTCCATGCATAGAGAGCTATGAGCCGCTTTGTGAGGCCTCATTGTTGAGCAACCTTGCAAGTAATGGTTCATAGAAGTGCACCATTTTAGTGTGTACATTTTTGGACACGACATAGAAAATTGTTTTAAACTCAAGCATCTTGTCCAAGACCTTATTGAGAAAGGACAATTACAAGTGGATGGGTTAACCACTAATGCAGACCATAAAGCCTTTAAAGAGCCCTTGCCTAAATATGAAAAAGGAGAGAATTCTAGCAGTAAGAATGGCAAGGCGGCTATTAACTATACATACACACATGCTGACAATGTGATTAACATGCTTGAAGTGGCTGACGATAACATCAACATGGTGAGAAAGAAAGATCCTTATGGACATAATGTGGACTCAACTCCTATGACTAATGAAAGACCCGCTGTGGTGATAAGAGGTCCTCACTCACAAGGAATGCCCCAGTCCCTCAATGCTGTCACTAGGGGTCAGGCCCAAGCACCCATTATCATCAAAGGTCCTAGCACTAGCAAGTCTAAACAGCCCGTGTCTAAAGGTGCTCCTCTCAAATCTGCCATTGGTCCTGATTCCAATTATAATCTTATTGACCAGCTACAATGTACACCCGCTCAGATATCCATTTTTGAGCTTTTAGAATTATCTCCTAAGCACAAGCGCATCCTCGAGGATGCTTTGCGAGCAGCCAATGTCCCTAATAACTTAGATATTGACCAATTCCAAAACATGGTCAACCATTTGGCTAGCCCTCATTACCTCACCTTCTCAGAAGAAGATGACAAATCCATTAGTCACCCACATAATTTGTCCTTACACATCGAAGTCACGATTCATAAAACCCGTGTTAGGCGTGTACTGATAGATGGGGGTGCGGGGCTCAATATTTGTACCCTGAGTTTGCTGCTAGCTCTAGGGTATTCCGAGAACGTCATTGACACAAAGAAAAGGATCACAATCAAAGCATATGACGAGGCAGAAAGAAGTTCTAAGGGATTGGCTGTTTTGCCTATTCGCATTGGTCCCGTAGAAAAAGATATATTATTCCAAATTGTTGATGTTGGACCTCTAGCCTACAACATTTTTCTAGGTAGGCCATGGATTCATGAAATGCAGGCAGTCCCATCAACATATCACCAGTGTGTTAAGTTTCCCCATAATGGTGTAGAAATTTGTATCCCTGGAGATAGTGCTCTATCAGTTAATAACATTTCTGCGGGACTACATGTACCTTTGAATAGGGAAGCTGACAATCCTAGCAGTTCACTTGAACAATGCAAGCAGAAATTCAAGACCATGGACCTTGGGATGGGAGATTATAAGATTGATTCTTTTACAAAAATGCCAATCTCTCCTAGGTCTTATGGGAGACCATCCCCAAATGTGAAGCCTTCGTCATCAGCAATGATGTTATTTGGGAAATTTGTTGAGTCTTCGGTCCCCATTCAAGAAGAGAAAGAGGAAGTTGTTGTAAGGGACTGGATATATCACGAGGAGAAATATAAACATAACGAGAATTTTGCTCCTTCACCTGAAACTTATGGGAAAGGGTATACACTGGTTAAAAATATGGGATATCTGGGATTTGGTCCCCTTAGTCATAGGCTGGACGCTAAAGTTGAGCCTCTTGATCATGCTCTTTTTGGACGAAAGAACAAGTCCACGATTGGCTTAGGTTTTGAGAATAAGAAGAAGAAAGGTGTCCCTATCCCAGCTGCGACGGACAGTGACAGCGATGCAGATTATACGCCTGATCTTTCCAACCAACAAGATGTGTCTGATGATTGGGTGCCCTCAACGAATCTCCTTTGGGGAGATTCCACAGATTTGATGCTTAATAGTCCTACTATCCCAGCTGCGACGGATAGTGACTGTGTGACTGCTAGATCGACAAAGGAAAGTGTTACTGT
Source organism: Chamaecyparis obtusa (assembly GCA_027943335.1). Classification (NCBI taxonomy): domain Eukaryota; kingdom Viridiplantae; phylum Streptophyta; class Pinopsida; order Cupressales; family Cupressaceae; genus Chamaecyparis; species Chamaecyparis obtusa. The sequence goes on from BSBK01000361.1 coordinate 558,507, forward strand.
CCTAGCTGCGACGGATAGTACCAATACTAGCACTAGAGAGGGGGAAACCCTTCCTAACCTTGAGGCTTCTACATCACGAGGCCTAAATGATGACTCAGAGATAGACTCCCATGAATATGAATGGGATTCGCTTTCAGATGCAACAATTGATCTAGACGTGGATATTATTCATGCCTATAGTACCCAACCCGATGCGACTAACGATCCTAGTGTCAGACTAGAGGATTGCCCTCCTCAAATCGCCTTAGTAGATGACGCTTCATTTGATAGGATGAGTCCTAATTCGGGTATCTTAGGAGAAGACTTGATGAACTCTGATTATATGATCACTAGAGATGACACCTTTCGCATTAACAACATTGAACCCACCATTGACTTACCCCTTGTTCACTTTGACCTGATTGACTGGTCTCAGCGCCACCAAGAGCCCACATTCCTCACATTTCACAATGATTACGAAATTGCTTGCTATCTGAATGCTCTCGAACCCGTGGCTTCTTCCACCAGTGAACCAACAACCAGCATGACAGAGCCTGATATTAAGTACCTCAGTCTCAAAACAAAAGAAAAAAAGAAAAAAAGGTCTGATGGCGAAAACCACTTAGTGGCGGTGTCAGAACCAAAAATAGTAAAAAGAAACAACGCATCTGAAGGTGAAAACCTCTTTGAGGCACCTAAGGATGGGGTACTTAATAACTTGCCGAGTTATTTCCAAGATAGATCATCAATATTGATTGAACCAACAAAGCCGGTTAATTTAAACACAGAAGAAAATCCTCAGATAGTCCATCTTGCTCAGTCTTTATTAGAGGAAGAGACCAAGGCATATGTACAGTTTTTACAGAAAAAGAAAATTAATTTTGCATGGACCTACTCAGACATGCCAGGGCTTGACACAAATCTCATAATGCATCACTTATCTATAGCTCCAGGAGTCAAGCCAGTAAAACAGAGATTAAGAAAAATGCATCCACATGTAGCTCTACTTGTCAAAGGAGAATTGGAAAAACTTTTGAGAGCTGGATTTATTAGAGCCATCGATTATGCAGAATGGATCTCAAACATAGTACCGGTCTCCAAACATGATGGGTCCATTCATGTCTGCACAGATTTTAGAGATCTAAACAAAGCTTTCCCAAAGGACGATTTTCCACTTCCAAACATTGACATGATAGTGGACATGACGGCGGGCTATGACATATATTCCCTAATGGATGGTTTCTCGGGGTATAATCAAATCAAAATAGCTCTTGAAGACCAAGAGAAAACAACATTCACATGTGCATGGGGAACCTACTGCTGGAACGTCATGCCATTCGGGTTAAAGAATGCAGGAGCAACCTACCAAAGAGCTATGATGACTATCTTTCATGATATGATGCACAAAAATATGGAAGATTATGTGGATGATACCCTGGCAAAATCAAGAAAAAGGGACACACACCTCAATGATCTGGAAGTAATTCTAGATCGTATGGAACAATTTCAACTCAGATTGAATCCAAAGAAGTGCACATTTGGCGTCACCTCAGGCAAACTTTTAGGATTCATAATATCAGCAAAAGGTATTGAGGTTGACCCCGAAAAGGTCCAAGCAATCCTAGATATGCCACCTCCTTGAAATATCAGCCAAATGAGAAGTCTTCAGGGACATCTTCAATCAATTAGGAGGTTTATTTCTTAGCTTGCAGATAGAGTGCAACCCTTCAACAAGACATTGCATAAGGGTGCTTCTTGTGTTTGGAACGAGGATTGTCAAAAGAGCCTAGATCAGATCAAACAATACTTGGCCAATCCTCCGATCCTAATACCTCCTATTCCAGGGAAACCATTGATCCTATATATTTCAGCTACAGACACTTCCCTGGGGGCATTATTGGCTCAAACAGATGATACTGGGAAAGAACGGGCCATCTACTATATCAGCCGTACTCTAGTCTCTTATGAGATCAATTACAATAATATTGAGAAGTCTTGTCTCGCGGTGGTGTTTGCTTCTCAAAAGTTGCGCCACTACATGCTTGCTCATACCATACATTTGGTTGCCAAAATTGATCCCCTTAAATACTTGCTTAGTAAGGCTGCCCTGACGGGTAGACTTGCTAAATGGATGATGGTCCTCACTGAATTTGACATAGAGTACGTTGAAAGAAAGGCAATAAAAGGGCAAGCTATTGCCGACCAATTAGCTGATTTTCCAATCCAGGATAGTATGCCAGTCCAAGTGGAATTCCTAGACGAACACATCTTATATACCACTACTCGCACTTGGACAATGTTCTTTGATGGCTCCGGCATGCAAAATGGATCAGGTGCTGGAGTGTTATTTGTTTCTCCACATGGGTACAACATTCCGAAGTCTTACAAACTATTATTCCCATGTACCAATAATATTGCAGAATATGAAGCTTTAACTAATGGCTTGAGAATGGCTATAGAATGGAACATCATAGAATTACATGTCTTTGGGGATTCCCAGTTAATCATCAACCAAGTCAATGAAGAGTATCAAACCAAGGATGACAAATTGATACCCTATAAAAAGATGGTTGATTCTTTGAGACGCTATTTCACCTTTGTGATGTTTCAACAAATCCCTAGGACAAAGAACAAAGCTGCAGACGCCATGGCCACATTAGCTTCACTTCTTCAGTTGGAGATACATGAATCTAGATTTGAATTCCTGGTGGAAGAGCTACACCATCCCATCTTTGACTCGTCTGAAAGCCATGTCATTTGTGCCATTATCACACATGAGTCTTCCCGATATGGTGCTATCTATTCATATCTTCGTGATGGCATCATCCCTGACACATTCACCTGCTCCGAGTGCCAAAACCTCATCCGTAACACCTCTTGCCACACCCTCATCTCTGGTGATTTATATAGGAGGGGTTTAGATGGGACGCTCCTTAGGTGCTTGGAAAAGGAGAATCCAACCAAGCGTTAGCTGACATCCACGAGGGCATTTATGGTGGACATTCTAATGGTCTTGCCATGGCCCGAAGGTTGCTTAGGGTGGGATATTATTGGCCCACAATGTAGATGGACGCAGTCACCTTTGCTAAGTCATGTGAAAAATGTCAGAAACACGGCAACCTGATTCATGCTCCAGGTAGGGAGCTGATTCCTTCTATTTCTCATTGGCCATTTCAGTGCTGGGCCTTTGATCTGGTTGGGCAGATTCATCCCAACTCATCAGGTGGACACAAGTTCATTATTACTGCCACTGACTACTTCACAAAATGGGTGGAGGCTGTACCACTTTCTATTGCTCCAGGAAGGACCATTTCTTTGTTCATCTTGAATCATATCATTTGCCAATTTGGAGTGCCTTCCGAGATCATTACTGACAATGGAGGTCAATTTAAGAATAAGGACCTAAAGCACCTATGCAAAAAGTTTAAAATCAAGCAACATTGGTCCTCCATCTATTTTCCACAGGGAAACGGACAGGCAGAAGCTTCTAACAAAACCATTCTTAAGATTCTTCATAGAACAGTGCATAAGAATGGTAGGGATTGGCACTTACAAATCAATCCAGCACTATGGGCCTACAGAACAAGCATTCACACACCTACAGGAGCCACTCCTTTCTCTCTCACCTATGGCGCTGAAGCAATATTGCCTTTAGAAGTCGAGATACCATCCCTTAGAGTCTCACTCAAAGGTTTGATTACAAATGAGGATTACCGCAGCATGAGGTTACAGGAACTCAAAATTCTAGATGAGAAGCGTAAGGCTTCCTTTGATCATATGAGAGTGTATCAGAAGCATATGTCCAAGGCATTCAACAAGAAGGTTCACCCTAGAGAATTTCAAATAGGTGATCTTGTTTTACGTGAGAACCCTAAGAACCAACAAAATAGAGAGCAAAAGGGCAAGTTTGAACCTAACTGGCTTGGACCATATGTCATCACAGCTGCTTTTGGTACTGGTGCGTATTTACTGTCAGATCCTGATGGAGAACAGCTCCCTGATCCCATCAACATTGTGCACCTCAAGAAGTTCTATCCTTGATGCCCATTCTGTCTGGGGGCATCCTTTGTACATATCTTATTGATCCTGAAAAAAATTCCAAAAAAATTGATATATGATGCTGAAAAAATCCTAAAAAGCATATAAAGTCCTGAAAAAATACAAAAAATTCAAAAAATTCAAAAATTCAAAAAAATAGAAAAAGTGCCTTGGTGAAAACCTAGCAATAGGCGCCTTGGTAGCAAAAATCCAAAAAAATGAAAAAAATGAAAAGAATCCAAGTGGTGAAAACCTGGAAACAGGCGCTACTTGAGACCTTTGCACCCCTATTTGTTAGCATGCATCCTCGACACTTAGCCTTTTTCCATCATGCCTTGACCTTATTTGGCCTAGTCTGGAATTGGTCTTTGTCTTTGTCTAGGGGGCATAACTATTCACATAGGTCCTTTTGGTGTGTTTGTCTCTTGGGGCATTTCACAATAGGTGTTTTTCAACACCACCCCAAACAGTGTTTTTAAACACTACCCTTGCGTCGAGTGTTTCTTAACACTTATCAAATGTCTTACCCAATAGTCTAGTATGATGCGACATTTCTCATTTGCAAATGTGATACTCAGAGTCTGACTCTATGACCAACACACACGCACTTAAACAATCAACTTGTTGAGATATGTTGACTTTATTTTTTCTTTGTGTGCTGTCTATGAGGATTTCTTTGATGAGTGGTCTCTCCCTGAGAAGTTTTCGATGATGCATAGCTAGAAGACTGAGGGAATGAGAACATTTTTTCTTTCTTTATCTGCTTGTGGGTATATTTTGTTGATCCTAACTGTCATGAGCATTTATGTTGGTCCTACTTGACACTATGGATTGACAAGGTATTATCCTTGACTGTTTTGCAAGTGCATGCTTCTAGTTATCCTGACTTTCACGTGTCTTGATACAAGCATAATCTTGCCATATCAAACTTAGGTGATCTCATTGCATTAGTCATCTAGACCTACATGTCTTTGATGCCTAGATGGGATTTCCACATTTCTATCTGATAAAGATCATATTCATATCCACATAGTTATGCTAGTGTGCATTGTATGATCTTACGACGCTACCAATAACGCTCGATGATGATAATTAGATGTCTATAAGCATTGTGACCTTGCAAGTCAACCACTTTCATAGTAGCTTGCATTCTTAGGTTCATGATAGTTTAGTTTTTGCATCTTGCATATGGAGAGAGCTCTTCTTTTTATCATCTATGGACTAGTTGGTCAACTGTGCTCATTTTCTGATTCTTCTTAATCATATCTTTCCTTTCTGGTCTTTCATATCACATCATTTTCTATCCATTTTCAGACTCGAAATCGAAATCTGAGTCACGTTTCTAAGTTTTCTCATTCTTCTACGCAGTTGACTGACCTTTTGAGGCATAATTCTTCGATCTTTGATGGAATTTCTTCTTTCCATGTCTCTCAAATTTTCTAGTCTTTCATTCGCTCTATTTCTACTCTTCTATTTCTATTCTTCTACTTCCTCTCTGGGGCATGTTTCATTTCCTAATGGTTAACCTATTGACCCTTACCTTTGATTGTGATTTCATTATGATTTGATCAACTTTATCGATTTTGCTGTTCCTCTTCATCTGATTTCGATTTTGATTCCGAGGGGGCAGTATTTATGGGATTCTCATCCCCAACTACTTGATTTTCTTGATTCAGACATCTTTTGTGAGCTTTTGCTCAAAATTTGAGATTCTTATCTCCCATTTTTAGACATTGATTATTGCCTAGCAGCGACGGTGATAGTTTTGTCTAAAGCTTGATTTGCACCTAGCAGCGACGGTGTTGGTCTAAGCTTTTGTTTATGTTTGTCCAGATGTGATCCCGAATCGACCTCATATCTGAGTTGTCTTGTGATCCCAGATCGATCTCACATTTCAACTTCATTCTTTGACTACATGTGTTCCCAAATCGATCTCACATTTCAACTTCATTCTTTGACTACATGTGTTCCCAAATCGATCTTACATTTCAACTTCATTCTTTGACTACATGTGTTCCCAAATCGATCACACATTAGTCAAAGAGGGGCAAATGTATGCACCCAAAAATGGTCGCCTAGACTTTGGGCCCCATTTATTTGATTTATCAATCCTGAATCATTTTGATCAATAATCAATATTTTCAACAATATCAATTTCTTGATCAAGTCTTAATTTCGATCATATATTGGATTTTTATCCTTGGGCTAACCATTTATCCTAAGTCTTTATTTAATTAAAAGGAATATTTCCTCCCCTTTTAATTAAATAAAAAGCCCCCACTTTCCTCTTATCCTAAGTTGCACAAATAAAGCATTATTCATATTTTATAAAAAGGAAAAAAGCACTTTTTGTCTCATATGGACATAAAGTCAACTCCTATTTTCTCATTGGAGGATACTTGTGCACATGGATTGCTCCTCTTTCAAGCTCCACAACTGATTAAGACTTTTTGCCTCTTAATCTCCATGGTCCATTTCACCTCATTTCTTATAAAAGGAGAGCTCTCTCCTTCATTTGCATATCCATGTTTTATGCTAATGTTATGCTGCAGGTTTTAGGTACATTTGAAGTTTGAAGACATTGAAGACTTGTTGCTTTTATCATCTAGTTTATATTTGTTTTCTTAGTTGCATGATCATGGCATCATAGATTAGATTTCCTTTTATGTAATAGAATAGATCTCACATAGCTTAATTAGGGGCTTGAAATCTATTGTACTTCTTTTCATAGCTTAGTTTGCACTTCATTTGATAGATTAGTCTTGCACACTCATACTAGTTGCATTGGCATTGCATTTTCTATTTAGATTCTTGGGGACATTGGCACTCTTGCCCTTGTCTTCACTTGAATCTCTCATTGCATGGTTGACTAGCAAGGTCACATTCTTGTAGCTCTAGCTGAGAGCAAAACTCATAAGTTCTTTGCAACTCCATGCATAGAGAGCTATGAGCCGCTTTGTGAGGCCTCATTGTTGAGCAACCTTGCAAGTAATGGTTCATAGAAGTGCACCATTTTAGTGTGTACAATCCTAATTAGAGGTTAGATCAGATCCTAGCTCTTCTAACTCAACAAGGGACCCTCTTACAACAACAAGGTGATCGCATGGATCATCTTGAGCATGATGTGAGGGGTATACAAGATGAGAATCCCCACAATGAGGAACATAGAAAGAGAGAGGAGGATTAGAGGCAAGAGGTTCAGAGGAAACAAGAAGAGGATAGGAGGAATGAGGAGCAACAGAAAATGGAAGGTGATCATAGGGTTGTAGATGTAGTAAATAATAGGGGCAGGATTGCAGATGAGCTTAGCAGAGACCTTAAGAAAGTCATTCCTCCTACCTTTAATGGTAAGACCATAGGTGATGAGGCAGAGGCTTGGATTATAGCCATGGAGAAATATTTTGACACTCAAAATCTTTCTGGGGAATCTCGCGCAATCCATCTTATTGCGGAGGCCGCCACATGGTGGGACAATAAAAAGGCAGAGAAATAGTTACAGCCTGGAGAGATCACATGGAAGGTGTTTTTATAGCTTTTTCACAAGAGATGGTTACCTTAGTTGTATTTTGACAGGAAGATGACTGAATTTCAGAACTTAATATAGGGTGTTTTGATAGTCACACAATATCATGAGAAGTTTTGTCACCTATTGAAATATGTTCCTCAATATCAGTTGGATGAGTGATTTAAAATTCACAAGTTCATCTTAGGATTACGACCAGAAGTGGGTACCGATGTTGATATGCATAACCCAGAAACTATGGACCTAGCTTTTGAAAAAGCCATAAGGAAGGAACATAAACTTCAAAAGATAGTTGTAATTAGCAGGAGTAATAGACCTAGTACTTCCCAGAGTTACAATAAGAGGAAATTCCAGAGTGGTAAACAGAAAAGTGGTGGACACCACCAAATTTGAAATATGAGAGGAAGAGGACAAGGGAATTATGGTAATAATTCCAACAGGAATAATCAAAATCAGAACCAAAATAGGGGTAATAACAGGAACAATAATAACAGAAATGAGAATCGAAGGAACAAACCTGAGGGCAGGCAAGGACCCCTAGATGGTTGCTATGTATGTGGGGGAGATCACTATGCTAGTGCATGTCCTCAGCGTTCAAGCCACAAAAATGGGAAAGGTCCACAGGTACAGGCACAGCATCATATTCATGCAGCTGTTGACCACGGGAAGGCTGAATTCCAGGCTACTCCTATAGAGTTGACTGGTAAACACTTTGGGCATAATGTTTCTATTTTAATTGATACTGGAGCCACTGAATGTTTTGTAGATCCTAGAATTGCATCTAGATTACCTAAAAGAGCAAGATTTATGTCTGAACCTTGGATTGTAGAATATGGAAATAGGGTTGAGCGAAGGGTGGAGCAGTGTTTAGCTTGTAGTGAATTGGAGCTTCCAAATGGAAGTAAACCTATATGTAGCTCCATTGGGATCATATGATGTCATTTTGGGCATCAATTGGCTAACAGACCATAAGGCAATTCTTAATTGTCAAGATAAATTAGTAGAATGTCTTGAAAATATAGGAAAACCTGTAGAGATAAGGGGTGTGAAGAAACCCATTGAACTGAGACATATCTTAGCAATGCAACTGAAGAAAGCTCAAAGGAAGGGGTGCATGATTTATGTAGTGCATGTTAAGAACTTAGACAACACTCCTCCCTCAATTGATAGCTATCCTGTGTTATAGGAATTTCAAGATGTCTTTCCAGAGGAATTGCCTGAATTAACTCCAAAGAGAGAATTTGATTTATCTATTGACTTATTGCCTGGAATTGAGCCACAATCTAAAGCCCCTTACAAAATGACCACAACCGAGTTGTATGAACTTAAGATATAGCTTCAAGAGTTGTTAGACAAGGGATTTATCTACCCTAGTGTATCACCTTGGGGAGCCCTAGTAATTTTTGTGAAAAAGAAGGATAGTACCTTGCGTTTGTGCATTGACTACAGAATGCTAAACAAGGTAACTATCAAAAATAGATATCCTCTTCCTCGGATAGATGAACTATTCGACCAAATGAAGGGAGCAACCATATTTTCAAAGATTGATCTGAGATCTGGATATCACCAAATTTGAATAAAAGAGGAGGACATATCTAAAACTGCATTCAAGACACGGTATGGGCACTATGAATTTGTTGTCCTACCTTTTGGTTTAACGAATGCCCCTGCAGCTTTCATGAATATGATGAATAGTGTTTTCAGAGACTGTCTGGATGAATTTGTGCAAATATTTATTGATGATATACTAATCCATTCTAAGAATAGGAAAGAGCATGAAGAGCATTTGCGAATAGTTTTACAGCGTCTGAGAGATAGAAAATTGTATGGTAAGTTATCTAAGTGTTCTTTCTATCAAAAAGAGATAGACTATCTAGGTCACATCATCTCTGCAAATGGAATTGTAGTAGACCCTAATAAAATAAAGGATATTGTAGAATGGCCAATTCCTTAGAATGTGAGGGAAGCTAGAAGTTTCATGGGACTCACTGGCTATTACCAAAATTTTTTGGATGGTTTCTCCAAAATTGCAGCACCTATTACATCCCTTGAAAGGAAAGGGAAGAGATATGAGTGGAGAGATGAATGTGAGAAGGCTTTTCAGTTTTTAAAATAGAAACTCAAATCAGCCCCTATCTTGATTATACCTAATCCCAATGGACAATTTACTGTGATTATAGATGCATCGGGTGAAGTTTTGGGAGGAGTATTGATGCAAAATGGCCAAGTAGTTGCCTATAAGTCTAGGAAATTGAAACAACATGAACTAAACTATGCACCTCATGATCTAGAATTGGCTGCAATTGTACATCCTTTATAAATTTGGAGGCATTACCTATTGGGTAATCCATTTGAGTTGAAAACATATCACATGGGACTTAGATATATTTTCACGCAACCCAATCTCAATGCCAGACAAAGACGATGGTTAGAATTTCTAAGCGAGTATGATTTTTGTATTGAGTATATCAAAGGTAAAGAGAATAGAGTAGCAGATGCTCTTAGTAGAAGAAGACATCTATCTACTATCTCTACTACTAGGACACGCCTGAGACAATAAGTGCTAGATAACCTACATGTTGATGACCACTATGAGTTGGTCAGATTAGCTTTAGAGAGTGATCTATCCGATTACCATTTTGATAGATACACATTTGATAATGATGGTATTATGAGATATCAGGATAGGATTTATATTCCCGACCGAGCAGGGTTGAGGAAATTGATTCTTGATGAGATGCACTATACCCCATTTTCCAGACATCCTGGGGTAAACAAGATGATTTCTGATATGAGGCCATTATACTTTTAGCTAGGGCTTAAGTGAGACAATATAGCTTATATAGTCCAGTGTTTAGAATGCCAGTGAGTCAAGGCTGAGCATATCCACCCCACTGGATTACTATACCCTCACGACATTCCTGAATATAAATGGCAAGTGATTAGTATGGATTTCATCCAAGGTTTACCCATGACCAGACATAGGCATGATGTCATCTTGGTGGTAATTGATAAACTAGCTAAAGTGGCACAATTCATTCCAGGGAGTTTGAAAGATGGATCTTTAGCCTTAGCAAAGAAATTTGTGTAAGAGATATTTAGATTGCATGGAGTACCAGAGACTATCATATCTGATAGAGATACAAGGATGAGATCTAGGTTTTTGACAACCTTGAATGCTTCTTTAGGAACATGATTGAACTTCAGCACTGCGTATCATCCTCAAACAAATGGACAAACAGAGAGAGTGAATCAAGTCATAGAAGATTTTCTTCGGATGTACTGCATGGATCAACAATACAAATGGGAAGAGTATCTCCCATTTGTAGAGTTTGTGTATAATAATTCTTATCATGATTCCTTAGGTATGGCACCATTTGAAGCACTCTATGGGCGTTAGTGCCACACTCCTATTAGTTGGGAAAGAATTGAGGATAGAATTGTGACAGGTCCTGATATGTTAAGAGAAATGGATGAACAAATGACATTGATCAGAAGTCAGTTGAAGGAAGCAGTTGATCGACAAAAGAGTTATGCGGATAAGAACCATACTTTTAGGTAGTTTCAAGAAGGGGATAAAGTGTTCTTGCGTGTTAGAGCTCACAAAAGCTCAATTTCTTTTGGAAATTCCTCAAAACTTGCACCAAGATATGTGGGGCCCTTGGATGCGCTTGAAGTTATCAATCCGGTTGCATACAAACTTGCTCTACCACCTGCTCTGGCCTGAATCCATGATGTATTCCATGTTTCTTTGCTTAAGCCTTATCATTCTGATGCATCTCATATCTTGGATTGGCATGCATTACAGGTTCAAGAACCGGGGGTAGTGTTGGTGCAGCCTACCCGCATCGTTGATCAACATACCATTCTGGTATGCAATAAAGATATTTTGCAGTACAAGGTCCAGTGGGACCAATTCTCTATTAGCAATGCCAACTGGGAGGATGCAGAGGATATGCATAGATCCCTTCCTCAGTTATTTTTATAGACTTTTATATTTTCATCATCTTTGTATATATTTATTAGTGTGAGAGCGTATGCTGTGACTATTTAGATGTGACATCGAGTCGATGTCTCTTCCTAATGGGGAGGGATGTAACGACTCGATCCTATAACTTCCTAGATTTTGGGAACTATGTGTGTGACACCTGTGTGTGTGAATTTTGTACCTGTTCTGTAGACACAACACTTCAATAAAACATTAGAGGTTAGTTGAAATCAAAATCGTGCAATAAATGAAAAACTAAACTAACCAGGTGATTTACTACCTTCTAGTAGATGCAAGTATGTATTCTCAGATTATACCAAGATCAGTGATCTTGACAACACCTAAATGATGGATTTGAATGCAAAATCTAGATATGAAATGAATACAAATTAATCTATATTTTTGTATTTCTATGCAGTTATGATGAAAAATCTGATATGAGTTCTAAGCTAGATGAAATTGATCTATGATATGCAAATTAAGCTAACAATGATATGAAATATGAAACTAGAATGAATTGAAAACAAGATTGATCTCACAAAACGCTGATTCACAAGAAGCTTGATGATTCTTTTGATGTCAATTCACCAAAGTATGAAAATTCTGTGGATTCTGTGGATGATTTGTGAAGAGCTGAGCCTTGATTTTATAGAAATCCAAGGCTTTGGGGATGCATGAGAAAAGCCATAAATCACTCTTGATGAACTCAGGTTGATTTTTGAGCCAACAAGAATTAAATATTAATTAATCCATAAAAACATGCAAAATCATGCAAAAACAACTTTTTAACTCCAAATAGAGTTTAGTTCAATTTTCAACTCACAATTGAATGTTGAGTTTAAATTTAAACTTGACTATTGATTTCTAGTTGACTTCTTTTTTTATTGTGCATAATTTAATATGAATTAATTAAATAAATAAAGTGATTTATCTTCAACTTAACTGATTTTAAATTTAAAAATAACTGATTTGTGGGTTAATCAATTATTTTAATCAAACTTTATTAAAAAATAATATCATTAAATATGACAACTTGCTTTAATTAATTAAATAAGAATTTAATCAATTAATGATAGGAATTTTGATTTATTGTCAAATTTAAATAATAATAATTAGGAATAAATATAATTAAATTCAATTAAATAATTAAGTGGCAGAATTAAACTTAATTAATTAAATATTTAGAATATTCAATTAATTAAACTTTAGGATAAATAGGATTTATCACCAAATAATCATTAAATTAAATATAATTAAGATAATTACGAATATTACCAGGAATATTCCCCGATGCAGAATTTGTGATAATCAATTAGGATTCGATGATGTTCAAATGTGCCTTTGGTTAGGACTTTGATGTCAATTTCATTCGATGTGTCAATATAGGAGGTTAATGAACCTATAGACCATTTTTGGGGTATTACATTTTGCCCCTCTTTGAATTGTCGTGCAAAGCGTAGTGGTTCAAAGACATGCAAAGCGCAGTGGTTCAAAGACAGTTTGTGTATGATGTTGAAACTAATGTTTGAAATTGATATTGATATGAGATAGAAACTAATTGAAATTGATATGAAGATAATGGGTCCTAAATGACCAAAGATAATGCTAACTATAACAGCAAATGAACCGATGATTGCGAAAAAGTGTCAAAACACTTGATTCTGAACCTTATGATTGTGAAGAAGTGAGTGACCAATTCTAGACCTGATTGTCCTTATATTGAATCACATTGGTATCACATCTGAACCCTTCAGTTTCTTAAGAAACAAGGAAATAACACAATTGAACCAATAGTTACAAAAACTGATACAATTTACAAGATTAAGAGAATACCAAATTGATATGGATCCCGATGAATCTGATATGCCCTGAGCGATGAGTGATTTGCCCCGATCGATGAGGTCTTTATGATGAATCAGTAACTAGACGTGGTTGTTGTCTTGATTACTGAGGAAAGATATGATTCCAAAATTTAATTACAAACTTGAATGATATGCAATACCATGCCCCCTTCGGGATGAAAATTGAAATCTGACAAGAAAAGTCAGCATCGAATGGGTTAGAAGCATGTTAATTAATTTTAGAAGTGGTTATACACATTCGAGAATGCATTATGCATCGTTTGGACATCTAGAAGACCAAGTTTGACTAGGTTTGACCATGAGTTGACCATGGTTAACCAAGTTGAAATTTTGATAGTTTGATGTAAGATAATCAGTTAAGTTGAATACTAGATTTCTATGATGATTGAAGGTTGATTGTGCAAGTAGTGAATAATATAAACGATCTCAAATTTTGATTTTGATCCCGAAAAAGGATTCTACTTACTATTTTTTTGGAGGAACCTTCATGGGAGATTCAGCTCTTGTTAGATTTGAAGAGACATTTGAAGAATTGTTTAAGAATTCAAGTTCATTTAACCATTGTGAGATCGTGCAAACATGCAAAGTGCAAAGAGACCTGCAAAATGAAATGCAACCTAAGACCTAGGACCTAGTCACTGATCATGTGTTGGTCATTCTCATCATTGAATTTTTAGGTAACTGGATAAATCAATACAATGCACACTAGTTATGAAACCATAAACATATGAATATCGATTTGTATGTGCAGGAATCAATACAACACCCACTGATTAAGAAACCATGGGTATATGAATATTGATTTTGTTTTCGAAATGTTAGATTAGATATAAGCACCAAGGCATAAGCACCAGGATGACCTAAATATCATGTCCATTTTGATATAGCAATTTGTATAAGCATCAAACATAAACATCGTGATGGCCAGAATATGCCTTGCATTACAAACACATCAAACAGTCAAGAGATAATTCTAAATCTAATGTGAATTACCCATAGTGACCCTTTATCGTTCACATCCTTAGGTAAGATCACGTTTCACAGTAGGAGAAAGAACTCACTCAAAAATATAATAGTTAGATCAAAATTCCTTGAATTTTTGGGGTATCAATGGTCAAGGTACGCATGGCCATCCAATTTGAGATAGAGGCTCTTACAGTCAGACACCATTTCAATCCATAATTTCCAAAGTTGTTAGATTTTCACATACAAGAAGAAAACAAAGAAAAGATTATGCCCCCAGTCATCACTCTCTAAATCCTGTAAAGGACATCATCGAAGAGCTTGAAGGACACAATATGCAAAAATCTCAATGCGAATCAATAAGCATACAAGGAGATGAAAGCATGTAAAAAGCACAGATTGTTTTTAGTTTGTGTTTGATGTTTGATGTTTGATGCAAAATCTTTTCTGGAGACAAGACTGACTGACTAACTCAGATGAAGCTTCAAAGGACTCTGACTGGATATGATACATCTAAGATACATGGGAGACCATAGGATATGACATTGATTGCCCCCAAGTTTTAAGCATTGATAGGATACAGATGCTTGAGCTGATTGGTGTACAAACTGACTTATTGAATAACAGGAATGCAGAAACAAACCGAGAGTTATGTACAAACTAAAGCAAGAATGAAAGCTGGGAAAGACCAAGATTATGCTGATAGATGGAGCGTTTTGAGACAAGTGGCACCCGTTTGCCGAGTTTTCACTATCTTGGCAGAGATTCTATTTTTGCTACCAAGGCGCCTGTTTCCAAGTTTTCACCAAGGCACTTTTTCTTTTTCTCATTTTTTGTATTTTTCATTTTTTCAATTTTTTTGATATTTTTTTACTTTTTTTGTGAATCATCAAGGCGCCCATTGCTAGGTTTTCACCAAGATGTTCATTTTTTAAGGACTTTTTCCAATTTTAAAGATTTTTTCAGGACATTTTACCATATAGTGAATGCCTTAGGCATAGAATTTTTTCAGATGGAGAACGTTGATTGGTTCTCGAAGTTGTTCTCCTTCAGTCATTGAGAGTTGATAGGCACTAGAGCCAAAAGTAGCAGTGATTACAAAGGGACCCAGCAGGTTGGGTTCAAACTTCCCCTTGCGTTCTCGATGTGATTGATTTTTACGATTCTCTCTCAAGACTAGATCACCAACCTGAAATTCTCTGTGTCTGACTTTCTTGTTGTAACCTCTAGACATTCTCTTCTGATATACTCTAAGATGATCATATGCTCCTTGTCTATGCTCATCTAGTAGCTCAAGTTCTTGCAACCTAGACACTCTGTAGTTATCATCAGTTACTAGACCATGCATTATGATTCTTAATGATGAGATTTCAACCTCAATAGGTAGTACCGCTTCAAACCCATAAACTAAAGTGAATGGTGTAGCCCCACTGGGCATTCTGATACTTGTTCTAATACCGGTTCTGATACTTATTCTGATACTGGTTCTGATACTAGTTCTGATACTTGTTCTAATACTAGTTTTGATACTTGTATGCACCCAAAAATGGTCACCTAGACGTTGGCCCCTATTTATTTGATTTATTGATCCTGAATCAATTTTATCAATAATCAATATTTTCAACATCATCAATTTCTTGATTAAATCTTAAATTCGATCATATATTGGATTTTTATCCTATGGGCTAACCATTTTATCCTAAAGTCTTTATTTATTCAAAAGGAATATTTCCTCCCCTTTTAATAAATAAAAAGCCCCACCTTTTCATCTTATCCTAAGTTGCACAAATAAAGCACTATTCCTATTTTATAAAAAGAAGAAAACACTTTTTGTCTCATATGGACATAAAGTCAACTCCTATTTTTCTATTGGAAGATACTTGTGCACATGGATTGCTCCTCTTTCAAGCTCCACCGCTGATTAAGACTTTTTGCCTCTTAATCTCAATGGTCCATTTCACCTCATTTCTTATAAAAGGAAAGCTCTCTCCTTCATTTGCATATCATGTTTTTATGCTAATCTTATGCTGCAGGAATTCTTGGAGACTTTTGGAGCTTTTGGAAACCTTATTGTTCTTAGTCTTTCATTCTTGCATTTTAGCTTCATTTCATAGCTAAGTTTCCTTTGATGTAATGGATTTAACTCACATAGCTTAATAGGAGGGATTTGTAACACTTGTTCTTTCCATTCCATAGCTTAGTTGCATTGCATTTTCATTTTCATAGACTAGTTTGCATTGCATTTTCATAGTGATTCTTGAAGATATTGGCACTCTTGCCCTTGTCCTCATTCGAATCTCTCATTGTGTGGTTGACTAGCAAGGTCATAAGCTTGTAGCTCTAGCTGAGAGCAAACACATCATAGTCCCTTGCAACTCCATGCATAGAGAGCTATGAGCCGCTCTGTGAGGCTTCATTCTTGAGCAACCTTGCATGTAATGGTTCATATAAGTGCACCTTTTTAGTGTGTACATTTTTGGCGCCCACCGTGGGGCAAGACAGCTCTGTTTTGTCCTTTTTTTTTTCTTGCATTTCTACTGCATGTTTCGGTTGTTCTATTTTTTTTTTGTGATTTTCATGCGCTGTCTGTACTTCTGTGCGTGACTGTCACAAATTCTCGTGTGAGCTTCTGCACTTCCTCACGTGAGTTTCTGCACTTCCTCGCGCGGGCCTGTAGTCTATCTCGCGTGAGCTTCTATACTTCCTCGCCCAGGCCTGTATTCTATCTCACGTGAGCTTCTGTACTTCCTCGCGCAGGCCTGCATTTTGTCTCACGCGAGCTTCTGTGCTTCCTCGCGTGGGCCCATGTTCTATCTCGCGTGAACTTCTGTTCTTCTTCGCGCGGGAATGTGTTCTGTCTCGCGCGGGCCTTTGTACTTTCTCACGTGACCTTTGTACTGTCTCGCGTGAAATTTTGCGACAGGTAGAGACCGGAATTCTAGATTCATCAGTTTGCTTGCTGTTTTTGACTTTTTATTTTTTTTTTAAAATTTTAGTGTTTTCAAATCCGTGCCACTCTAGAAATGGGCACCCATTTTTGAAAATTTTTTGCAAATGGTATCGAACATCTAAGTGTGATATATCGTTGGAAAGGTCTTTCCATGCCTAATCCAACCATGATGGTTTCATTTTCAGATTTTGTCATTTGATCAGTCATTTTTTGCAGATTATCTAATTTTTCATGTGCTAACCATTGTTAGATTTTGGATTTTGCTAACCTTGTGGGCCTAACTAGTTGTGGTTGTAGGTGCCTTTGCTTAAGAAATTTGCCAAAAATCGCATGTCAAAAAGGGCTACTAACAGTTTTTGCAGGGCTGCCCAAAAAGCATAAAAACAAAAATAAAAATAAAAATTTGCTTGTGATTTATTTCCTTTCAAGTGTGGCATTCACTAATTGTATTAGGAACTTTAATACCTTGTGAAAAGGATTTTGAGGTGGTAGGAGAAGTATGCTCTTCACCTTTAGGTGAATCAGAAAATCTTGATTCATCTTAAGGTTTTGGAAGCAAGGGAGTAATTGAATCTCTTTGCTTGGTGTGTTTGGGAGAAGTTTTTGAGATAGGGGAGTATGCTCTTCACCCTTGAGGTGAACCAAAAACCTTGAACCTCATAAATTATCTATTTTTGTTTAGTTTAGGAATCCTTTAGCAGGCCTGCTCTTGAGCAATCAAGAGGAATGACTCAAGTGGGGACAACCATGTCATCATTTTCCTTGGTGGCAAGTGATTCCAACTCACTATAATCTCAAGGCTATCAAGGACACCAAAAACCTTGGTAGACATAACACTTATCTTTGTTTGATGTGAGTAGCTCATGGGATTGCGACCATGGGGAAAACATTGAACAAGAATGCTTAAGGTACTCTTGAGGCCACGAGGTCCTAGTCCTTGATGAGGAGCAAGAGGGGTGTTGTGAACGGAAATCTTTATTAAGAACCATTAGATAGAAGCCACCTTGTTTAGCCGCTTATCTTCTTAGTACAAGGATTGATCCAAGTGGTTTACCCGGATCACCTTAAGATACTCACCATATGTGTCCCTTTGGTTGTGTCATTTGACACTTCCATGACAAAGCCAATATCTCTTGTGGGTAACCACTTGGTGTGAGGCAAGGGGGCATCAAGTTGTGGGCTAAGTTGGTAAGTATTGAGCCTTGACCTTTTTAGGATAGATTTGTTTGAATTGTCTTAAGTTGTGTGATGCCAGTGTAAATGTTCTTACATACAAACAATCCGTAGCATTCATAGGGTGCTTTTTCAATTCTAATATCACAAGTGTTTGTCTTGGCAAGGTTGCTTTTGCCCTTGTTTCAAGTGTTTGAGACATGTTTGATCCCTCACTATTTGCAAACCTACCAAAATTCTACTGATATTGTGATTGAAATTGAAAACATCAACCCTCAGACCGAAAATTTTGACCCAACAGACCCAAAAACGTAAATTTTACACAGTTTTGGTCAAGAGTTAAGCAATTTTGCAAAAGTATCACCTGCTTTGAGAGGAAATATCGCGTGATAGTTCACCTTGGATAGAATATCGCCCGACCCGCCGGGTGTTTATCGCCCGGCTATTGTGAGGTCTATCGCCTGGTATAAGGTGAAGTATCACCCGGTTATGGGTATATCACCCTGGTAGCCTGGAGTATATCACCTGGTTAATTTCTGTCGTGCTACAAATTTGATCAGTTTCAATTTTTGTTAGTCGGGTTAGGTCTTGGAGTAGGATTCTTGCTCTGACATTTGAGACCTGTCTTGACTTTAAATTTATGGTTTTAGTCCTCCGGGATAGCATCATCTAATTTACGAAATCACTTTGGGAATAATTGTCAAATTAGAAGGCCATTCTTGGTGCCAAGGTCCATCTCTAGGATTGTCAGCTACCTTCTCAGAAAATTTTTAGTGCTCTTATTGTCCAAATCACTTTCATTTAAATCTTGATTTCAATTATATTTTGGCCTAGTCCAACCTCCTAGTTCAAAAGTGCAAGGGTAGTCACCCTTTGATTTGAAGCACCTCTTTGACAGTGTTGGTAAAGCCCTTTTTTTATCTTTTCATTTCTCTTTGGACAATAGAAAACTTTGATTATCCTAGTTTGGTGCTGACACTTTGAGAAGTCATCTTATCATTGAGAGTATCTTTCTTTCATGTCAGTTACAACAAGGTACCAAGTCAATCAAGGGAAGCGACCCCCTGTTGCCTTTAGTCAGTTACCACCAATTAAGACTCATCGACAGCATAAGGGAAAAGGACCCTTTTTTGATCAATCACCTAAGAGTGAATCTGAGGTTTGTTTTAATCCGAAAGCTAATCCTAGTGAAGTGAGCACCTCTTTTGTACCACTTTCATCAAGTATGGACATGAGTTACACTTTCACTCGGCAACAAAGAGAAGCCATGAATCAAACTCTTAAGGATATCTTCCAACGACATAGGAGAGAGTACGGTGGTTCTTCTCATGCTAGTCCACCCGGGTCACCTCCCAACAACGTGAGGTATTTTGATGCTCACCAACGAGCCGAGAGAAATCATAAGCAAACTCACTCAGATTCAAGGTCACAACATGAGGACCAAAATAATGAATCTAGTGATCACCACATAAATGCAGCCAATGCAATAAGGCATTCGAGACCATCCTCTCCACTTAAAGATACCTCTCGATATGCAAATACGAGATTGAAAAGCATTGAGAGGGAGAAGCAAGCCTATTTGGATGAACAAGCTGCTAAAAAGGAAAAATTTAGACAACTAGAAGAAGAGGAATGTGCGTTATTGGACATAAAGAAGAGAGTCGCCCAAGAAGAAGAAGATAGACTCTACGCATGACAAATCCAAAGCCGATTCAATGGGAGGGGAACCAATAGTGGGACCAACTCACCCCCATCTATCCCTTCGCCAAGTCCTAGAAGAAGATCAAGGACACCCTCACGATCCCCAAGTCCTAGAGGAAGAAGGGTTTCAAGATATGATCATCATAGGAGACGATCACCTCATAGACATTCAAAGCAACCCTCCCAATGAGCACATCATGGCTCACAACATGGAGGAAGTTATGCCAAATTTGACCATATGGATTTTATGAATATGCAACAAGAACCATCCTTTCATGCATATGTGGAACGATATGTGGAACAAAACAAGGATCAATTCTTAGAAAGTCTTATCAACAAAGGTGCTAAAGTTCCATATGATTTTGACGTCCACCAAAAGATTAAGAAATAGAATCCTTCAACCAATGAGGTGATCATGCAAATGCAGAAGGACATAGAAAGGATGAGGGCTCCTAAGAGCACATTTAATTTGGACTCCATATGTCCCAACCCAATTGACAAGAGTGTGGTGTTGGTTGAGTTCCCTAAGAAAGTTGAGTTTCCAACCTATGACAAATATGATGGCATTGGTGACCCTCATGACCATGTTCGACAGTTCTACATAATGAGCTTTTCTTTTCATCATGAAGACTCCTACTTGATAAGATTATTTCTGAGGAGTCTCAAAGGTCAAGCCATGGAGTGGTTCACCAACCTTACTCCTCCAGTAAAGTCATTTAAAGAACTCATCCAAAGATTTGTTCATCATTTTGCTTATAATCTATCAAGTTCGGTCACAATGCTTGATTTGTGCAAGCTTAAACAAAATCAAGGAGAACCTTTTGTCACTTTCCTACAAAGATGGAGACGTTTGTGCTCAAAATATCCCAGGACAATTCCTGAGGAGGAAAGAATAGACATCATTGTGAGTAACTTAGTGTCAGAATTAAGATATGAGGTAAGAAAGATACCATTTAATTCTTTTGATACCATGGTAGAAGTGGCATGTCACATAGAGGATGTCCTAAAAGAACAAGGAATTTTGGCTAAATCAACTAATAACAACAATGGCCAAAACAACAACAATAATGGTTATAAGGACAAAAAGAACTCCTATTGGAATAAGAATAAATAGGTGGTCAATGACAGAGTTGTTGACTCACCACAACCTAAGAATGAAGGAGTTCTTAATCTCTCCAATGCGGTACAAGCCATGAAGCTGCAAGCGTCCTTAGGACAACAAGAGAACAAACCCAAGTATCAAGGGCAACCTAAGAAGGAAAAGAGACAATTCACCAAACTTGGGGACTCCTATGCAGACATTTTCAAGACACTAATTGCTCATAATTTGGCGCAACCTTAGGATCCTGCCAAGCACCGCATACCCAATCCTAAACCTCATTGGTGGGATGAGAAAGCCTTTTGTGTCTTCCACAATGGAATTGGACATGATATAGAAAATTGTTTTAGGCTTAAACATCTTGTCCAAGACCTCATTGAAAGTGGGCGATTACAAGTTGATGGTTTAACTACTAATGCGGATCATAAGGCTTTTAAAGAACCCTTGCCCAAATATGAGAAAGGAGAAAATTCTAACAACAAGCAGGGCAAAGCTGCTATCAACTATGCCTACACCAATGCTGAAAATGTTATTAATATGCTTGAAGCGGTTGATGATAATATCAACATGATGAGAGGGAAAGATCCTTATGGATATGATGTGGATTCAACTCCAAGGTTTGATGAAGGACTCGTTGTGGTGCTGAGAGGTCCTCACTCACGAAGGATGCCCCAATCTCTCAATGTTGTCACTAGGGGTCAAGCTCAAGCTCCCATTATTATCAGAGGTCCTAGCTCTAGCAAGTCTAAGCAGCCCATGTCCAAGGGTGTTCTTCCTAAATCTGATGTTGGTCCTGATTCCAATTATAACCTTATTGACCAATTACAATGTACACCAGTGCAGATATCTATTTTTGAACTTTTAGAATTGTCCCCTAAGCACAAGCGTGTCCTTGAGGATGCTTTGTGAGCAGCCAGTGTCCCTAACAACTTAGATATTGATCAATTCTAGAATATGGTCAACCATTTGGCTAGCCCTCATTACCTCACCTTGTTAGAAGAAGATGAAAAATCCATCAGTCTTCCACATAACTTGGCCTTACACATCGAAGTCATGATTCATAAAACCCGTGTCAGGCGTGTATTGATAGATGGGCGTGCAGGGCTCAATATTTGTACCATGAGTTTGCTGCAGGCTCTAGGATATTCTGAAGAAGTCATTGACACAAGGAAAAAGATCACAATCAAAGCATATGATGAAGCAGAAAGACCTTCTAAGGGATTGGCCATTTTGCCTATCCACATTGGTCCAATAGAAAAGGACATCTTATTTCAAATTGTTGATGTTGGTCCTTTAGCCTACAACATTTTGCTAGGTAGGCCATGGATTCATGAAATGCAAGCAGTCCCATCAACGTATCACCAGTGTGTTAAGTTTCCCCATAATGGTGTAGAAATTTTCATACCTGGAGATAGTACTTTGTCAGTTAATAACATTTCTATGGGATCACATGTACCTTTGAATAGGGAAGCTAACAGCCCTAGTATTTCCCTTGAACAATGCAAGTAGAAGTTTAAGACCATAGATCTTGGGATGGGAGATTATAAAATTGATTCTTGTGCAAAAATGTTGATCTCTCCTAGGTCTTATGGGAAACCATCACCAAATATGAAACCTTCATCATCAGCAATGACATTATTCAGAAAGTTTGTTGAGTCTTCGGTTCCCATTCAAGAAGAGAAAGAGGAAGTTGTCGTAAGGGACTGGATCTATCATGAGGAAAAATACCAACACAATGAGAGCTTTTCTCCTTCACCTAAAGCTTATGGGAGAGGGTATACGTTGGTTAAGACTATGGGTTATCTAGGATATGGTCCCCTCAGCCATAGGTTGGATGCTAAAGCTGAGCCTCTTGACCATGCCCTTTTTGGACGAAAGAATAAGTCAACAGTTGGCTTAGGTTTTGAAAATAAGAAGAAGAAAGGTGTTCCTGTCCCAGCTGCGACGGACAGTGATAGTGATTCAGACTACACACCTAATCTTTCTAATCAACAAGACATGTCTGATGATTGGGTGCCTTCAACAAATCTTCTTTGGGGAGATTCAAAAGATTTGATACTTGACGGTCCTACTATCCCAGCTATGACGGATAGTGACTATATGAATGCTAGATTGACAATGGAACGTGTTGCTATCCTAGCTGCAACGGATAGTAACAATGCTAGCATTAGAGAGGGGGAAACCTTTCCCAACCTTGAGGCTTCTACATCACGAGGCCCAAATGATGATTTAGACATAGACTCACATGAGTACGAATGGGACTCACTTTCAGATGCAACAGTTGATTTGGACATGGATGTTGTCCATACTTATAGTACCCAACCCGATGCGGCCAACGAGCTTAGTGTAGGACTAGAGGATTGTACTCCTCAAATTGCCTTAGTGGACGATGCTTCATTTGGTAGGATGAGTCCTAATTCGGGTATCTTAGGAGAGGACTAGATGAATCCCAATTGTATGGTCACCAGAGATAACACCTTTCACATAAATAACATTGAACCAGTCATTGACCTACCCCTTGTTCACTATGACCTAATTGACTGGTCTCAGTACCATCAAGAGCCTAGATTCCTCACTTTTCAGAATTACTATGAACTTGCTTGCTATCTGAATGCTCTTGAACCCATGGCTTCTTCCACCAGCAAACCAACAACAAGTATGACGGAGTCTGATATTAAGTACCTCGGTCTAAAAATAAAAGAAAAAGAAAGAAAGAAAAATAGGTCTGATGGCGAAAACCACTTTGTGGCGGTATCAAAACCAAAAATAGTAAAAAGAGATGACGCATCTGAGGGTGAAAACCTCTTTGAGGCACCTAAGGATTGGGTACTTAATAACTTGCCGAGTTATTTTTAGGACAGATCATCAGTATTGATTGAGCCAACAAAACCAATTAATTTGAACATAGAAGAAGCTCCTCAAATAATTCATCTTGCTCAGTCTTTATCAGAAGAAGAAACCAAGGCATATATACAATTCTTACAAAAGAAGAAAATTAATTTTGCATGGACCTATTCAGACATGCTAGGGCTTGACACAAATCTTATAATGCATCACTTATCCATAGCTCCAGGAGTCAAACCAGTGAAACAGAGACTCAAAAAAATGCATCCACATGTAGCTCTCCTTGTCAAAGTGGAATTAGAAAAACTTTTGAGAGCTGGATTCATCAGAGCCATCGACTATGCAGAATGGATCTCAAACATAGTACCAGTTTCCAAACATGATGGGTCCATTCGTGTATGCACAGATTTTAGAGATTTAAACAAAGCATGCCCAAAGGATGATTTTCCACTTCCAAACATTGACATGATAGTGGACATGACAGTAGGTTATGAAATATACTCTCTAATGGATGGCTTCTCAGGATATAATCAAATTAAAATAGCTCCCGAAGACCAAGAGAAAATAGCGTTCACATGTGCATGGGGAACCTATTGCTGGAAAGTCATGCCATTTGGGTTAAAAAATGCAGGAGCAACATACCAATGAGCTATGACCACAATTTTTCATGATATGATGCATAAGAACATGGAAGATTATGTGGATGATACCCTGGCTAAATCAAGAAAAAGGGATGCACACCTTACCAATTTGGAAGTAATTCTAGATCGCATGGAACAGTTTCAACTCAGATTGAATCCAAAGAAGTGCGCATTTGGTGTCACCTCAGGCAAACTTTTAGGATTTATAATCTCAGCAAAAGGTATAGAGGTTGATCCCGAAAAAGTCCAAGCAATTGTAGATATGCCACCTCCAAGAAACATTAGTCAGATGAGAAGTCTTCAGGGATGACTCCAGTCAATTAGGAGGTTTATCTCACAGCTGGCAGATAGAGCACAACCCTTTAATAAGACACTACACAAGGTCGCATCTTGTGTATGGAATGAGGAATGCCAAAAGAGCCTAGATCAAATTAAACAATACTTGGCTAATCCTCCAATTTTGATGCCGCCTGTTCTTGGGAAACCATTAATTTTATACATTTCAGTAATAGAGTCTTCTTTGGGGGCATTGTTGGCTCAATTAGATGATATTGGGAAAGAAAGGACCATATACTATATCAGCCATACTCTAGTCTCCTATGAGTTCAATTATAATAACATTGAGAAGTCTTGTCTTGCAGTGGTGTTTGCTTCTCAAAAGTTGCGACACTATATGCTTGCTCATACTATACATTTGGTTGCAAAAATTGATCCTCTCAAGTACTTGCTTAGTAAGGCTGCCCTCATGGGTAGACTTGCTAAATGGATGATGGTCTTAACTGAATTTGACATAGAGTACGTTGAAAGGAAGGCCATAAAAGGGCAAGCTATTGCTGACCAATTAGCTAACTTCCCAGTTAAGGATAGCATGCCTATTCAAGTCGAATTCCCAAATGAACACATACTGTATATGACTACCCGCAATTGGAAGATGTTCTTTGATGGTTCCCACATGCAAAATGGATCAGGTGCTGGAGTATTATTTGTCTCTCCACATGGGTACAACATTTCAAAGTCTTACAAACTTTTGTTCCCATGTACAAATAATATTGCCGAATATGAAGCTTTGACCAATGGATTGAAGATGGCTATAGAATGGAACATAACAGAACTACATGTCTTTGGGGATTCACAATTAATTATCAACCAAGTCAATGAAGAGTATCAAACCAAGGATGATAAATTGGTACCTTACTAGAAGATGGTTGAATCATTGAGACGTTACTTTACATTTGTGACATTTCAACAAATCCCCAGGACAGAGAACAAAGCTGCAGATGCTATGGCCACATTAGCTTCACTCCTTCAGTTGGAACAACATGAATCAAGATTTGAATTCCTGGTGGAAGAGCTACACCATCCCATCTTTGACTCATCTGAAAGCCATGTCACTTGTACCCTTTTCACACATGAGTCTTCCCGATATGGTGCTATCTATTCATATCTTCGTGATGGCATCATCCCCAACACTTTCAACCGTTCTGAATGCCTAAACCTCATCTATAACGCCTCTCGCCACACCCTTATCTCTGGTGATTTATATAGGAGGGGTTTAGATGGGACACTCCTTAGGTGCTTGGAAAAGGAGGAATCCGACCAAGTGTTAGTTGACATCCACGAGGGCATTTGTGGTGGACATTCTAATGGTCTCACCATGGCCCGAAGGTTGCTTAGGGCAGGGTATTATTGGCCCACGATGTAGATAGATGTAGTAGCCTTTGCTAAGTCTTGTGACAAATGTCAGAAACATGGAAACATGATTCATGCTCAGGTAGGGAGCTGATTCCTTCTGTTTCTCATTGGCCATTTCAACACTGGGCTTTTGATCTAGTTGGGCAGATTCATCCCAACTCATCAGGTGGACATAAGTTCATTATTACTGCCATTGACTACTTCACAAAATGGGTGGAAGTTGTGCCACTTTCTGTTGCTTCAGGGAAGACTATCTCTTTGTTCATCTTGAATCACATTATTTGCCGATTTGGAGTGCCTTCTGAGATTATCACTGATAACGGAGGTCAATTCAAGAATAAGGACCTAAAGCATTTATGTAAAAAGTTTAAAATCAAGCAACATTGGTCCTCCATCTACTTTCCATAGGGAAACAGATAGGCAAAAGCCTCCAACAAAACCATTCTTAATATCCTTCATAGGACAGTGCACAGGAATGGTAGGGATTGGCACTTGCAAATCAATCCCGCACTATGGGCTTACAGAACTAGCATTCGTACACCTACAGGAGCTACTCCTTTTGCTCATACCTATGGCGCTGAAGCGGTATTGCCCTTAGAAGTAGAGATACCTTCACTTAGAGTCTCACTCAAAGGCTTGATAACAGATGAGGATTACCGCGCCATGAGGTTACAGGAACTTGAACTTCTAGATGAGAAGCATAAGGCTTCATTTGATCATATGAGAGTGTATCAGAAGTGTATGTCCAAAGCATTCAACAAGAAGGTTCACCCTAGAGAGTTTCAAATAGGTGATCTTCTTTTGAAAGAGAACCCTAAGAATCAACAGAACAAAGAACAAAAGGGCAAGTTCGAACCTAATTGGCTTGGACCATATGTTATTACAGCTGCTTTTGGTACCGGTGCATATTTACTATCAGATCCCGATGGAGAACAGCTCCCTAATCCCATCAACATTGTGCACCTCAAGAAGTTCTATCCTTGATGCCCGTTTCTGTCTGGGGGCATTCTTTGTACATACTTTATGGATCCTGAAAAAATACCAAAAAAATTGATATATGATGCTGAAAAAATTCTAAAAAGCATAAAAAGTCCTGAAAAAAAAAATATAAAAAAAAAAATTCAAAAAATTCAAAAATTCAAAAAATAAAAGTAAAAATAAAATAGAAAAAGTACCTTGGTGAAAACCTGGAAACAGGCGCCTTGGTAGCAAAAATACAAAAAAAGAAAAAAATGAAAAAATGAAAAAAGAAATCCAAGTGGTGAAAACTTGGAAATAGGCGCTACTTGAGGCCTTTGCACTCCTATTTGTTAAAATGTGTCCTCGACACTTAGCCACTTTCCATCATGCCTTGACCTTATTTGAATTGGTTTGGAATTGGTCTTTATCTTTGTCTAGGGGGCATAACTGTTAGCATAGGTCCTTTAGGTGCATTTGTCTCTTGGGGCATTTCACAAACAGGTGTTTTTCAACACCACCCCAAACAGTGTTTTTCAACACTACCCTTGCATCAAGTGTTTCTTAACACTTATCAGATGTCTTACCCTATAATCTAGTATGATGTGACATCGCTCATTAGCAAATTTGATCCTCAAAGTTTGACTCTATGACCAACACACACGCACTTAAACAATCACCTCGCTTGAGATATGTTGACTTTACTTTTCTTTGTGTGTTGTCTATGAGGATTTCTTTGATGAGTGGTCTCTCCTTGAGAAGTTTTCAATGATGCATAGCTAGAAGACTGAGGGAATGAGAACATATTTTATTTCTTTATCTGCTTGTGGGTATATTTTGTTGGTCCTACCTGTCATGAGCATTTATGCTGGTCTTACTTGACACTATGGATTGACAAGGTATTATCCTTGACTGTTTTGCGAGTGCATGCTTCTAATTATCCTGACTTTCATGTGTCTTGATACAAGCATAATCTCGCAATATCAAACTTAGGTGATCTCACTGCATTAGTCATCTAGACCTACATGTCTTTGATGCCTAGGTGAGATTTCCACATTTCTATCTGATAAAGATCATATTCATATCCACATAGTTATGCTAGTGTGCATTGTATGATCTTACGACGCTACCAATAATGCTCGATGATGATAATTAGATGTCTATAAGCGTTGTGACCTTGCAAGTCAACCACTTTCATAGTAGCTTGCATTTCTAGGTTCATGTTAGTTTAGTTTTTGCACCTTGCATATGGAGAGAGCTCTCTTTTTTTTTCATCTTACGTGGACCTGTTGGTCAACTGTGCTCATTTTCTGATTCTTCTTGATCATATCTTTCATTTCTGATCTTTCATATCACATCATTTTCTATCCATTTTCGGACTCGAAATTGAAATCCAAGTTGCGTTTCCAAATTTTCTCATTCTTCTACGCAGTTGACTGACCTTTTGAGGCATAATTCTTCAATCTTTGGTAGAATTTCTTCCTTCCATGCCTCTCATATTTTCTAGTCTTTCATTCACTCTATTTCTAGTCTTCTATTTCTATTCTTCTACTTCCTCACTGGGGCATGTTTCACCGCCTAAAGGTTACCCTATTGACCTATACATTCAATTATGATTTTATTATGATTTGATCAACCTTATCAATTTGCTGTCTCTCCTCTACCTGATTTCAATTTCGATTCTGAGGGGGCAGTACCTATGGGATTTTCATCCCTGATTCTCTTGATTTTCCTGATTCAGACATCTTTTGTGAGCTTTTGCTCAAATTTGAGATTCTTATCTCTTACTTTGAATGTGATCCCAAATCAACCTCATGTTTAAAGGCTGTTGTTTATGCTTTGTTCGGATGTGATCCCGAATCAACCTCACATCTAAGTTATTTTGTGATCCCAGATCGATCTCACATTTCAACTTCATTCTTTGACTACATGTGTTCCCAAATCGATCACACATTAGTCAAAGAGGAGCAAATGTATGCACCCAAAAATGGTCGCCTAGACGTTGGGCCCCATTTATTCGATTTATTAATCCTGAATCAATTTTATCAATAATCAATATTTTCAACATCATCAATTTCTTGATTAAATCTTAAATTCGATCATATATTGGATTTTTATCCTATGGGCTAACCATTTTATCCTAAAGTCTTTATTTATTCAAAAGGAATATTTCCTCCCCTTTTAATAAATAAAAAGCCCCACCTTTTCATCTTATCCTAAGTTGCACAAATAAAGCACTATTCCTATTTTATAAAAAGAAGAAAACATTTTTTGTCTCATATGGACATAAAGTCAACTCCTATTTTTCTTGGAGGATACTTGTGCACATGGATTGCTCCTCTTTCAAGCTCCACCGCTGATTAAGACTTTTTGCCTCTTAATCTCAATGGTCCATTTCACCTCATTTCTTATAAAAGGAAAGCTCTCTCCTTCATTTGCATATCATGTTTTTATGCTAATCTTATGCTGCAGGAATTCTTGGAGACTTTTGGAGCTTTTGGAAACCTTATTGTTCTTAGTCTTTCATTCTTGCATTTTAGCTTCATTTCATAGCTAAGTTTTCTTTGATGTAATGGATTTAACTCACATAGCTTAATAGGAGGGATTTGTAACACTTGTTCTTTCAATTCCATAGCTTAGTTGCATTGCATTTTCATTTCCATAGACTAGTTTGCATTGTATTTTCATAGTGATTTTTGAGGATATTGGCACTCTTGCCCTTGTCCTCATTCGAATCTCTCATTGTGTGGTTGACTAGCAAGGTCATAAGCTTGTAGCTCTAGCTGAGAGCAAACACATCATAGTCCCTTGCAACTCCATGTATAGAGAGCTATGAGCCACTTTGTGAGGCCTCATTCTTGAGCAACCTTGCATGTAATGGTTCATAGAAGTGCACCTTTTTAGTGTGTACAATACTTGTTCTGATACTTGTTCTGATACTGGTTCTGATACTGGTTCTAATACTTGTTATGATACTGGTTCTGATACTAGTTCTGATACTTGTTATGATACTTGGTATACTTGATAACATTTTTTTCCATTGTAAACTCTCAAGCAAGATCATATCATGCAGTCTCAATGTCTAGCAAGGTGGAGAACAAGAGGGATTGGCAAGCTGGTGGAAGAGATGGAAGACAAGATAATGAAGGAGAATGAAAGGAAGAAATCCTCAAGGGAAAACTCCTCAAGGGTACCCAAGCTAGGGAAAAATTGTCATTTAAAGCGTATTTGGACAAGCAATAAAAGGCCAACATAGTATAAATCATAAAAGCGTAATGCCAAAGAAGGACATGATGCAGTCCAAAGGAGTAGACATGTCAAGAGGCTTCATAGCATCATGTTCTACTCTTTTTTTCTTTTTTTATTAGATCAAGACCAAAGGGGAAAAGGATAGTGATAGGCAAAAATGAATGGAGGAAGATGGATATGAAGGCTAAACATGGAAGGAATGAAAGCAAGATCATCATCAAACAACTCACAAAATAGCTAAATGTTCATGTATAGGTCAACCTTGTCAAGATCAAAGAGAGAAGATGGAATGGATGAAATATGTAGAAGAACTACACATGATGCCTAATTGCCAGGTTTTCATCATGATACTTATCCAAGGCGCCACAAGGGAGTGGTTTTCACCATAAGATGAATTTATTTCTCTTTACTTTTGCTACCAAGGCACTTGTTTCCAAGTTTTCACCAAGGCACATTTTCAATTTTTTATTTTTTTTATTTATGTTTTTATTTTTATTTTTTTTCATTTCTTTTTTTTTTTGGAAGAAGGCAAGATTTTTAGATAATGCTCCTTGAAAGGATAAAGTATGATATGCCAAGGATTCAAAATGATATGCTCAAAGATGCTGATAGGGAAAGGAAGATGGAAGAGAAAAATGGAGGATAAGGTTTTATGTAAAGCGAGTGAGGTTGGAAGATAGGAGGAATAGGCAAATGAGGAAAAAGGATAGAAGGTAGAAGGATAATGAATGGAAGGATCATGAAAGGGTAGATGGAAAGGAAGGCAAGATCAACATCAATACACACCTTGAAGGGTGGTGAGAGGATGGAGGAAACATGAATGAAGGAATACGTGAAGGAATATGGTGAATGGATAGCAGAGGTTGTGGTTTAGGTGCATGGAATGGAAGAATGTTTTTGGAAGAAGATGAAGTGGAAGTCTTTGAAAGCTTGAATGTCAACTTTATTTTTTGCTCAAAACTAGACTCTTTCAGGAGAGATTTTGGAATCCATATAGCCATAGGCTTTTCATTTATTTTTGATGATCTAGAGAGAATATCTTTAATGATGGATTTTGGAACCCATACTTGTCTTGTAGTTTTTTTCTTAGATATCTCGTTTGACTTTATGCCTCCATTTCTATTAGAGGAGACATGGTGATCTTATTTTTTGGATGGATTCTTGTATTTCTTGTTTTTCTTGTATTGAACATTCAAGTTACTTCCAAAAGACTTGGGACTTGTGGAAGAAGGAGGATATGACTGGTTTAGATGGGTGGGTGGATGAAAAAGATTCAAGGGTATGCATCTATGTTGATCTTGAGGAAAGATGGGAGATGGAGGTATGTAAGGACCCAAGATGGATGGAAAATTAGGAGAGTTAGAAGGGGAAAGTGAAGGGACATAAGGACCCAAGATGGAAGGCATACATGAAGCCCTTAGTAGTGGTGGAAGAGGTCCAAGGATGGAAGTGGAAGACGCAAAAGGATAATCAACAAGTTCATCAACATTTATATGACAACCAAGGACATCAACACCTTTAGAGTGAGAATTAGAATTTTCAATAGAATCATGGACATCTTGAATATGAGCACCTTCTTTGATAGGATTGTTCAAAGCTTGCAAAGACTTAGGAAGAGTAGAAAGTGGAAATGAACATGGAGTGGTAGAATAAAAAGATGGAAGACTTTGATCTTGACAAGGATCTTTGGATAGCATAAGCACATAATTTTTCTCTTGATTTTCAATAGGCTTAACATTGGAAGTAACAACACCATTTTTACCAACCTTAATGGAAGTATAATCTTTGGAAAGTGCAAGTGTAGTAAGGTAATTTTGATTGTCAATAAGCTCAACGGTGTAGGTAGTAGCTTGATCTTGCTTAGGAGAAGACTTAAGACATGGTGGAATGAATGAGAAAGGGTGTGCAGGATTAAAAGAACCATGAAACGGATAAGAGACATCATGAAAAGGATTGGATGACATGGAGGGTTCTTGATCTTGATCTTTCTTTACGTTCTTTTTTTTATCATTTTTAGAGTCCTCTTGACATGGAGCCACTTCTAAGGACAAGGAAGCATGTTGGGATTGTATGGAAGACTTTGGAAGAGATGGTGGAGGACTAGCTAAAGTAGGCATTATAGCATATAAAGGCTTAGGCTCTTTAGGTTTAGCATTATTGAAAGTATTTGCAGCCAAGTGAAGGTTAGCTTGAGTTTCTTTAAGAGGTAGCCCTTGAGGATAACTATAGGAAACTGCATGAAAAGTATTAGGACCTTTGGTGGATGAAGGACTTGTGAAAGATTTGATAGGCTTGGAAGCTTTAGGAAATGTATGGGTATTGGAGGAAGTAGGGGATGGAAGGGAACCATCACAAGACAAAGGTTCAGCACTAACATGATCTTTCTTGAGAGTGTAATCTTTATTTTTATCTTGAGAATTCTTAGAGGAGAGATCCTTATAGTATGCACATTTATAATCAGCTTGATAAGCTTTCTCTTCCTCAATAGAAGTAGATGTATCATCTAGGTATTGTTCACAGAAATCATCAAAGTCTCTTTCAAAATAAGAATCATATGGATCACCATCACGATCTATCCAATGTGACATCCCATTTCCAGTAAGCACGAGCACATGGCGAGGAGGACTCTTAGGAATAGAGGTGTCATAGGTATCACTATATTGTCCCTCATCATAGTCATCATAGTCTTCAAAGATGGGTGTGTCACTCTCCGTGGAAGAAGTATCAAAAGGATTATCACGTTTCTCATATTCTATCCAAGGGCATGGTGACATGTACAAGTCTTTATCAAATGGAAAAGGGCATAGAGATTCCATGGAGAACTCTTTAGGTTCCTTTTCTTTCTCAAGTTTGTTAAGTTTGACTTGCATAGCATGCATTTGTTTCATCATAGCGGTGATTAGAGTTTCTTCCTCATCTGTACTGATTCTTTGAGACATGTTAGGAGTTTTAGGACTCCCTGGAATAGATTGATGTAGAGTTTGTTGATTGACTCCTTGAATTGATGGAGGGGGAATGTAACCAGTTTTTAATCGAAAGTTGCCAAGACCGTCGTCTTCGTAAAGACTAGAATTGTAGAGTTGCTCAAGAGTTGGACCTACGTGAGTAGACAAAGTTCCATTGTTAAGTGCTTCTCCCAATTTATTATGAGAGGAAGCTCTAGTCTCCACCATTAACCTTGGGTGAAGCAAAAGAATAAGATGAAGATAACTGAAGAATGAATTGAATCAAGATGATTAGATGACACAACTTTGTCAAGGTTTGATTGATTGAAGCATAGATTAGACATAAATGAAGGAGATTGTGCCCTGGATGTATGGGTGGATTCCCAAAAGATAGTGGACACGAGTTCACAACACTTAGCCATTTTGATGATTGATTGAAGATTGATAGTTATGACAAGGTTTTGACACAAGATGATAAAGACTCAAATCAATTAAACAGAAGGCTAAATAAGATTCAAAAGGCCACTTGAGGAAAATGATTGGATTCTCAGTAGTTGCTGCTCTATTCCTAACACAGTGATTTGTTGTATTAAAATTTGGCCTCACTAGGGTTTTTAGTAATGGTTTGACTCTGCAACTTTTATGATCCAAGAGGAAAAACTCCAATCCAGGGGCACCGGGGATTTGACACAGTCTGAGAACTTAATCTTCATGATCTGCTAGGGAGATCTGACAACCCAACAAGAGACCACACCTGTGGAGATTTCTTCCAACAAGACATTTATATAGCGGCTGTCACTAACACGGTGAAAATGGCTATTATCGCTTGAAGTTCTGTCAACGTGGTTGATCCAATTAAGGGAATGTCCACTATGATTAACCCTCTCTAAAGGTGACTCACAAGATATACCACATGGAGACTGGTTCCAGATTCAAGGATTTGGGTTTTTGGTACTATCCAAAAAGGAAGTAGAGCGTAATCCCCTAGCCTTTTCACTTTTAACCCAAACAAAGCAGATAGATTAATCCGACATGCTAAGGCTAAGATTATCTCACAAAAATCTATGATGTCAACCCCTTATGATCTATCAACCTCTCCGAAGAGAGAATGCCTCGATCAAAAGTTGAAGACACACGGATCTAGTGGAACGTGAGACTCTCTCAGTATCCTCCCTACCTACAAGGGTTCCTTCGTTGAGAAGAGTTTTGCTAGAAACTCACTCTCTCAAGAGCCATGAATAGTGTTCATAGGGCCTATTTTCTATGTGTAACAAAGATGCTGAAAGCAAATCTATGTTCATTTTTTTAGAGCCCAAAATGAAGTCTGTGATATGAAAGAAAGAAAAGTCACACAAGCTTGACACAAGAGACTTTGTTTTATCTCCCAAAATGAAATGTTATCAGATGTAATAGAATACCTGAGTTCCTCGCAACGCACTTAGTAGATTTTACCTGTTTTAGCAATTTTTGTTGAGCTTTTCCATGCAAGCAAGCCACGAATTCTCCAACAAGCAAACAAGATATGACAGGTATATTCAACTTATGCAAACCCTAGGGTTAGATCTGAAAACCAATTGTTAGGAGCAATAATAACCAGCAAATAATCCAAATGACAACTCATATCATGCATTGAATCATATGAAAAATAAGTGCATACCCATCACAAAAAATTTTATTTTTATTTTTTTGTTGCATTTGACCTAGTCAACAAGATCTAATTTTTTTGATATGATTTCTACCACAAAAATAGAAATGCAAAATAGAGACCCCTACTTAAAAATAGAGAGCTTTCCAAAAATGTAAAAATTTTAGAAAAATCTCTTCATTTGTGCCCTAGAGACCTATTTTACCAAAACAAACTAATTTTTGTAAATTGAGTATTTGAACTATTATATTGAATCCAAATTTAAAACACAAAGAATGGAACCCCTATATAATTTGAAGAGCTTTCCGAAAATGTAAAAATTTTCAAAAAATATGATGATTTGCGCTAAAAATGAATTATTTATGGAAAATTTAAAAAAAAATAAAAAATTCAAAACATCTTTGAAAATTCTAAATTTTTTATCGAAGCTTCCCTGATATGTCTCCAACTTGCAAAAAAAATTTTAGACCAAAAATCTAAGCCATTTGGGAGATAAAATTAAATCTTTAAAAATTTAGGGTTTTAGTCTCCAAGTAAATCTGCACAAGGGAGTTAGCTCCAAAGAAATAACCAAAACCAGCATGTAAAGGTGGGTTGCCCCATGGTGGGCACCAAAAATGTGTGTGTGAATTTTGTACCTGTTCTATAGACACAACACTTCAGTAAAATATTAGAGGTTAGTTGAAATCAAAATCGTGCAATGAAATGAAAAACTAAACTAACCAGGTGATTTACTGCCTTCTAGTAGATGCAAGTATGTATTCTCAGATTATACCAAGATCAGTGACCTTGAAGACACCTAAATGAAGGATTTGAAAGCAAAATCTAGATATGAAATGAATATAAATTAATCTATATTTTTGTATTTTCTATGCAATTATGATGAAAAATCTGATATGAGTTCTAAGCTAGATGAAATTGATCTATGATATGCAAATTAAGCTAACAATGATATGAAATATGAAACTAGAATGAATTGAAAACAAGATTGATCTCACAAAACGCTGATTCACAAGAAGCTTGATGATTCTTCTGATGTCAATTTGCCAAAGTAAGTATTAAAATTCTGTGGATTCTGTGGATGATTTGTGAAGAGCTGAGCCTTGATTTTATAGAAATCCAAGGCTTTGGGGATGCATGAGAAAAGCCATAAATCACTCTTGATGAACTCAGGTTGCTTTTTGAGTC
Organism: Chamaecyparis obtusa; assembly: GCA_027943335.1. Classification (NCBI taxonomy): domain Eukaryota; kingdom Viridiplantae; phylum Streptophyta; class Pinopsida; order Cupressales; family Cupressaceae; genus Chamaecyparis; species Chamaecyparis obtusa. The sequence continues at coordinate 594,944 of BSBK01000361.1, forward strand.
AACAAGAATTAAATATTAATTAATCCATAAAAACATGCAAAATCATGCAAAAACAACATTTTAACTCCAAATAGAGTTTAGTTCAATTTTCAACTCACAATTGAATGTTGAGTTTAAATTTAAACTTGACTATTGATTTCTAGTTGACTTCTTTTTTTATTGTGCATAATTTAATATGAATTAATTAAATAAATAAAGTGATTTATCTTCAACTTATCTGATTTTAAATTAAAAAATAACTGATTTGTGGGTTAATAAATTATTTTAATCAAACTTTATTCAAAAATAATATCATTAAATATGACAACTTGCTTTAATTAATTAAATAAGAATTTAATCAATTAATGATAGGAATTTTGATTTATTGTCAAATTTAAATAATAATAATTAGGAATAAATATAATTAAATTCAATTAAATAATTAAGTGGTAGAATTAAACTTAATTAATTAAATATTCAGAATATTCAATTAATTAAACTTTAGGATAAATAGGATTTATCACCAAATAATCATTAAATTAAAGATAATTAAAATAATTACGAATATTACTTGGAATATTCCCCGATGCAGAATTTATGATAATCAATTAGGATTCAATGATGTTCAGATGTGCCTTTGGTTAGGACTTTGATGTCGATTTCATTCAATGTGTCGATATAGGAGGTTCATGAACCTATAGCCCATTTTGGGGGTATTACAACACCGAGACTATTTTTGACTTAGACTTTAGTCATAGTTTTTAGTCATTATATTTTCTAGACATATACATGTATTTGATCTTTTCGTAGTACTTTCAACTATGTGATGATGATATTATGTTCTGATTACCTTAATGGATATTATAACGATGTTATATTTTTGGTATTTAATGTATTTTACTTTATTCAAAAAAAAGTTGATATTAATAAATCTGACATGATGCACATACAATAGGATGTGATGTGTATTTTTCTTTTGATTATGGTTTGGGACACTAACCTACTGAGGAAAAATTTAGTGGTTTGTGTTGATTCACAGGTGCAAGAGTGTGGCCGAGGTAAAGAAAGCTAGCTCTTTGGTAAGTGGTCGGTCAAGATGGATTTTATACCCACACCACATAGATTATTGGATGTATTTAATGTATGACCTATGCATTTTATTTCTACCCTATCTTTTAGGATTATAAATAAATAAATAAATATGGTTATAAGCATATGTGTTTAAATGCTAGGTTTAAATACTTTATTTCTAAATCTTATTCTCATTCAATTAATGTCTGTGTTTGAAGTAAAATGTTATTTTCACTTGGGTTAATGGATGTTAAAAAAACTTTATAAAATTACATTTTCAATATATATTTTCCACCTCTTGTTTAAACTTATAGCATGCCACCTTTAGTTGCTTGATTGCCATAAATATGAAATGGGGTCCATCATTTGAGGCTATAATAGCCCACACAATAATTCAAAGTATTATGTTTGCCCGCTATTATCACATAAATGTGTGGAGTATGGAAATAAAATATCAGCTAAAAAAATCAAACTACTATTATGACGACAGAGCCCATATTACAACCACCCAACTCTGTGGCCACAAAGCACTTGGGTTTTGTGCAGCCCTCTCGCCCTCTCAAGGAAATGCTCAACTACCCAATTTAAATACGATGGGATCCTTTGGTCAATGCAAAACATTAATAGTTCAGCTAATACTAGTCCATATATTGATTGCTTTGAAATTTATTTTGGATATAAATCTCAAAACTTGGCTGACGATAGAGAGCAATAATTTCATTCAGTGGTGTTTTGTGAGTTTGGAGAGGAAGATCACAGCGATTTTTCACATAGACTGGACAAAATCTTCGAACAACCAGGTTCCTCCCCTATATTCTGTTATCTCTTACTTCAAAAAATATTATGCTGGAGTGGTTCTTTATTATTATGGTAATCTGTAATAAAACTTCCTGGTACTTAAACCATTAATTTGTTCATCATTGTATGTTTTTGCAAGATCCATCACAGCTAGGTAACTACCATCAATAGTTGGTCATACTAAATTCTCCCTGTCGTTAATTAATGATTGCTAGTGAATATTTTGGAGTTTAGGTAGAAACCCATAAAAATAAGAAGATTCCCTGTTACGATGAACAACTTTTAGTTTCTAAAATAGTGAATGAAATCAAAAATTGTATGAGAAAGAAATTAAGTTTAAAATTATGAGAACACCTTTTACCAACAACAAACAAAAGAGGAGCCATGACATTTGCACATAACATATTTATATCTTTATACTACTCTTTAAGTTAGTATTGCTTCCACAATTTATATTCAAAGTAGCATTTCTAATTTCTCTGTATACTTCTTCTCTTCTGAAATGATTTTTTTCCTTATTTTGGTATTAAGAATATGTTTATAATACCGTTACATTACATCATAAACTAACAGCATAAATATTATTTTCAGACTACCTAAGTGAGTGTTTCAGCATAAGATCTCAAATAAGGAACCAGTATTTACTGTCTTTATGCTACCAATATTTACTGTCCTTATGCTAATAATTTATACAAGTCTTAAATGTTTCACTTTTTAAATCAAGTAAATAAAAGATTATACAACTAAAACATTTGGCAAGAGAAGCAAAAGTCACAAAAATTCACTCAGAAATAAAATCAACGTACTACATGTGAAATAGTATTTTTCTAATGAGTAAAAATGTAGGAAAAGCGTTGAATTAATTGTTCTTAAAATTAAAATATCCATCTTCATTTGAATGCTGCGTATGAGTTACTAAAGTGTATTTAATTTAATGGTCTCATCATACTAATAGTCTAAGATAATATGAGCTTTAATTTCCATTGGTTATTTGTACATTTTAAATGACTTAATAATTTCACTTTTCAAAAAGAATTGATTCCTTGACCAAAAGTTGATTCTCATGAGTAGGGAAAAAAATAGAACATAAGAATAGTATGGTTGATTTGATAAGAAACACTTAGAGTAAAATAATAATCTAAAATGGAATAATTAAGTCAAGATAGACTTACATAATTGTGTTAATTTTAAAAAATATATGTATGTATATGAATATAATTAAAATTTTGGTTGGAGATTCAATAAAGAGCATATTTAATATCATTGTATTAATTTTCTTGAGATGTATTTATTTATTTTTATTATTTTTTTGAGTATTTTAGAAATAAGAGTGGCACTGATTTATGTGAAAGTATATATACATAATTACATATAATCAATATTTATTTAATTATGCATTGAATTGAAATGTAAATACATGAAGTGTAATATTATTAGAGGAATGATATATAGATGCTTTAAGTTATGAATTTGAGTGTTTTCCAAGATAAGGCTGATAATTTTCCTTCATTATATGCATATTTGAAATTTAAATGGGAGGGTGCCGAATGTGGAACATCAGGGAAGGGTAGGGTAATACATTCTTTTTAAATTCCTACCTACCAGTAGAACTAGATTTAAATTGCTCTGGCCAAAGTGTAATGTGCATATGTGTTCTTTTATATGCTGATTATTGATTCAACTCCCTGCCACATCAGTGTTAGTTCTATATTGTCATTGGTGAAGTATAGATAGTTCACTATCGCACTAGATCCATCTGACCCACCAGTTCCAAGTTGCTAGGCTTCTTGGGTAGGGTCAGCATGCTTTACATGTTAGGTTTAGCCACGGGGGAGCTAATCACTCCATGGTTGGGTGGAAAAAGCACCTGGACCACACTCCTGTCTCAAGTATTACAGATGGACAAAGGTTCGATGGCTAAAGGAGACAGGGATAGCTCAGATGCATTATTTTATCAGTTATTCATGATTAGACCTATATGGTCCATTATAACAAATGAATTTAGTTTGTTTATTTATTAATGTAATTGAAATCATGTACTTGATGTATAATTATGATGGTCAACATCTCTTGATATAATCGGTCTAGAACTATTTTTAATCATGCACTGATGGTGTATTTAATAGTATGTCCAAACCTTCGGTATGAATTGAAATGGTTAAATTGTTGACTTGTAAATATGTTATTTGACTTTTGAATTTTTTTTGAGAAACCTTTTATTTATTTTTTATTATTTTTCTTACGTAGTACTTGTTGTAGAGAAAGCAGTCCTTACATGTGGTATCAGAGCATTGGTTTAACTCTAGGGTCTTGGTCTTCTTATTTGCTAATTTGCCCATTTTGATTGGCCCAGGATCTAATCAATTACTATGCAGACCATAAATAGTAGTAACGCTAGATCTAGCAATGGTCCTAACGATGATCCTAATCAGAGGTTAGATCAGATCCTAGCTCTTCTAACTCAACAAAGGACCCTCTTAGAACAAAAAGGTGATCACATGGATCATCTCGAGCATGATGTGAGGGGTATACAAGATGAGAATCCCCACAATGAGGAACATAGAAAGAGAGAGGGGGATCAGAGGCAAGAGGTTTAGAGGAAACATGAAGAGGATAGGAGGAATGAGGAGCAACAAAAAATGGAAGGTGATCATAGGGTTGTAGATGTAGTAAATAAGAGGTGCAGGATTGCAGACAAGCTTAGTAGAGACCTTAAGAAAGTCATTCCTCCTACCTTTAATGGTAAGACCATATGCGATGAGGCAGAGGCTTGGATTATAGCCATGGAGAAATATTTTGAGATTCAAAATCTTTCTGGGGAATCTTGCGCAATGTGGGGTGCTTACCAGCTTATTAGGGAGGCCACCATATGGTGGGACAATGAAAAGGCAGAGAAACAGTTACAACCTGAAGAGATCACACGGGAGGTGTTTTTACAGCTTTTTCACAAGAGATAGTTACCTTAGTTGTATTTTGATAGGAAGATGACTGAATTTCAAAACTTAATACAGGGTGTTTTGACATTCACACAATACCATGAGAACTTTTGTCACCTGTTGAGATATGTTCCTCAATATCAGTTGGATGAGCGATTTAAAAATATGCAAGTTCATCTTAGGATTACGATCAGAAGTGGGTACCAATGTTGATATGCATAACCCAGAAATGATGGACCTAGCTTTTGAAAAAGCCATCAAGCAGGAACATAA